>JBBPDB010000001.1:38905161-38935601 GCA_037974465.1 Brachypetersius altus | reverse complement strand
CACTGTTAAAACTGCAAATACTAACTGGAAGTGGAAGGGTCTAGTGTATTCATATTTAGCCTTTATATTTTCTTTTGAATTGAATCTTGATATATTTATACTTTGGAAAATATACTTTTATGGTACTGTAAAAGAGTTATGTTTAACAAAACTATTTTGTATAACACTGCTGTTTTTTTTTTTTTAAAGCAGAAGATGTTTGGCTTTGGATACTTTTGTATAATAAAGTAATCCATTTAATCTTTAGGGGCAATTAGTGATTTTATGTTTTTTTCTAGCATGCAACAGAAAAATAATAGATAAATCATCTAATTAGTCATTGGAATAGTCGACTATTCGCTTACCCCCAGCCCTAGTCTAGTGACAATAAAACTGCTAGAGGCACCTCTGAGCAAAGTACTTCCCCACACAGTTTCACTTGGCGACTCGGTAAATGGGTTAAATGTTAAATGTTTTATTGGATCTATTTAGACTTTATGTTGTAACATAAGCAATTTCCTCCAGGATCAGTACGATTTTCTGATAGCAAATAGACTATATTTGGAAAAACAAAGCTGTAACAATCCCCAATGTACTGATAGCCTGACTTCTTTAAGGCCTCCTCTATGTCCTACAACAGCTGAGTCAGGTCACTTGCCGCTGTAAAGAAAAACTCTTAAATGTCTAGTTTTATTGGCCTCTAAATGGGATGTATTCAACCGGTATAGTATTGTGACACTACTTTAAAGACTACTACTGTGATGTTAATTTGAACATTTTAACTGAACGCTCAGCCTTTTTAACAGTTTTTTAAGAGTGTAGATTTATAGTCAGGGAAAGGTTGGATAAAATGTGAACAGGTTCGAAGACAGAAGGTATACTACTTTAGGTTACATTCCGTTTTAACAGTCTTGTGTGTAATCAAAGACTGAATCCCAAAAGGCTCCTAATGGGCATTCATTGACCTACACTGTATGAGCAAAAGTATTGGGACTCTTCCACTGTTCTTAGAAGCTATTCCACAAGATTTTGGAAGGTCTTGGTGGGAATTCGTGCCCGTTCATTCTGTAGAGCATTATGAGGTTATTTATGGACAAGAAGTCCTGGCTCACAATATCCGTTCCATTTCATCCCAAAGGTGTTGGATGGAGTTGACGTCAGGCTTCTGTGCGACCAGTCAAGTTCTTCCACACCGAAACTCATCAAACCGTGTCTTTATAGAGCTTGGTTGGTGCACGGGGGCAAAATCATGCTGGAATTGAAAATGTTCTTCCCCAAACTGTGTCCACAAAGTTGGAAGCATGACGATGTCTTGGTAGAGTGAAGCATTTAAGATTATGCCCCTCACTGGAAGTAAGACGTCACCTGAATTCAGTGGTTAAGAGATGTATCCCAATACTTTTGTCCATATACTGCATTATGGGTGTAGAACTCGTCATCCATAAGCTTTTAGTGCATCAGGGAGTGGGCATCTTTTTCAGACTGTCTTAATAAAAATACGAAATAAATTCTAATCCCGATCTTCACCGCTTCTAAGTAGAAGTTGGCAATATTCAGATAGAGAAACAAACAGTACCTCCAGCTCAAATCTGAGCGGATTTGCGTGCATCACCGGTCCAACATTCGTCACGTGACCTGCAGTCAAGGAGAAAATCCGCGTGACGTTGTCATGTAATACCGCAATCTCCACCAGGTGGCAGTAACGATGATACACATGTACAAATAATAACAAAATTATTGGGACACACTTGTTTTTCAGGAGTTTGAGTTTGACCCCTTACTTCCAGTGAAGGGCAATCTTAATGCTTCGTCATACCAAGACATTTTAGACAATTGCATGCCTCCAACTTTGTGGACACAGTTTGGGGAAGAACCTTTTCTATTCCAGCATGACTGTGCAGAAAGCAAGGTCCATAATCACATGGTTGGATGAGTTTGGTGTGGAAGAACTAAACTGGCAGCACAGAGCCCTGACCTCAACCCCATTCAACACTGCTGGGATGAACTGGAACAGAGATTGTGAACTTCTCGTCCAACTTCAGCGCCTGACCTCTACAAAAGCTCTACAAATGAATGGGCACCCACAGAAATGCCAAAATCTTATGGAAAGCCTTCCAAGAAGAGTGCAGGCTGTTCTAGCTGCAAAGAGGGGACCAACTCCTTATTAAAGACTTTGAATACAATGGCATTAAAGTAACCTGTTGGTGTAATAGTGTACATGTTTCATGTACACCATGAAAAGGAAATGTAACTGATTTTTACACATTCACACACATATACTTATAAATCATTGTTATATTAAATAATTGAGAATGGTTTTGTGTAAATTGTGCATTGTAGAAATGTAAATGTAATGCTAATATGACCCAGAGGTCACAATGCAAATATAACCATTTTATTTGCTATTCAAAACTAGTCAACTTCCTTTTTCTAAGCTTACAAAGGTGAAGGCAAAATGTGTCTCCTTTGGGTATCCTTTTGAATTACAATGCATGCATGTAACTCTACACCTTATGGCAAAACTATCCTAAAAGTGTTTTACTGCCAAAGTAATGGCATCAAGTTTTTGTTGTTTTCTGCTTGGTTCTTATTACCAGAGTGGGCAATTCTGGCCTTATATGCTTCTCCAGAATGACGCGGTTTACATGTTTGTGTAATGTGTAATGAGTGTAATCCCATTTAATAAAAATGCACATGATGAGGATGAGATCATTTAGCCGATTTGGCCTATCGAACAATAATGGCTTTATTGAACAGATGGGATTTTTTAAGATTTTAATTAAAAAAAAATGGATCATCAGACACTTACAACATAAATAGATGTTCAAACCTTTGTGATGTTATTGTCAACCATAATTTACCATGCAGATAGCAAGTCCTGAATCCATGAACAAGGTGATCTTGACACATGTGCACTTTTCATTCTAGGGCCAAGCTTTATGTTCTATGTACTTTTTTCACTTTAGGAATCTCTGGTGCACTAAGTCGCGACCCTTTCAAAACCATAGAGATATTTTGTGTGGGCAGAGTGAGGACGTAGCACCAGATCACGTGTGTTCACAGGATATTTTGATCTCATGTTTCCATACTAACAATCAGCAGCAGTCTTCATTACTACAGTACACGTGAAAACAATACAGTGTTGCTGTGTGTTAGTCCATATGCTTAAATAAAAATAAACACACTTCTTTTTACAGAATACATTTCAGTTCTGACTCGGTATGAAAAAAAGTCTGGAAGACACTCTTCATGCATGTTCAAGCGCTGGGATTTTTTTTCTTTTGTTCAGTATAAAAAAACCCAATAGATTCAAGTACAATGCATTGCTTCAGGGCACAGTAGACATTATTCTATAAGCCTATATTATACTTAAGTTACCTAATTGCCTTCAGATAAATATTAACAAATAAACTTCAAAAGGTAAGTTTTCATACTATAACAGGTATTTTCTTTTGCTACTACACACTGTTGACTTTAATATGCTAAAAACCTTTCAAATAACATTTGATATTTTCTGCAAGTGCGTTCCCTCTTATTTCAAGATGAACACATCCTTGTAGTGTCGCTTTCTTTCTCTCTCCCAGAGTCTGAAGTGGACGGACTGGTCTGGGAGGTCCCGTGCAGGAATGGGAGGAGGATAAAAAAAAAAAATCTCCACTTGCCCCATCATGCTCATTTCATGTATCATGCCTGGTCTGAACAGCCGCTGGGAGATGAGGGACAGGGGGTTGCTGGGCTCTAGCGGAGAGGCTGCATGCTTTCTCTGTGTGGACCGAGAAAGACTGTGAAACCACACACCTCTTCAAGGTTTTTTTTTTTTTTTTGGTTTTGTTCTTTTTTTTTGTTCAAGTGGTTCTTTCTCTGGATCTTCACCAACTGTGTCCAAAGATCTTTCTCCCAGGAGATGATATAGGAGAGCTAGATAGCTTGGGGGTTAAGGGGATATGGGAAAATACACCTATGGAGATGGAGAAAGGAGGACTATAACCATAGTTCAGTCTATCTTTACATAGCCATTGGCACTGGTGGCCACTCCTCTGGCTCCTCTTCCTCTTCTCCCATCGCTGCCTCCTCCTCCTCTCTCTCCTCTTCCACCGCTGTCAGGCTGTCCTCCAGTCCGTCCAGTCTCTGTCCCCTCATCGAAACGTAGCCGCAGTGTGTTGCGGATGACCAGGCGCTCCACGATGAAGGAGGCGCAAAACCAAGGCACAGCGTACTCCGCCGTGATCAGCCCCATGAAGTTGTACTTAAACTCAGAGTAGTCCCACGGGCAGGCGTTGAACTGCCGCAGCAGAAGGCCTGTGCCGAACTCCCACAGGTAGGTCCACAACGTGTAAATGATGCAGCGCAGCAGCACGTTGCAGCGGCCCCGCAAGCACAGGTACATGCGTTCCACGATGAGGATGCATGTGCCGTAGATGAAGAGCGCCCACACGCTGGTCACGCCAGGAAACTTCCAGTTACAGTTGACCACAAACTCCCAAGCTGCCGTGAACATGACTTCGCAGAAGTAGCCATGGATGGCGTACAGGTACCACCGTGACAGGGCTGTCAGTGGCTCGGGTGTCATCGCTGTTGCCATGGTGACCATCCTAGACGCTCTGTTCCGAACCGTGGGGGGAGTCTGACTGTAGGAAGGGAAAACAGCGAGAGAAATTTAAATAGGATATACATGTAGAACCCTAAATGCTCTGGCACAGCAAGATTCATCTCATATAACAGACGGCAGAGTATACTGACTGCAGCAAGGAATGCTCTAGTAGTGATGATGAAATGGAAAATGATAATGTACATGGGCTACATTGGAAAACTGATTCTTTGCTCTAAATCCACACGCACTTCACATATCAGACGGCCGGCCCACCAGAGGGCAGTATCCTTCAAAAGCAGAAAGCAGAAGATAGGCTCTTGAGAAACTGTCAATCAACGGCATTAGAGCACAATGTGGAAACAGGATCGCAGTTCACACTTCCAGTTGTGGCCAAAAGTGGAACTGTGCTCTGTGCATGCATTTGTTTGGAGAACAAAAAGCTGCTTCAGCTTGGAAGCCGAGCCACAACAGTCTAGACAACTACAGCTAATTTCTCGGAAAGAAGGAACAAGGGTTTCTTGCAAACAGACAAGCCAACAGTACAGGCTCACTAAATCTACATCTTCGCTTACACCCCCTCCGGTCCAGTAAGTGGAGGTGTTACACTTAGCCATTGTTTAGGATTTTAAGGCAGGAGTGTCAAATCTTATCCACAAAGAATTAGTGTGGCTGCAGATTTCATTCTAAACAAGCAAGAGCACATATGATCAGTGCTTTGAAGACTGAGACCCAGTCAATTCAGGAGTGCTTCAGATGGTTGGATCCAAAATCTACAGCCAAACTGGTCCTGTGTTGACACCCATGTTTAAGGCAACTGAATGCAATCACTGCAATCCTAATCTTTTCTATGCACTTGGACAAGCTATAAGTGTGAACGCAAATGTCCAGGGACCAAAAATTAAGACCAAACTAGGACCAAAAATTAAACCGACTTTATCCTCCCGGCTCCAAGTACAAAGTGTGCTTAAGATCAACTGTGTCAGGGTTTGCTTGGAGGTGACAAAAGGACAATAAGGAGCTGAAACATGATCTCAAAGTTAATGTGATAAAATGTAATCCTGCCACATATTCAATAAACAATCCTGTCATCTGCTAAACCATTTCTATGCCTATCGTCAGATGAAGTAATTTCATAAAACTGAGCATCTTCTATCAGACAAGGGTTTTTTTACCTCCACCAAGTCCACCAAGTTATTGAAAATTTTTTGATTGTCTTAATTTAGGGTAATATGTAACAAATGATAATATAATTTTAAAGAAACATTACATAATTAATGCAGTTTTACAACTAGAAGTACAACTTTAATGTGGCTGGGCAAGTTTTTTTTCACAACTAAGCCTCCTAATACATACAAAGAGAGAAACTGCTTTCATTTAAGTTCTTCACAACAGCTTTTTTCAAATCCCAGATTCATGTCATGTGAATAAACCACTGAAATGTTCTTGTGCTGGCATTTGCTGTTTTACTTGGTGATCAAAATGAAATCTTCCACTTCCTCATTTCAGTAATGAGATTTATTTTAAAGCACATATTTTTTATGTTTAAGTTTTTTTTTGGTTTTTTTTTTAAGTATGAGTTTTTAAGTCCTTCTGGTTTAAACTACATAAAACTGCTCAGCTCATTTTACCGCTTGTATAAACAATTACACCTAGTCCCTCAGTTAGTTCCAGTTAACCTTTAGCAGCACTTCAAAACATAATTCATGTAATCCAAGAGGAATAATAAAAAAACAAACAAATTCCAGATCCATAACAGTAGCAGAAAAAAAAAATTATTTTGGAAGAAAATCCGTTGACATTATATGAGAATGTCTAAGCCTATACTGAGCCTTCTTTTAATAAGAAGCAACTAAAGTCATGCATCTGCTGTATCTGTGGGTTGTTCTTGTATCCCCTCCCCCAATGGTTTGCTCTTCAGTCAGCATTGGTATTGATCTGCACCCAGTTAGACCTCTATTGACCCTCACAGGAACCCAGGCAGACCAGTGTCAGATGCGCTGGTTCGCTTGAACACAGCAGCAACTGTTGAGCATATGCCACAAACTATAATGCACTAGAATACTTAAGGACCTTCATTTAGACTGGTAACTGTTGAGTAGTGGTCTCGGTTCAATACTCTGATTTAAATAATACTAAAACTGGGTCAGGACCACACTTCGCTTACGCCTGCTGCTATCCTGTCTGCTAAAGTGTGGTATAACTGGTGCAGGTTTCTTCTTTCAGAAATGCTGGTATTCTGTAACTCATCTATAATCAGATAACAGCAGCTTTATCTCATAACTGTGTAGAACAGCCTTTTCACAACAGCCTGTTGAAAGCAAAACTACAGGCAGTTAGCATGGTATGCATGTATCAGGGCAAGCATTTTTCACAACTAACATCTAATCAACTGATCATTTTGTGATTTACAGTTTTTAGATTTTAAAAGTGTTTTTTTACTCTTTTGAAACTGAGACAGAGAGAAAGAGAAAGAGACAAAGAGAGACAGAGAGAGAGAGACAGAGAAAGAAAGAGAGACAGACAGAAAGAAAGAGACAGAGACAAAGAGAGACAGAGAGAGAGACAGACAGACAGAAAGACAGAGACACAGAAAGACAGAGAGAAAGAGACAGAAAAACAGACACAGAGAGACAGAGAGAGACAGAGAGAGAGACAGAGAGAGAGACAGAGACAGAAAGACAGAGAGACACAGAAAGACAGAGACAGAGAGAAAGAGACAGAGAGAGAGACAAAGACGGAGAGAGAGAGAGAGAGAGAGAGAGAGAGACGGGGAGACAGAAAGACAGAGAGACATTATGACAGAGATGGAGAGAGCGAGAGACTTTTTATATCAAAAAATCTTTCCATTCTGGATCAGTAATGATATTGATCTACAGCTCTGCATATGGAACGGAACCTTTTTAGCCTCTACACCACTTCAGCACTCAGTTGAGCTGAGCCAGTTCAGTACAGGCTGCACACTCTGCAAAGAAAGAGCTTCATTTGAGTTCACTGCAGCGTCACCTCCTCCATTCTTCAAAGTCATCAGAACCATTATGCTGTCAAAGCGAAATCAGAGAGTGACTGGCGGGTGAATAAGTAGTCCAAGCTAAATGTAGTGCAGGGGTGAAAGATTTCTGTTATATTAGACAATCCAAAATAAATAGCAGCAAAAAACAAAACCATCCCATATAAATTGAGATGAAACTAAATAAATCATCTTTTTAACTTTACATTGAAGGTTAAATTATGTTTAGTGCCGAGTAAAGCCAAGAGCTCTTACCAAAAGTATCACACACTACAAAAAACAGGAAAAATTCTGATTCAAAGCTGGACTATCTGTAAATGTTAACTTTATAGTCATCATTTATTTCCATTCAAAATTCAAATGAGATGAATTCTAGAGTAAAAATGGTGAGAAATCCAAATTTCCTTAAATGAAATTTTGTAATGGACCTACAAAAAGAGACATTACGTGCTGTTTCGTTATTGTGAAGAATTAAAATGAGTTAAATCCCATTTAAAACAAAAGATGTGACCAAACTGTGACTGAGGTGTTCGGGATCAGTACTTAGCACTGATTAAACACTCAGAAGACAGAAAAATACCATCTTATTGTTATGTAAAACATTCCTGATCAATTGAGAGGCCTCATCAAACATATAAACAGTAAACTGGACCTAGATCAGTTTTGGTGAGTATCCCATAAGGTGTTTTATAATTGTATATTCACTTTACATCAGTTTATTACTGTTGTATGTAGTTCTGCTAGTTATGAGTTCAGTTTATTGGCTAAAGGTTTGTAAATATTCAGAATTTTTATTCAGAAGCTTACATTGTTTTTGAACTGGTTGATTATATGCTTAAGTTTATATGCTTGATGCCAGTAATACATGCTGTCCAGCTGTTTCATCACATGTTTTTTATTGAGTGCACCTCACATAACTGGTCTGTAACTCAAAAGTTCACCAGGTTGAAAGTTCTGCACACCCTCATGTAGCTTTTGTGCACCTCATTTGAATGTAAGAACTGGCTCAAATAATGTTTATTGAAACAATGAAGGTAATGAGAGGAAAACCTTTAATTTCATTGGCTAGATTTTGGGCGACCAAAGACAAAAAAAAGCAGTAATTCTACGGAGGAGATGAATTTAATTACCAGAAACATTGTATGAATTGGGCACGGCTGCACTGTCCGGTATGAGTTGGGCCACCATGACCAACAACAGTACCTCCCTCCCAGGTGGCACACCTACGCCTCGACTCTGATGGGTTTTTGGCATCACATATCATTTAAACTACTTTGTCCTTTCACAAAGGAGAGCTGCAGCCAGACCTTTACAGAAAGTTACTTGTTCCGTCACTTAGGCCATGTGTGATAAGTGCATAATGGCCACTTTCTCTGACAGACTCCTGACATAGTAGCTTTAGTAGCTCTGAGATGATGTGATGCATCCTTCCCTCCCTCCGTTTCTGGAGGTGGTTGATGGGAACTCTGGGTCCTTGCCATGAGGTTGTGCCACTCAGCACAAAATAAATGGCATTGGATCAATAGCAGAGACAGATCAGTTACATCACAGCTGCATCTTCACCCTCAGGCCCAGAGAGCCTTCATTCTTTTCATCAGGTATCGGCTTCGATAAAAGCCGTCTAAAACAGAGGATGTGAGGCTCGGGTTTCAAATGGAAGAGAAAGAACCTTTTCTCTTAAACATTAGACTGTCATATTCCTGTTCAAAAAATACTTTAAGAGAACTTCCACAGTTTCTACACCCGAGTTAAATACAATGGACATTATTCGTCTTTCAGCAACAAAAAGTTATCCAACCTGCTTGTCACGTCTGAATTAAAATCCTCAGCTCTTTATAATCCTTCACTGGGTACGAGACTTCTGCCTTGTGAAGAGAGAAACTTTCTGTTGAATAGATTTCATATCATTCAGATATCCAGGCATGTGCATGGAGCACTCGTGAAGTGTAGTAGCCGCTGGAATTGAAGGACACTAAATAAACCGAATACTCAGAGAGGTCAAACAACCTATTTTAGAGCGCTTAAGCCCTCCAGATTGGATAACATATGGGGATTAGGACTTTTTCAAGCTTAGAAAAGCCTGCATAGCTTATTATAGTATCAGCCTTATTACAATATAAATGTACCAAGTTTACTGCACAACTACATTAACACAGCCCTCATACAGTTGTATATCTAAATCTAGCAGAACAGTATAAGCTTCTTCCTTGTCCATGTATGGAAAAAAAAAAAAAAAAAAAAAAAAGACAGTACGATATGTTCCTCTTAGACCTACTGTATGTGAAGGCTCTGACAAAAAGGATGCTATTTGTGGGGTGTTTTAAGAGGCAGGAAAGGATCAAGGCACTTGAGGCCTCTACAGCAATCTCTTTTCCACCCTCGCGTTGTGTAGTCATCCACCAGCCCTGCGACTGTGGCCGTGCCAAAACGTGTGGGTAACACTTCAATAAAAACACTTTTTTTTCCCCTTTTGACTGGAAGTGGTGGATTTCCGCCTCACAACCTAAGGACACAGGTCCTCGTGAAAAACAACTATAAAGGGCCTCTTAAATGGAAGGACTGTAAACTAGATTATACTGTCGCTCTCTATTGATCAGTGTTGCCATGATATTTTTGTCACATGCTGACTGTACCTGCTACTGCTGAAAACAGCTAAAATCATATTCGAAGAGGTCAAAGTCAAACAGACCCTTTTTTTTTATAGGCTGCCAGTCTTTGGTTTCTTACACTTTAAGAAAGAGCATGAGAATGCTGTAAGCCCTCCAGACTGCATAGCATATGGGGATTAGGACCTTCTGAAGATTAAAAAAAAAGGCAAGGGTTAGCAACGTGGCCGTGATAAGCCGCGTAATAAACAAAGCAGCATGAAATTGCAGCTTCAGGAGAATCCTTGCAAGGCATCACTGCACTATAATGACCTCAGCCCACTGGGTGACCACTACACAGGCTTCTGGGACAGTTTCACTACTGGAACATTTTCCTGGCAGGAATCAAAGCTCAGTGTTGGACTGAATTACACAATCAGCACAGAATCTCTAGTTGCCTTTTTTTGCGCATGACTGAGGAGCGCTGGCCGATATATATATATATATTTGTATCAACGTACAGTGTTTATAGACAGGATATAGATTTTCAGTTTTAGCAGTACTTACTCATAAAGAGTATTAGTCCCTGTTTGCTTTAGTAAGTCAAGCATCCTGTGGCTGTAAGCACTAATATTTACTGGGTGCCTTAGTGTTTATAATGTGTAAAACATAATTTGCCAAATCTGTAAGCCATTTAGCACCAAGTAGCAGTGCTCAGAAAGCATGAGATTCTAAACTGTACGAATGTTATTGTAAAGACTGATGCAATGATCTGATCACTGTGTCAATATGGACCAACACCAGGACTAAGCAGGAATGGAAAAGTGATAAAGGGAGTATAATACCACTAATGGCCCGTGGAATGAACAGGATTCACATTTGGACTGGTAACCTGACCTGCAATGCAGTGGGACTTACTCCTCTCTCGCCAAATCCCCAGTTTTAATCAACTGTGCTCTGAGGATCAGCGTGTCTTTGATCTGGTCCTCTCGCTGGAGAAGGGGGGACTCAGAGCACAAGGGCAAATTTGAGCCGAAAACACACAAACGGTCCTTATACGACCTCTTCACCATCACGCAACCGTATTACCTCTTTACCATGACCCTCTCTCTTTGCCTCTCTTACATATGCGTGTGGAAAATCTAAACATCTGAACGGACTTTTTCATTTCTCTCTCTCTCCAAGCCTGTAATCTGACTTGTCCTCCCCAAACCCCCATCTAGAACCACCAGTCCAGTGTCCTCACGGGCCCCCCCTGTTCTGTATATGGGATGATGATGAAGATGTAACTGTGCACGGGTTTCCACTGCAGTCGTGACGGTGCAGGCCCTGGTTTTACTTTTCCGCAGCACTGCACCGGACACCCTCTCTCTCACACACACTGTCCGTTCCAGTGACCGCTCGCTCTCTCCTCATCCACAGTGCACCCTGGAGCATGAACAGCAGCCCCGTCGGTGACACGAACAACATCAGCCCCTTTAAACTGTCCCACGACCCAAATTCATAATTTTCACCTTAGTAGCAGAAACACAGGCTCCTGCTCAGCTGGTCAGGCACCCAGCGCGTGTCTGGAGACCTGCAGCCTGTCCGGAGGAAGGGAATGGGAGAGAAAAAGATGACAGAGGACCAAAACACCTGAGTCAGACCCTGCTCTCCAGACGGTCCAGCTGGAGAAACTAGAGCCCTGAGCTAAAGTTAAATGATGGCTGCTTTAAAGGGCAGGACAGCAGAGAAGCAGTCTGTGTGAAAGCCTACACAGTCACATATACAGAGAGTCTTACCGTGTTTACTCTCAGGGCGTCGAGCTGCTCGGATCAGGCCTTTGATAAAACATCGCAGCGTGTGGACGAAGAGGCTACAAAACAGGAAAACCGTGGTGCCGGTTCCTTCTCACGCTGCATTTCCCCCGGCTAGCCACTCTCTCCTCCTCTCTCCAGCGGTAACTGACACATTTTACTTCACTGCAGCAGCAACAGCACATGCTCAGACACCAGCCTGAGCATCCAGCAAGGAGTTAACCCCGTCACTGCCGGGTTGTTTTTTCTGCGCATGTCATAGAAGCAAAGGTTTATTTCTATGTATGCATGGTCTGGAAGACCTTGACTGGCCGCACAGAGCCCTGACCTCAACCATACAACACGGACCGAAGATTGGAACTGAAATTGTGAACCAGGTCTTCTCATCCTAAATCGGTGCCTGATTTCATACATAATCAATGAATGGGAACAAATTCCCAGAGAAACACAAAATCTTATAGACTTCCAAGAACAGTGGAAGCTATCGCTGCCAGTGTGTACCAACTACATACATACAAACACACACACACATCAGTATTTGTTCTGATCTGTCGATATATGGACTCCACAAGACCGCTGAAGGTGTCATATAAATCCTGCACGTTGTGATGTGGAGCCTTCATGGATTGGACTGATTTGTCCTGCACATAGGCCTACTGCAGATGCGCAGATGGTTGTGGCAGTGTAGCAGGAATCATCCTGTTGAAAGAGTTCACTGCCATTAGAGAACACTGTGACCATGAAGGGGTGTATGTGGTGTGCAGCCACGTTTAGGTGGTACATGTGAAAGTAACTTCAACATGAATGCTAGAACGCTGCTCAGAGCATATCACACTGCCCCCAATGACTTAACCTCTTCCCATAATGCATCCTGGTTCGTTTTCCAACAAACACACACACAGTCGTTCACATGATGTAAAAGAAAATGTCATTCATCAGAGCACGCCACCTTCTTCTACTGTTTCATAACCCAGCTCTGATATTCACATGCACAGTTCAAGCACTTTCTGGGATGTACAGGGGTCAGCCTTGGCACTCTGACTGGAAAGCAAATACGTAGGACACATAGCAAGCTGTGATGCACTGTTTTGACACCTTTCCATCATTTGCAGACAAATGAGACTTGGGATGTCCAGGATTCTGTCTTCGGTTGACTGGTTGTCCTTCCGTGGACCACTTTTGCAAGGTACGAAGTACCGCATTCCAAAAAGACCTATTTTGGAGAGGCTCTGACCTAATCATGATATGAACCACGACAGTTTGGCCTTTCTAAAAGTCACTCATATCCTTACACACCAGCTTCAAAAACGTACTGTTTATGTGCTGCCTAATATATCTCAACTCTCCACAGGTGCCATTGAAATGAGATAGTATTATTCACTTCACCAATTCATTGTTTTAACGGCAGATCAGATAGAATAGATTTATAGATTGAATGGATGGATCTAAACTGTGACTTGCATGCCATTGCCTCATGTGCCAAGGATTCTCTAAATCTGAATGATTCACATAAGCATTTCTGTTAAAGGATAAAGAGGCACTTAAAACAAAATACTATTTATACGACATTCAGTATGTATAACAAAATAGAAAATGCCAATTTGGCTATGAATAAGGGTACGGAAATCGAAGAAAATGAGAACATTTAACAGGTACTGTTAAGTTAATCGAAGGTATTGCTACTTAAAAGGTTATCCTTTTAAACCCGTTTTTGTTGTTGGTGAACACGGAACTTCTTTTCTGGATCAAATTATTAACTAAATTTAACTGTGATGCTAACACTGTGACCCTGGTTGGTGTAAATCATTTTTGGAAATTATTCATTTGTTAAAGCCTTCATCATCATGTTTTGCAGTCAGTTATGTGGAGCTTGTTTTGAGAAGACCTGGGACAGCATTTGACAATGTGTTTGTTTTGTTTTCTCACAAACCATTGGCCAGACAGTCATCCAGATTTGACTTGCAAATGTGTAGCACTAGGTTCCTGTTTCTTACTAGCATATAAAAGCTGGACTTACTGAATCTAATGAAAATTATGAGGCTTTTAGTGAACTTGAATGTGATGGGAGGACTTCTATTGCTCCATGGTCTCTGAAGGCATCAATATTTAATAAGCCAAGTGTGGTGTAAACTCCAGCGTATCGTGTATCGCCGGCTGAAACGCTGCCTGGTTTCAGAGCCTCTCCTTGCAGGTTGTGCAAAAGTGTGAAGAAATGGATCTGTGAAGCATGTAGATGGTATCGTTTTTACGAAGGTGCACTGTATTCATGGAGCAGTACCTTTTTTAGATTTTTCCATTATCTCTGAACAATTCTCCATTTATGCAAGAGAGTTTCCTTACAAAAAAGAATATGCTGTACATGACAAATTCATTATAACAAGCATCAATAAACACTGGAGGCCCAAAATGCACCACTGTACAATAATGCCTCCATTAGGTTTTCATTTACATATTCACAAAAGAGAAACAACTTTTGTAATTACACAATAGAAGCAAAGATGCAATACTTGTGGAAAAAGGTAGAAAAAGAGCAGGTTCCATCACCTTTATCAATAAGTTAAATGTCTGTGGCGTCAGGGCAGGACGGACTAAAGAAACTGAATAATACAGGCATCGAAACAAAATAATAGTACTGAAAGAAATGTCCATTTCCTTTTTTTCAGAGCAGTTTGACATTTTAGAAAATAATGCAAGCGGCCGATATGACAGTCCATGTTTTCTTTCCCTTCTTCAGGGTTTGTGAGCAAGCTGTGTCAAGAAATATTTCGGTTTTCCTGCTTTATCAACATTTAACTAAAAAAAATGAATACATTTGGTTAAAAAAAACAATAGCAACATGACTTCTTGTAGTAGTAGTAGTAATAATAATTAATTAATAATAATAATAATAATAATAATAATAAACAGAAGTAGCAATATATGGTAAATATTGAATGCAGTCCTGTACAGTCAGGTCAGTCCTATCATTGGCCAAAGCCTCTTCAAGCCCATAAATCTATTGTATTTTTTCAAGTCGTTGAATGACACCAGCTCCAATACAGCCCAAGCTGAGCAGAGATCCTCTTCATAGGTCCTTCCATCACTGAGAGTTTGGAAAACACTTCTATCTTCACCTGCAAATTAATGACCAGAAAGGTGCTTTAAAAAAACCCTATGCTTTTATGCTCAGACAGACAAACTGAATGGAACACAAGGATTTTCAATAAAACTTTCAACATTAAACAGCACCACAACAGTAATACAGCTGTACCTGTGGTCTGTGCTAAAACATAGCGGACGGAAACCACAGAAGGTGTCAGTCGAGCTCATGAACTTCATTGTCTTGCAGTGTGGAGGGGGGGCGGCTCTGCTCAGACAAACGCTTGGACATGATGTCCCACTGAGGGGCCAAGACTTTGGGTTTGGATCCTGAGAAAAAATAAATACAAGTCACCAACATGCATCCAATGCACAAACTGCAGATAATGATCAGTAGGATTTCTGACGGACGGATGTTACTGCATTGTACTGAAAGAAGCCTTTTCACCTCCATCCTACACTGTAGACTACAGTATGAAAATAGACTAGTCAGGACGAAAAGAGAAGTCAGTCATTTTCAAAAATTCATGAAAGTAAACAAAAAAATTTCATGAAACAAAAACAAAAAACCAGAAAATGCTTCATTATAAATGTTTACAAACTTTTATATTTCTGAACCACATGGGCCACCAGATGGCAGTGTAAAGCCTGCATTTTACATTTCTTATCAGTTTTTTTTTTTAATTTGCCCACACTTCTATTGTTTATTATTTAGAAACTTTCAGTATTTCAGTTTTATGTGTATTTTAGAAATTTCTGTGTGAAGTGTCCTTTTGCTTTAAGCGTGCTGTTGCACATGCATCTCTCGGCCCATTGCTAAGTGCTCATAAGCTAAGGTTATTAAAAGCTAAAAATGTTCAAGATGAGACATGCCATGTCATGCTTCAGACAGGAACATACGAAGTGTTGCAGAACTCGTAGATCAAGTTTAAGCTCATTTTACAATCTAACAGATTTAACATAACAAAACAGTTTCCCAACTCGTTGCTTTCAAACAATATGTCAAACATTTGTTGAGATAAAATAAGATATTTAGCCTCTATTTAAACATGATGACTTCAGAATAGTTGTCCTTTCTCTATACACTTACATTTTCAAGCCATATGTCACACACTGTGGATCTGTGATCTAGGTTTGATAGTAATATACTGAGCAGTGCATCTTTACTGATGCTGCACATTGTCCAACTTGCATGTTCACTGTGTGCCCCCTGTGGCCTTAGGAGGTGGAACATCTCTAATTATAAACTGTCCATCATCTCCCCCTGTTGGCTGTAACAAGTAATACATACACCACCACTCACACTTCTATTGTTTTTATGGCTGCTTTTCTGCCAAGCTAAAACTCTAAGCCACACATGTAAAGCCAGCTTCACGTTTAAAACGGTGGTCAAAGAAAGGATGACAAGCAATTAAATTAAAAATAAGGAAGGAAAAGATGAAACACTGCTCAGAGCAGAATGGTGTCAAATCTCATCATAGAATGAGGTAACGGTGGAATGTGGGTTTCCAGATTACAAGTTGACAGCATAACATGCAAAGGATTTTGACACAAGTGTTTGTAAATGTTTGTTAGTAAGCTTTGATCAAGAACAGTCATGTATGACTGAAAATGGCTGTGACATTGTTGTTGGTTAGTGTGTGTTTCTTTTCAGGGTCTGATCCTGCAGGAGATCCATGTGAGTCACTGCTGACCTGTTACCATGACAACACTGACAGCCATTCAGAGATTAGAGATAGACAGAAAGTGTGTGAGAGAGAGAGAGAGGAGAGAGAGAGAGAGAGGAGCAAGAGGATAGCGAGAGCAAGAGAGAGGAGAGAGAAGAGAGGAGCGAGAAAGAGAGATTCAAATGGAGTTTGATGAGAACAAGTATAGACAGAGTTGTGGGGGTAGGGGAACAGAAAAGAAGAAAAAGCATGATATAGCAGACAAAGATTTTTTAATCCTAAAGCTCAAAATCAAAATATTGTAAAAGAAAGCCATGAAAATAGAGTTGGCCGCTGCCAGTGATCACGCGCAGGTAACACTCGGGTCTCTCTCACCATCCAGGCCATTGTGCTGCTCATAGGTGCGTTTGCCCAGGATGGTGGGTGAGCCGTTGTTGAGGATGGGGGAGGACTTGATGGGCGTCAGGCTGCCTGTGGAAATGGAGGCTCCCCGAGGAGGCTCGGGTTTAGGAGGACATGGATGGGCCTCTGAAATAAACAGACAGAGGAACCGTGTTATTTTTATTTCCAGACCTGCACTTTTGTTCATCAAATGAGATTAAAATGGACCAACAGCTCTGAATGTACTTTCTATAGAAACTTATTACAATGTGAATGCATTTATTAATTACTCTGGTGTTCTTAATGGAAATTACAGAGCCTATGGGCTATATAAACAAATAACACATAACCTCTTGGGCTGTTTAATCCATTTTAACCTGTTAAGCTTTACTCTAAAGCACTATTACAATCACTGACAGAAAACCCAATCAGCATATGCAAATATTGTTTTGCCTGTGGCATGTTCCTGTTCTCATCCTCTCAAATATTGAGCCCAGCACATCTAAATCACTCTGGAGCACTCTAGCCACTCCTGTGTGCTCTCAAACCCAAAAAGTACATTCTAAGACACTCTGAAACTGACAACGTTCAGAATGCTCCATAGTACCAAGAGTGCATTTCCACTATATAAAAAGAGAGAAGGAAAAACAACAAGAAAAAGTGCAGATGTCATTTCCACCCACCAAGATATCTAACCACAGACTCCAGAGGCTTCCGCTCTGCCTGTTTTAAAGATGCGGGTTTTTTGGACATATCTGGAAACCGCACTGCGCCTACAAACACAATAAATAGGCTGTAAAATCTCATTTCATTTAAACAACACATGCAAGGCATATGTACAAATGGACTCAAAACAAGAAACCAGTTTGTGAAATCAAAACAAGATTGTGACTAGCTTGATGAAACTATTTACATTACGAACATTTGTACTTCCTAAGAAATTGGTAAAGTGCTGACTGATGCACATAAAGGTGTTAAGGTAGAACAGGACACCATCTAGTCATGCTGCTCTTTCAGAATACTGCTTAGGTCCTACAGCTTATTGTTTATGCATGTTGCAGTAAATTAATAATGCCCTTGCTGTATAGGTTTTTCATTTGTACAGAACTAGCATGCTGCCATTTTCCCACCCTTCTATTGTTTATTATTTAGAAACTTTCAGTATTTCAGTTTTATATTATGTGTATTTTAGAAATTTCTGTGTGAAGTGTCCTTTTGCTTTAAGTGTGCTGTTGCACATGCATCTCTCGACCCATTGCTAAGTGCTCATAAGCTAACTGAGCAATAAAGCATTAGCCACTGCCCACTCACACTCCGCTTTGATGGCTGCAGTGTTGACAGGTATGTAGGGGTGTCTGGCCAGGTAGCGAGACCTGAGCAGGTCCTGGCAGACTCTACGGGCTATTCGTGTCATCTGGGTGGTCTGCAGGTAGAACGCTTGCCTGGTCTTCACTGCAAACTTTGGACTCCCGCTGTGTCTCACTGGCAAACCATGAGGACTCTACCAACCAAACAAAGATCAGAGTGAGCATGACTGTGTCTGTGGCAATGAAATTCTTATAAACACAAGTACCAAAGTGAAAATAAATAGTAAGGCAGGTACAGGAATAGGAAATATGAAACAAGGATCAGAAATGTTTGTTCACACTATAAAAGATAAATCAATTTTTTTTGCCTATATGGGACATTGACTTCATTTTTACATCACATTGGAGCATCTTTCATCTGTGGTCCTAAGCTGAATACATCACCGATATGGGTGCATCTGTCCCCAGTGCATTATAGTCATTATCTGGCTAAATAGATGTGTGTGGGTCCTATCAAAGCAATACTCTGACAAATAAAGAAGTGTCACTAACAAATAGGAATATCTTCCAAGACAGTAAGATCAGACCTGTACAAAAAAAAATGCAAACGTAGTCAAAAAACAGCCCTCTGCTGAAAATATGCGTACCAGGCTGCTGCGGTTGGGGCCGGGCCGCTCCCCTTCCAACCTCGTGGGCATCTTCAGGCCACCATACTTCTTCCAATAGGTCCAGCAGGAGGCGCACAGTCTGCACTGCATGTTTGTCGGCCCCCATGAATACCACTGATATGAAGT
This sequence comes from Brachypetersius altus, assembly GCA_037974465.1. Taxonomy (NCBI): domain Eukaryota; kingdom Metazoa; phylum Chordata; class Actinopteri; order Characiformes; family Alestidae; genus Brachypetersius; species Brachypetersius altus. The sequence goes on along the minus strand of JBBPDB010000001.1, from coordinate 38,916,416 downwards.
GGTGGCTGCGTACGCGCGCGCACACACACACACACACACACACACACACACGTCATTTCCAGTTCTTGTTCACTTATTTCGTACAATTTATAAGTGCATTAACTCTAGAGCTGTCCCTACTCGACTCAATCTATTTACTGATAATTTTGGACCATGTAGCTTTGTATATGTAATAACCATTTGCACCTGATGTGCTATGCACATGCCAGCAAAAAACAATGAGGGGAAGTGGAAATGTGAAAACATTAAAGATCAAATATTAGTTTCAAAAGCCTTATCTACAAAAAAATTTCATTATTAAACATAATAGTAAAACGAAAGTTTCAATTCAAGGTATACTGAAGTGTTCATCTCCATTCTCAAATGGTTTCTGATGACATAATTTTTTTTTATATTAGGTTTTAACTCACTGTAACAGCTCTCGCAGGCTCGGCCGAGTCCAGCCGGCTGGCCCGGCGCCCCAGGCAACACACCGGCCCCATTCACCAGCCCCGGTTTCACACTGTTTACGCTTAGCTGATTGGGGTTGGGCTTGTTACTGCAGGTACAGAGCACAGAGGTCACAGTATTACGTATGATCAAAGGGCAAGTTACTGAAAGTTAGCAAAGCGAGGGATTCCCTCTGCCCTGTGCACCAAGATACTCACTAGTTAGGGATATACACCTGCTTCAGCTTGCTCTCTGCCTCTGCAGCTTTTAACCGCTTCTGTGTCAGGTGAAAGTAAGGTAACTAATTAGTCAAGAACAAGTGGCAGTTTCACAACGAGTTCATTTCCAAGAAGCAATAAGCATTCAACTTTACCTGCTGAACATATCTGTCTGTAGTTTTCCACATGTAGTAATACTCAATTATGCTAGTCAGAGACTTCCATGGCAGCTGAAAAGGACAGAGCAAAGTGTTACTTTCAAAATGTGCACTGCTTTCACACATAAACCATCATCTTTTCCTACTAAAAAAACAGCACATTCTTGGACGACTATGCTAGTGAACACAATCTGAAACAACACTTCAGTTTACCCATTTGTTAAAACTTTTGTCTCAATAAGTAAGAGAGCTTTGTTCCTTTTTTGTTTTTTTAAAAAAAGGGGTGTGGATATGTTCCATGAGAAGCTCCTCCTCGTCTCCCTGGGTTGGGCTCATTGGGATAGGTCCTTTAGCTACAACAACATGCGTGCACTAAATCACCAGCAGGTGGCAGAGTTAAACACTGTGTAGACACATTGCTTTAAAATGCAGTCTATTTTAATATGATTCTAACCCTGAAATGAATTGTATGGCTAATATTGTGCTAATGTTCTTAGGTTTTATTTCTTTGCTTGTCTAAACTCACAAAGTCCTGCTGGATGTCTGTGAAGTCTTTGCCATATTTCTCAAGAGCCTCCTCAAACAGGTTGGCTTCGGAGGCGCTCCACTCCTCCATTTCGTCTCTGCAGAGTACGGGTCCACCCTGAGGCACAAGAGCTGCGATAGCCCGGGTCATATCATAGCCATTCTTATGCAAAGTGTCCATCGCATGGAACTGGAAAGAAAAAGAAAAAAAGTACACATATTAGGTACATAAGGTAAGTACACCCTAGAACAGTTCAGAACGGAACCTATTGTCATGGCAGTCTTTTAGTGAAGCTTTGATTAGTGATTTAGGGAAGCTGTATTATAATTGCACCCTCTGAAGATGGGTGAATTCCGAGTATAGTGAACCGAGTAAAGAACCTGCAAAGGTTCACGCATCTGAAGAATCACAGAACATCCAACAGGAATATCATTCAGTAGATTCACAAGAATGTCTGGCTAAGGTATTATAAGCATAATACTAAACTTGTAATAAACTGAATGCCAACATCAAGATTGCAAAAACACAGTATCAAACTTTTCAGCACATATTTCAACATCTTTGCACACAATGAACTGTGCAAAAAACACACACACATAAGCAATCCCTATACAGACTAAAACAGTAAGTGTGAGTGTCTCAGTGGCTCAGAGTGTATGTTTATGCATGTGTGTGGTACCCTCTGCCTCCAGTGCTATATGTTTTATAAATGAGGGGCAGAGTCAGGCAAAGGGTGGTTGTGGGTGAGCATCGTTCCTGTTCTCTTCTGTTCTGACTCCACTGGGGCCCAGAGGCGGTATGAGGCCCGCAGCCTGCTTTTGTTCAGCCCAGAACTAAATGTGATTCTAGCTCTTCATAATTCTTGGGCTGGAGATGCTTCTTTTTTTATGAAGCATGTTTAAATAGAACACTAACATTAAACAGATCTTTTTATCCCTACAATGTCATGTAATTCAGAATAACATGTATTTAATGTAGTAAATCTATACACAAGACAAAAATGTGATAAATCAATGTAAATGTCATCACTGCACTAAAGAACCATGTTAACACTTTGCTTCCACTTTTCTTATCTGACATCATTCAACTTAATTTGCACAGCTGAGTCTTGCAAATGTAATGATTCATTATTTGACCTTCACTAGTTGGAATTCCGAAGTTAAAATTGGTAAAAAGTTAAAAATGTTATTGTGCAAAAAAATAGCTTTGTGTAAAATTCCCTTGAATATTAGCCAATGAAAGCAATTAAATATTACTTCCTACCATGTATTTTGCAGTTGATCAACATTTAATAACCTAATACACATGGTGTTTAATACTATCATGTCCAATTCTGCATGGTCAATCAGCAGCGCACAGATGATTATTACAAAGCTCTGCATGAGCCAGACCAAAGTGTGAAGTAGTGCTGAAGCAGGATGTAGCACATAGAGAGTGTAGGTGGTGCCGTACCAGTGTGATGTCTCTGGAGGCTGCTGCAGCGCTCATGTGCAGACTAGGCTGCCGAACTGAACTACTGCAGTCCAGAGCCCGCGCAAACGTACCCACGGACCTGCAGGAGGAAGAAAGGAAAAGCACAGAGATAGAGAAGGAAAAGTGAGCAAATACAGGATAGAGGATACAGGAGCTGGCTTTCAGTTCTATATGTAACAGCAGCTCGCTGGTCACAAATCAAAAACTGCACAATAAACAAACATGAGCTTTCAAACGGTCACTCCACCTTTAAGGCAAAAACATCAGCGGAGTAAAAAGCGTTAGCACTTGAAACGCTTACCGAGCCACAACGAGAAACTGGTCAATCTGTTTCTCTGTGAGAGAACTGCTGGGGTCCCACACTTTCTCCTCCAGTTTAGCTTGCTCCCTGCCATCTTCCTCGCCTGATCAGCCAAAAGACACAAAACACAGCAGAGAGCTGAAGAACACGACTGGAGATCAAGAACACCTTCTCACACTGCTACTCAACAGAGCTCTGCATGAAGTGAAACCTCCGTGAGAAGGAGCTCAAGCTGTCAATTCTACGCAATTCCCCCATGTCTATCAAAGGACTGAATAAACTATCCTTAGCACCAACAGAAATGTTATAGTCAGAACATGGCTGTATGAGCTCTTATGGAAACTGTTTATACCATGCAATAAAGCCAGAATAGTGATTGTACTGATCCTATACTATACCAATCACTCTCTACCAACTCATATAGACAAGAAATAAAATAAAATAATCAGTTCTTCTTCATAGAACCTTGCAAAATCCCATAGCTCTACATTTTTACTTAGGAATTTTAAACGTTTGGCCCACTGTGTATTATAGGCCCTAACTACACATTTAGTACTGGAATAGGTCAAAATTCGAACATCGAAGAAACTCAATGGATAATTTGCAACAATTTGTAGTCACACACAACAAATATCTACCCTTGAAATAAAACCCCATGATACTATATTAGTCAATGAAAAAAATATTTTTCATTTTGTATTTTTATAATCATAAAATTAAAATATAAAACAAAGTGTTAAAAATAATCATATAGGTTTTTCAGTTCTGAGGCTATATTTAGAGGTAGGTGAGTTGGCATAATGGGCCTGCATCAGTATTGACCAAATACAACAAAAAAATGGATAGGATATCAGAGAAAAAAAAAGTAACAAATGTAGACTAAAATATCCCAGCATTGCAACAAAAGGCAAAGTAGGTAACCTGATAACAGGAACCTCATGTAGCCCAATGTTAACATGAGAAAACAAGTAACTAGATATGAAGAGCACAGAGGTTGGATATGAATCATGCAAACAAATACCCACTTTAGCAGAAAAGAATTCAATTTGCCAACAGACTCTTAACGATAGTACAGTGGCGTAGTAGAATGATAAAAGGCACTACATGTAGCATAAAGTTAACATAATAACAATGAGAAGTCTAATGTTAGCATAATTTTGCACACATTTCCATGTGATATTTTAAATTCTGATTATTGTTTAGGTCATGTGCTTCTTCCTACAGTACAGTAGAGTGCTTCAGTGTAGTTGTAACCAATTCCCACCCACTAGCTATCACAAAATGGTATCAAGCTGGAAGAGTGAAGGCAACCATTTTCACCCAAACTGCCATTAACACACCCCTGGACAGCTGAACGCACTTGGAGGAGGATGCTACTACCAATTCTGCTCTAAGTGATGGGAGGATCAGAGCACCATTCTATCCAACCAGATGCCAATTTCCAATTTTGGCCAGTTGCGTTAAGCAATTTTCTAATAGCAGTTTGGGCGTTACTCTCAGGCAGTCATCTTAAGAAGTGTTTTAGTTAAAATAAGTCATTTTCAAGCATAGAAAAAAATCTGTGTGAGAGAGAGTGTGTGAGAGTGAGAGAATGTGTGAGAGAGCAAGAACAAGGGAGGGTGTGAGAGCAAGAGAGCGAGAAAACAAGGGAGAGAGTGAGAGCGCACCCAAGATAGAGACATAGACTGTGAGAAAGAGCGAGAAAACAAGGGAGTGTGTAAGAGCAAGAGAGAACAAGGGAGAGTAAGAGATAGAGCACAAGGGAACAAGGGAAAGCAAGAAAGAAATGAAGAGAGAAAGAGCGAGAGAGAGAAAGAAAGTGTGCGAGGTTCTCCCACCACTTGTTTGACATGAAATATAAAGTAGTGGTGGTACGTTTTATGCATGAGTAAACTTTATAGCAGGAGTGAAACTCCATCTGAGGTTTGCCTGGGTTGTTCCGAAGCAGTTGAAAGGCTGGCATACCCTCTTTGAGAAGGTCGGTAATGTCTGCCTGGTACTTATTTCCCACTCTGATCTCTCCTTTATCAGCCAGGAGAGTCTTCTGCTGAGGGTCGTATACCAGTGAGTAGAAAAACGCATCCTGCATCCAAAACAACAACATAAACAAAGAACAAGTCAGAGACACACATGTGCAAACAAAGACCCAGCCTCATGTACTGATAGAGGGCTGTGTGTGTGTTTGGCATGACATTGAGTGGAGTCTCCAGTCTCCTCATTACTAAATGCGAAGAGAACATTCTAGGTCAACACGCTGAATTATTCATTCAGAACGGAGCTCAAAACTAGCTCTCATACACATACACACATCAAATAAACGCATTCACGTCAAGCTTGTATAGGCAAAACACACTCTCATACAGTGCAGCAGGACAAAACAGCATGGTGCTCATGGAGCCTCCACATTGTCAAAGTGCCAGAACTCATAACACAGTCCACACTTACATACATGCAGTACTGCACTCACCTCTCTGTCCAGGTAGGACTTGAGGGTTTCGGTCTCATTTAGAAGTGTCACACAGCACTTTCCCCTGAAAAACAGTTACACCACAAACAAATAAACCAACAATGAACTGACAATGACCACAAAACCAAACTATGGTTACATTTAAAGTTATACAATTTGGCTTTGGCTCACAGCACTGACAACCTGAGCGATAGAGTGAACTTTCACAGTGTTACAACTCATGGGAATACAACAGCAGATAATAAGAAGTGGTGTGTGTGTGTGTGAGAGAGTTCACACTCCTGAGCTTTGTTTTCTGTAAGAGACATTACAACCATAAATAAAGAACTAAGGCCATGAAAAGCAAATTAAAATGGTTCATTTTACATAGTCAAGACAAATTACATATAGATCAGATAAGAGTTTACAATCCTGCATAAAGACACTTATTGATAGTGTTATGGGACTTCTGCCTGGAGGAGGGCTCTAATCTCAAATCATCCCTGTGTGGGGGCTGTGGTCCATACTCCAGTTCAGAATGGTAGGACAGGTACGAAGGTGGTCCTTTTCAGCTGTCATACCAGCATTAGGTCGACTATAACAATGTTTTCCAGTTATTCTAATTTAATGCATAATAAAATTCGCTCTTATTATTCATTATGTGTTTAACACATACTGAAAATTCTAGAAAAAGGGTTTGAGTCTACTAAGCATCGGCAGTCAACCTATACAGATTATACAGTCTTAATCCAGGATCATTCTTCAGTGTGACAGTTTGAGCTCCCTCCAGAGATCTGACCTCATCATTGTCGGATATGTCATTTCACACTGCAGCACTGTTTACACTGCAAGATCTCTGACAGCGACTTCTGACATGTGGGAAAATAATAAAGCGTCTCAGACACATCAGCTGCTTGGAACAACCATCTGCAGAGTCTTTCACCCGGTTGCAGTACGAAATCTCAGCTGTGACAGTGACTACAGAATTTTACCACATTTATGAGAACTCATCTGAGACAGCAGTCACACTGAGGCCAGACGGTTCAGTTGTGTTTTTACCTGATGTGAGTCGCGGGCAGAGACTCCAGTTGTCTAGAGAGGAACAGTTCTCTGTGTCTCAGCTGATGTTTCTGTTTCTCCGGCAGCTCGGCCATCTCAGGGTTCTCCATTTCCTCTTCTAGCTCTCCTAAAAGGTCAGAGGGTCAAGCTGAGCATTTATAAAACCACTGATACATGAGTAGTAATGACAATAGGATGGCCAAAAATGTTACCTTAAAAGGGTCATTACTTTCATTTCTCTCCTAATTATTTTTTTTAACTACTTTTATATTTGTCAAATAGTTCAGTATAAAAAACATAAGAAAAAAAAAAACCCAAATCAATCAAAAAACCAACAGAGACGAAAAAAAGTGTTAAAACCAGTAAATAAATGATTCTCTCACTACAATGGCTTCTGTCAAAGGGTGAAATATATTGGACAGCAAATGAATAGTCTGTTCTTGAAGTTGATGTGTTGGAAACAGGAAAACTGGTCAGGAACGTAGGAATCTGAGTGACTCAGATGCAAATTCTAGACAAGTGGATCAGAGCATCTCCAAAACGGCAGGTCTGGTGGGTTCTTATATACCCTGGTGTGCAGTGGTTATTAAGTACTACCATCAGTTAACAGGGCCATTGGTGACCAAGACTTAATGTTACACATGGTGTGCAAAGGCTAGGTTGTCTTGTTCAATCACACAGAAGAGCTACTGTAGCACAAATTGCTGGAAAAGTTCTAGCTGGCTATGACAGAAAGGTGTCGGAACAGACAGTGCATCACAGCTTGCTGCAAAATAAGCTGCAGAGTGGTCAGAGTGACCATGCTGATCCTGTCCACTGTAGAAGGCACATGAACCCATGAAGCAATGCAAGAAGGTGGTTTGGTCTGACGAATTACACTTTCATTTACATTACATGGACAACGGGCTTTGTGTATGGTGTGCACCAAGATGTACCATAGGAAGAAGGCCAGCCATGGAGGCAGTGCGATGCAAAGATTGGCTGAGACCTCTTAAGACTGCAGATGATACTTTGACACATACCATCTACCAAAACACTGCTGCAGAACTAGTACTACGTTTCATGGCAACATTATTCCCAAATGGCAGTGGCCTCTTTCAGCAGGATAATGTTTCCTGCCAAGCTGCAAACTTTGTTCAGGTATTGACTTGGCCTCCAAATTCCTCAGAACTTAATCTGACTGAGCATCTGTCGGATGTGCTATACAAACAAGTTTAATCCATGGAGGCCCAACAAGTCTTGGTGCCATTTACCACAGCTTTGGTGAGTCAGTTTTGCCACCGCGAGGAGGACCCACGTTATGTTAAGCAGGTGTCTTTAAATGTTACGGTTGATTGATGTATATACCTTAACATAAGGTCAACCTGACTCAGCATCACATTCATATTCAGTCCAATTTGTTCCCCAATACCTACTGAACATTTCTACATGAGAGTAAAAAAGTTTTTCTATTTTAAAGACTGTTTTAACCAAATCACTTCTGTTCGTTTCAATGAGCTCTGAGAGCACCAAATACCAACAAGCTTTTTAACAATCAGTAATAATGATTAAGTGCACTTTTTTTTTTCTTTGAAAAAAAGTTTTTTTCAACTATGTCTACTATGTTAAGCGGAATTTATTAAACTTAAAAACGTGTGCGTTTTGAGACTTGCAATGGGAAGAAAGAAAGAGAGATTGATTGCACATAAACAGAGTATATATTTGAGAACAAAGAATTTATTAAAAATATTTTTTTTTAAAATAGACGCAAGCGCCACCTACCCATTCAGTTCTCATATGAGTTCTTCATCTCTTCTATATGATCACATTTTTAGAGGAGCAGATAGGAAATATTGCCCTTACCCATTCCTAAATACATGTGGTGTATGGAGTGAGTGTGCTGAGTGGAGAATGATAAGTGGGAGAGAGACTGAGGAGCAGGAGGGAGAGTGGGGGGTGAGAGAGAGAGAGAGAGAGAGAGATAAGTGGGCGAGTGTGCACCAATTCATTTGGAGTTTCATTAGAGGGAGGGAAAGGAAGGGAGACAGACAGAGCGAGACACAGAGTGTGAGAAAGCGAGAGACACCCAGAGAGAGACCGAGAGACACCCAGAGAGACAGAGAGAGAGAGAGAGACCCAGAGAGAGTGCGAGAGACACACAGAGAGAGAGCGAGAGACAGAGAAAGACACAGAGAGAGAGAAAGAGAGAGACCGAGAGAGACAGAGAGAGAGAGAGAACAAAAGCAATCAAGGGATTTTCAGGAGGTGGAAACAAGGTGTGCCTAAAATCAATACATATTCCCTCCTCTCCCTCAGTCTAGCATTCTGAGCACATACTCCATGCTGTTTTTCTTATCTTCAATTTTTATCTACCCTTGCAAGAAATACACATGCACACCACTCTACAAACGAAATACAAGACTCCGAACTCAGCAGCCACTCCATACTGTAGATAGCTAACTGCTTTCTCAAAGTGATATCTGGAGTATTGATAGCCACTGCAGAGAAATAGAAGAGCATGAGAAACTGAATGGAGTACAACAGCAGAGCACTGGGGCAAGAAGCAGACCCCCACGGCTATGAATGGCCCGCTGCGTCCTTGAGAGGGCCACTGAGATGAGGAGAAACTCGCTCACCTATAGCCTCAGTCCTCAGAGGGGGGGGTATAGAGAGAGGGGGGGTATAGAGAGAAAAGAGGGAGAGAACAGAACACCGAAGCCAATCTACTGGCACTGAACCCAGCCTATACTCTCCACAAATTGCCTCTCCATCTCACCTGTCCCAAGCAATTATCAATTATTGATGAATGAGTCGCCTTACCATGCAGGAGTGGAGGAAGAGGAGAAGAGGAGCGACCTGCCCCCTGACTCTGGAGGGGGAGTGGAGGCTCAGGAGAACAAGAAAGGGTGGCTGGACAAACTGAGAATTCATTCCTCCATTGCATATACACAGGTGCAATAGCATACAATGAATTAAGACTTTCCATCCATCCCTGGGCAACTGCCCTGAGCAAACACATGAACCAACACACACACACACGAAGAAATTGTTCAAGGATGTCAAATTCAGACCTTTGTATAATACTAGGTAGGGCTGTAACGGTATACCAGTCTAAATGTGTACTGTGGTCTGAAAACTGATGCTCATCATACTGTGTACGTTCCTTAATACTGCCACTGAAAAATAAACTCAAACGAATGCAGAACCTCACTTGCGTCTCCTTTCCCACTCAACCATTCATCAGATTTGAAAACTGGCGTCCCGCACACACACACATACACACTTGCAGCAGTGAGGTCACCAACATCCATGCTCACAAAAAGAAATTAAAACCAGCAGTGGAATTACTCTGAATATTCCAAAAATGAAGGTAGTACAGGACAGCTTTCCAGTTTGCAAAAAATATGGATACACAGGAACTGCCACAGGAGGAAAGACATCAAACATGTTCATTCATCTTCGTCCCATCGCCCCATTTATGACCTTATCCCATTTATGACATTATCCCATTTATGACAAATGTTAGAAGGTGCTCCTATTCCACATCCCAGCTCTGTTTATTCATGAACCTCAGTTTATTTATTCCTAAAGAGAGAAATAACCCTCATTTCTTTTACACTTTTTTTCCATAAGGAGTTTTTACACAAGCTTGTTTTAACTACAGTAAAATGTTTGAGACGATATTCATACCATGAAAATCTTTTGCAAACCTGGTGTGTAGCACATCTACAATATTCTGGTATAGGCATCAGTTCTGAAATGAGCATCACAAAATGATTACATTCAATTCCATTTAACATTGACTTTTGTTCTTAAAAATTCTGTTCTGGACACATTACACATAGTATATCTCATTTGAGAAAACGGTGACAAACATCTTAGACATTTAAAATACTTTGTCAAGTTTTAGTTCACTTTAAGAACAACTTTAACATCACAATACATTTGGAAATTGAGATTTTATTCATTTTATTAGTATCAGCTAGCACTGTGCTGGAACGTTACCATACTGCCTTTTACCGGCTCCAACACATGCAAATCAGCTCACGGCAGGTTTGCTAATTAGCTCATGAGTTGAATCAGGTGTGTTACATCAGAGAGAACACTAAATCCTGCAGTGCTGGAATCTGAGAACCTTTGTACCTCCGATGCAGTCTGACGTTACACTTTCACATATGGTCTCTTACTCACACACAACGGTCCATGTGCTTTAATGCACTGTTTTAAAGTGCCCCTCTGTGACTTGATTATCTGTTTATTTATTGGCCTACGAGTTCTCAAACAAGTCCTCTGGGTCCCCATTCCAACACCCAACAAGCTAAAATGTGTCCTGTTTGGGGGCTCTGAGGACCAGTTTGAGAATTACTGATCTGGTCTACACCACTAGTAGTAAAGCCACATAAATGTCAAGTTATTAGGCACTGCAGAATACATTGCTTGGGGTTTGACACTGTCTGACATCTTTATCTACAATATACAGTCAGGCCCAAAAATATTTGGACAGTGACACAATTTTCATGATTTGGGCTCTGCATGCTACCACATTGGATTTGAAATTAAACAACTACAACAGAATTGAAGTGCAGACTTTAAGGTTTAATTCAAGGGGTTGAACAAAACTATACAATTAAACATGTCGGAATTGTAGCTATTTTTATACAAACAC
>JBBPDB010000001.1:38882515-38898231 GCA_037974465.1 Brachypetersius altus | reverse complement strand
TTTCCAGTTAAGTGTACCATATGCATCAGACGTTTAGCCAACGTTCTGTGGGCGTGACGTCTGAGGCTGAGACTAGTAGATCACCAGTTACATCGCTTTTTTCAAGGGATTCTAAGAGATTCTTGACAAGATCAAGTTTCTCTACCAAGTTGCTCAGCCTCAAAGCATTAGTTGTAGTGAAGAAATAGTAGCAAAACTTTTAACCCTCTACTCTCATGTAGAAAAAACTTCCCAAGAACGGGGCATGTGAAGAAACAACAGCGGCAGGTTGGATGAGGAACAAAAGTATGAACAGAAAAGGCCCCATTAGGGCCAGAAACAGTTCCCTTTCTGTTGGTCCACTTTTTGGACCACTTCTAGAGGACCTGAGTTTGGTTCCTTTAAAGAGGACTATACGTGAAAACACCATAAATGGCAATAACTCTGTTTTAAACCGGCTATATATTTAATTTTCCCACTGACTGAACTTCTGTAGGTCTGGGGATGGTGGTCATTGGCACTTTCGGTACTTACGTGCATGCTTGTCTGCCAGGGCGATAAGTGTGGCAGAGATGTCTCTGCGTCTGTAGAAACACACCACTTTGGCCTCCACGTTCCCATTTGCCGTCTGCAAATAAGAGTCATAGTTGTCACAGCAACGGCATAAGCCTCCCACCAATCAGCACTAGGCAAAGGCCAAATATGCAGATGAGAACAGAGTCAGAATAACAGACACAAGACTCTCTGGTGCTCCTGACGGACATGAGACAGGCTCAGAGCGACTACAGACCATTAAAGAGAGTGAGGATGGAGGGAAGGGACAGAATGATGAAGGTGGAAAAATGAAAGCTGGAACAATGTTGTTGGCAATGTTTGAGGCAGAGGTAGGAAGAAAGCATGATGCACAAAGCATTGGACAAATGTTCTGGAGAAAGTTTGGCAACACGCTTTCTTGTGAACAGGCACCCAGATTTTCATCACTCACCTTGTTCAGTTCCTCTATTCTCCTGATCAGCAGCGGGTTACTGGAGGAGTTTTCAAAGTAAACATAATCTGTGGGGAGAGAAAGAGAACAGTCATCAGTGACAGCACACAAACATTCCACCAGAACTAGGCAGTTTCTCCTGCTGAGAGCTTGCAGGCCATTTTCTATGACAGAACCTTTACAATTATCCACACAATGGTAGCACTAGCCTGGGCGCCGCAATGCAAAACTCAACTCTACTGCTGAGACTTGATTCCTATCTTTGCAGCACGCTAGGATCTGCTGGCATTAACTGTCAAGAAAGCCAGCGGCTGCTTTCTAATGACGTAGACGACATGCAATACATTTTGCACCAACTGGTATTAGCAATGACCTGTAAACAAAAGAATTCCACTTTCGAGACACATGTAGAGCTATCAAATTTTAACTTCAAAAAGCTAGTGTTGTTTCAGGTTTTTATTCCAAACTAGAGTACACTTGATCATTTGTGTGAATACAGAGACACACAATACAGAGGTTGTCACACAACAGAGACAACTATCTTACAAATGCCTTGAACTAAGCACAAGAACACAACAAAATATTAATAAATGAACAAAAATCCAGTCCTGATTATTGCAGTTTTGCAATATGAGAACAACTAGGGTCAAACATCTCGTTTTATTCATATCCCTTCTTCCTCCCCATTCTTTTTTGATCCCAATCCTTCTTTCTGCTCCCCTTTCCCCTTGTCTGTGTGTGTGCGCTCTTGGCCTTCCTCCAGGCCGTGTGGGCTGAGTGCAGGCTTATGGCTCAGTGGGACGTCCCTGCAGGCCTCAGGCTTGGTTGGGTGCCTGGTCTTAACCCTGCATGCGCCAGGGCCTCTGGCAGATTACACTCCACACATGGTGGGATGCGTGCATACACACATGCGCACACACGAGCCTCTCAGTAGTAATCCTCACCCCCCCTAGAGAGAAAGAGGGGTCTGGGGACCCAGCCAAACACACATTTCCAAACACACTGTCTGTTTGGCTGATTGTTCTGATCAGTCTTTTCATACATCCAAGGAGAAAGATACTAGATGGGCCTGTATAAGACACATTATGCTGTAAATAAGCTCCATAAGAGAAAAGACGGTCTTCTCATAGAGCAAAAATAATCAGCTCTTTGAAGCCCTAAGTCTCAGTCTGGTTTTCCCTTTCTATCACTACTTCCACAAGCACCTGGGCTACACATACAGTTTGTAGACCAGCCCGCTTGAAGGGTGGTTATCAAATTATTTGCATAAAAATATGTAGTAATAAAATCTCTGGGCAATAAATGAACTGACATTGTGACATCTAAATCAGTTTTTCAGTATCCAGTTTTTCACACATGAGAGAACAAACTACTGCATTAAAATGCTATAATGTGTTACACACAAACACATTTCTGCAGTGCAACCAAACAAATCCAGGTTACAAGTAAATGGATCATATACATGTATAAGTATCGTTCCAATATGCTAACATTCGAAATCAGATTGTGAAGTTTATGCTAGACCAACTCTAGTGACATACGATAAAACAAGAGAAGTGGTAACTAATTTTCAGACTGAGATTTTGTACAAATGTAATGTTATGAAGGCGCAAGTATGCACACAAATCATCTGTTTTGTCTCAAATGGCTGTCCTAACACAGTGAGACATTGTGCAGACCACACCTCTTTGCTGCTTTCTGTTAATAAGCGCACTTCTATTCACGGTCTCTTGGATCTAGCCAAAACCGACCGTACGCCTCTCCAGAGGCCTGTGTGGCACAGGCTGAGGAGCTCCAAAAGACCTGGAGGCAAAGCTACACTGTCTCTCACAGCTCATCAAGCCAGGCCTCCTAGGGTCCCTGACTGTCTGCCTGCCCCCACAGAGCCACCCCCGAGGCTCAGCCAATCAGCACAAAGCACAGCCTGTGACATCACAGTGCAGTTAAATTTCCTGCCAGGCAATTTGTACTGAGAAAAAGAAAGACAGAACAAGCGAGAGCGAGAGAGAGACAGGGCGAGAGAGAGAGACAGAGCGAGAGAGAGAGAGAGAGAGAGAGAGACAGAGAGCAAGTGACAGAACAAGAGCATGAGAAACAGCGAGAGAAAGACACAGCAAAAGAGAGAGAGAGAGACAGGGCGAGAGAAAGACAATGAAAGAGAGACAGCAAGATAGAGAGCACACAGGACAGAGTGAGAGAGACAGACAGAGCGAGAGAGATAGAGAGAGACAGACAGACAGACAGAGCAAGAGAGAGAGCGAGACAGACAGTGCGAGACAGACAGAATGAGAGAGCGAGACAGACAGAGCAAGAGCGAGAGAAAGCGAGAGTATCTAAGCAGGCCAGAAAAACAAGAGGTGTGAACAGAACAGAAAAAGTGTAGCGTTAAAAAAGGTCAAAAATACAGATTCCACCTTCAAACAAGAAGAAACAGAAGTGAACTACTGGGGTTCAATATCATGGGAAAGAGAGGAAAAAGAGAGGCAAAGAGAGATGAGAGGGAGAGACATTGCCTTTTCTGACCGGGCCAGAGATGCCACAGAATGCACAGGTCTAAGTGCACAGACTACATTCAATATCTACCTCAGGACATTCCGACTGGGACCCATGGGACATCTGTTACTATGGCAATATCAGTTCATTTAAGCATATGTTCCCACCACTCACAAACACACACAGCTCCAGTCTTTCTCTTATTTCTTCCACTTCATTTCGAACACATTCCTAAAGTCCATCACATGGGCCTGCTTTGTCCTTCTCACTCTATCAGTCTGTTTCTCAACACTGTACAGATACAGTAGATCTTTAGTATGAAAACAAAAAGAGAGGTGGGGAAACTAAACAGACCAACATGACTCAAACAAATGGAAACTTAAACTGACAGGCCTGGATTATCAAGGGGCAAATAGACTTATTAAGCGTCTCTGCCAGCAGAAGAACTATTGAATAAATGATAAAGTTGCTGTTTCAACTGTCCATCACTCAAGTGTACTGGTGAGATAACTGCTGTTAGGGAGGAGCTGTGGAGGGTGGGCACTGGGCAGAGCATCCTGGCCTAATGATTCTCTTGGCAGCCAGCAGCTGGCAGTTTCTCACATAGCATGTCAATCGTCACCTCAACAGCAAGACCTCATCAAACACCAACAAAACAAATGCATTCTATAAGAAGCCTATGATACATGTGGTTCTGTTGCCGCAATATACTACTGGAAGCTTTGGGGGCAATATACGATGGGGCTTGAAAGTTTGTGAACACTTTAATATCTGCTCTAAACTATGAAAGAGAACATTGACAAAATATCACAAACTGACAGAATTATATTTGGTCATTAAATTATTGAGGAAAGTATTCCATTATTACACATCAGTGAGTGGAAGTATGTGAACCTCCTGGATTGTCAGCAAAATTACAGTGAGGGGTTTTCAATTAATGGAGTTACATTTGTGTGGGCACCTTGCTTTATTTAAAGAACAGGGATCCATCAAAGTCTGATCTTTATGACATGTTTGTGGAAGTAGATTTCTGAGGACCCCAGAAAAAGTGTTGCTGGTGTTTGTTAGGCTACAAAAGCATCTCTTAAGAGTTCGGACTCCTCTAATCCACAATCAGACAGAGGGAAGAAATGTAAGAACACTGTTACCCTCGCCATGAGTGATCAACCAACTAAGATCACTCCAAGAGCAAGATGAGTAATAGTCTGAGGTCACAAGGGAGTCTAGAGTAACTTCTAAGCAACTTAAGGCCTCTCTCGCATTGGCTAATGTTAACGTTCATGAACCCGCTGAACAATAATGATATGCATGTGGACAAGCCAAAGGCTATTGGAAAGACGTTCTGTGGACGGATGACCAAAAAGTAACATGGTTTGAGAAGGAAAACACTGCATTTAAGCTTCTCTCATCTGTGAAATTATGTTTTTAGTATCACGATTAAGGAATGTCTTGCTGCTCCTGGGCTGGGGTGGCTTGTCATCACTGATGGAACAATACATTCTGTACTATACCAGTAAATTCTAATGTACAATATTGGGACACCTGTCATCAAACTGAATCTCAAGAGAAAGTGCAGCAAGCAAGACAATGACCCTAAGCACACAAGTCCTCCAACCAAGGACTGGATACAGAAGGCAATGTTTTGGAATAGCTGACCTCAACTCAACAGAAAGTTTGTGGAAGGACCTGAAGCGAGAACTATGTGAGGAAATCTGCCCCACATCCCAGAGCTGAAGCTGTTGTAAGTAGATAAATGGGTTAAAATTTATTCAAGAAAGTATACAGAATTGATCCACAGTTATCAGAAGAATTTAGAAGTTACTGGGTTACACCAGATATCAAAAGCTAAGGTTTGTATATTGGCACCCATAAAATTTGTAATATTGGATCGTTTTCCTAATCAAATACTTCGGCAGCCATGACATTTTTGTCTCATTTGGGTTCTTTTATGGGTAGAAAATCAGATTTAAATCATATTAATGCAGAAACATAGAAAACTCTAAAAGGTTTTTGTGTATTTACAAACAAGTACTCATATTTAAAAAACTAACTAACCATAATTAGGTATAGGCTTTAAGGAGGTGGCCACAATGTAACAATGTAACAGCCTTCTAAACCCAAGCTGCTTATGCTCTGCATGTTGCTATGGATGACGTGATTGCAGTCTCTCATTCAAATAGAGCACTGGACTCTTGCAGATCGTAGATGGCAAATATGTTGGAATTATAGTTTTATCACCATCAGGTGTGCAGAAGTGTGCGCGGGTTGAAGAGAGCCAGAGCTACAAGGACGAGCCGTCGAGAGAGAGACTGAGTGTGTTACTGCAGAAACAGTCTACCTCCATAGTCTCTGTCCTGTTAAGCTATTTGATGTCGCCAAGTCTTACTATTTTTTTTTTTTTTTAACCATTATCATCTTAGATGCTCAGGTTTGAAAAAAGCAGTGCAAAAAACCCTGTTTCTGTGAACTTAAAAATGAGCATATACCTTATGTTGAACAGCACACATATAGGTTTGTTATTTGTGTAAATAGGGTCCATTTATGGTGTAAATATGTTTTAATCTAACAGTTAATTGCAGTCCTATAAATTGCTGAGATTTTTTGCATTCTGAAGCAATCGTATGTACTTGCTTAAACTAAACCAGTTTAATTTTATCAAGCAAAAAGTGTAAAGTGGCCATTTGTGTCATGCATGAAGAAAACACACCGCAGCACAGTGTGAACAGTGTGAAATTGCTCTCTTAATCTAACCCCTTCACCCGAGTGAAGCAGTGAGCAATTTCCTAACCACCAGGCCACCAGTAGTAACAATCACCATCTTTTTAAAAAGCATTTGCTGATGAAATGTGCTGTAGTTCAGGCTACACAGCTTTCATGTAAACAAAGACTCAAATACAAGAGTGCCCAATGAAGTATTCAAATCATCTGTGCCTACTTTGACCAGCATAATGGTTTGTTTATTTGTCGAGAGCCAGTTTCTAATTAATCTATTTCAAATGTTCTAAGGCACCCAACAGCTGTGCAACTCAAGCCCCCACCCCAAGAGAAAAGTTTTACAAATGTTTTTACTTTAGACCAAACAATCCAGCTATCCCTGAATCTAGTCTCTCAAACCAACTACTAGTTTCACTACAAGGATGGGTACCATTACTCTATACTGATCTGTATAAATATTTATCAATACCCACTGATAGTACTCTCCATAATTTGGTACCAAAATAAAGGAAAGATTGATGTGGAAAGATTCAAAAGTTATTCTGTTATTACTTTTTGGGATTAAACCGTTTCCTGCATATATAAAGAGGCAAGAGCATTTGCATCGTCCCTGTCTCTCCCAAAGTTCCAATCAAGCATCAACAAATATGCCAACTGTTTGAGTGTATTAACAGTGCATGAATAACAGCGACACCATTTTTTAAAATATTTCTGTACTGAACATGGTTGTTTCAACCATCTTGGGTATCAGGATTACATCCGGATATGTCTTATTCGAGTTAATTGCAGGTGTCAGATGTGTCCTGGGGGCATTTCAAGATTCAAGTACAATTACTCAAACTACTTAAAGAAGTGGCCTTTCTGCCAGATGTTATCCAAGAGTATAAACTCATCTCTCCCCATCCTACATTTGACAACCAAAAACCCTCCCAATGCTGTGACAGCTCCTGCCTCTGCTATTCTGCTAATGGGGAAGGGACTGTCCCTCAGACTACTGGCACTTAATGGAGCTATTGCTTCAGTTCAGCTTCTGACAGGTTTGTGCTCCGAGTTTAATACAGCAGCCAACCTAACCAGGCAATGCATTTACTTAGTTAACTTGAAGACCAATATGGTTCCTTTTTGCTACATTGGGTCGATATTCATCTCATCATATCTCTTCATCACATACATTTTAACATGCTATTCAACATAACCATAACTAACACAGAACACTAATTACCACAAACAGCCAGCTGAATATACTGCTGGTGAAAGTAAATGCCAAGCAAAACTGCAGCAACCCTTTCTGAAACAGAACAGGAAAAACAAGATACAACACAGGCAACTCGTTGCTGTATATGAGCATATTTGCATATTACACACAACCAACACAAACTTTAATCTGAATAACAAGAGATGCATTTGAATATAAAAGGTAAATGCATGCTGTGTTAAATGGAGTCTATGATGCGATATTGCCATCACGTTGCATGCACAATTTACTGCTGATAGGACACCTTGTGGACGAGACAAAGATTCAATTTGCTTATGTCAAACTAAGTTATTTGATATCTTCAACATTTTAAGGGGCAACATAGTTCAAGGCAATCCACGAACAAGGACAGTCTTCTGAGCTAATAATTAGAGTGGATGATCAACAGCTGGAACAACTTCTCATTGTTCATTGGCCTAGAGCTCCATGTGGCCTAGTGCTCTGCAGCCATAGACCTGTGACATGCAATCTTGCATATTTCCATCATTTCTGTGGTTGTTCATGGTGGTCTGCTTGGGGCTCTTTTTTCCAGATTTTCTTGGCACAGGCAGGCCTGTGCTGGAGTTTCGGGGAGAGACTCAACTCCAGGGAGAACTCAAACAAAGCCAAGGCAGCACAATGAGGTCTGCAAGAGGAAATTCCGCCAGGGTACCTTTGCCATCGTGTGTGGGGAAGACAAAGAAGAACAGAGAGCACTCAGACTGGCTTTGTCTCCACTCCATGCAGCATTGTTTTTCAATGATAGCTCTGCATTCAAACGCAAAGTCTTAACATTCAAAAGGGGGAGGCTGGCTTTGTGTTAGTGATGGCATTGAGGCTCAGATATACCTTGGGCATCTCCAATTTGGCACCGAGGGGAGGTAGCAACAGCGCTACTTTTAACTAGAATCAAGCACTCTCGCACTTCAGCGAGGGGCTGTACAATTAGTGGTGTATTAATCACTATTAGCAAATTGGGCTGTGCGATATGCTAATCAGAAAAGGCCATAATTAATGCATCCATTTAGTAGTACACCCACTGCATCAGAATCAAGCATTTGTAGTTGTAAACAGCAGAGAGCTTTATAGCTTTAGAGAACTCGGCACTGATGACCAATCTCCACTGTTTTCACTGAAACACTGTGAAATACATTCTCTGCACTCTGATAAACAGCAGGCATGCCCACAGAGCATACTGAGTTTGTGTTTCAAATTGAGCAATGCATCTCTACTCACTGAGAATGCAAAAATGGTCTCAAATGTGCATCCCTAACTTCAAAGAATCTATTAAATCACACTTCACTGGAGCTGCATATAGAACTGGGCAAGATTACAATCTTCCTTCAAAATGTAACACTTCAAGGAATGTTCATAAAGCACAATGTATTATGATATTTGCATTGTCTGACATCCGATAAGTTGGAATAGAGAAGTCAGTCATTGGGGCCACATTTAAAAAATGCCACCAAAAACAAAAAAAAATAATAATTACTTAAATGCAGTGCTTTATTCAATGTACACAGCATTATATCCAGTTACATAGAGGCAATTTTGTAATGAACCATACAGTTGGCCAGTGCTCTGCATTTACATCCAAAGCAGCTTCCATTTACTAGCTACAGGGGACAGTCTCCCTGGAGCAACTTGGGGTTAAGGGTCTTGCTCAATAACCCAGTGGTGGTGTGCTGAAGGTAGGATTCGAACCCATGACCTCTTGGTCCAGAGGCAAGTATCCTACCCACTAGGCCAAAACCACCCCATGTGCTGATGAAATCCCTAGCAGCATGATATAGAATATACCCCAAAATATCAGACTTTCATTATATTGCTATATATGGCATCTGCATTATGTCCTGAATTTTCTTTACTGTTTTGTTTTTGTTTGTATCACATAAAAGCATCTATTTATGCAAACCTCCCACACCTCACAATTAAACAATAAAAAATGGTTAAAAGCTTATTTGCATATTGTGTGCTCATGCAGTATCACGTTCATGAAGGCTGATACCAAACAAACAATTCATTATGCAGCCCTAAAAATACATGAACAGACTATTCTTTTGACTGAATATAAACTGCATTTGCCACGGCTGAATTTTAAGTGCCTGTCCATGCATTGTTGCATTGGTCTGTGGGAGAACATCTGGACGCACAGGGATAGAAGTCATCGATATGTATCAAGTGTTGCAGAGGTTGAAGGTACGGTGGTCCATAGAGGATCTCTGCTGGTCTGAAAGCCTGAGGCTATTTCATACTCAACAGCACAGGATGGTGCAAACACTGGGAAAAGAGTTGCAAGTGGGGTCCCAGGCCAGAACACACTCTTTTCTGAGCCTTCTCTGAATAACCATATCAAAGTCAGAATGTGTTCTATACGAAATAAACTTTAGGCTGTAACACATCAAAATGCATCAGCAAATGTTGACAACGTTCAGGGGCTCCAATTTCTGACTGGGATTTTCAGCAGTATTCATGGTGAAGCTGCATACTCTGAAGTGGTGAGGCACCACTGAAAACATTCAGGATGAGATGGAGAGCTGTTTATGAAGAACCTATCCAGCATTAGAACATGAATTCATGCATGCTCTTGTGGCTGAATGCAATCATATTGTAACAACAATGTCCCAACATCTAGCAGAAGACTTTCTAGAAGAGCAGTGGCTGTTGCAGAAACAAACAGGGAACATTCCCCTATTTACTCTTAATTTACTCTAAACTGAATGACCTGGTCTCTTACAACTTTGGGATATACAGAGTACTCCATGGACATGCAGCACCAACCATTCATTGTCAGTGTGGTGCTTTTAAACGATGGCTGCTCAGTTATCAAGCTATTATGCTACACTACGTGTACAAAAGTATTGGGACAGCTGACAATTACACCAACAGGGACTTTATTGAGCTTGCTATAGCAGCTTCTTCTCTTCTTGAAAGGCTTTCCAGGTGATTTTGGAGTGTTTCTGTTATATGTGCCAATTCCTTTCGTAGGAATGATGTTGGACGATAGGGTCTGGCACGCAATCTCTGTTCCAGTATATCCCAAAGGAGTTATGTGGGGTTGAGGTCAGGGCTCTGTGTGGACCAGTCAAGTTCTACCATGCCAAACTCATCCAACCTTGTCTTTATGGACCCTGCTTTGTGGACTGAGGCACAGTCATGAGGGAATAGAAAAGGTTCTTCCCCAAACTGAGTCCACACAGTTGGAAGCATGGTGTTGTCTAAAATGTCTTGGTATGCTGATGCATAAAGATTAAGCCCTTCACTGATAGTAAGAGGCCACTTGAATGCAATAATTAGGTGGTGTGTCCCAATACTTTTGTCCAAAGAGTATACAGTATACCTTCAATACTCATTAAAATGGGGGAGGCCAGAAGCAGTTCAAATCTTGCTATGATACACGTTTTCATCTTAACAAGGTGTTCGGTCCTAGAGAGGGAATAATTTACATAGATCTCTTTTGACACTAAAAGTGCAACTTAGTTCTGCTCATTATCCAACACCTCGTGTGAGACAGGAACCGTGACAAAACCCAACCGTGAGAGGACAGCGCAGTGCTGGGTCTTCCCCAGGACTGAAATGAAAATGGTAAGTTAGTAAGGCATGTTCCTTAAAGACCTTACTGCACTTGCTTAACTTACTCCTACTGATAAACGTAAATATATAATGTTGTGTTTACATATATATAAACAACTTGGATATGTGTAAGAACACTATTCCAAAATTTACTCACTCGCAGGGTGAGTGCACATATTTAATTTCAGTGATGATCAAGCATACATGAACTTTTTAAATAGCGGTCTGACTCGAACACACGGCTCTCTGTTGTACCTGCCCGGGGCAGCTCTCCAGAGGACGGGTCACACCTCAGATCTACCCCGGTCCTGAAACCGCGTCGGCTGGACTTAACTTCACTCACTTCGGGCACTTGAGTTGACTGAGAAGTCTCACTTAGCTAAGCCAGAAACAAACTGTATAAGTCTTTGAAACAGTTTAGCTTTTTGTAGCTGGCCTGGCCCTGGGAGGAAACAAGCGGTTCCCGAGGCAGCCCGGGTTCGGTGCTGGTCCAACTCAACTTCAGAAATAAAGCTTTTACACGACTTCACTTCTGCAAAAACTAACATAGTCCGCTCCCTGACGATCCAGACTCACAATCAGCCACAGGAAAAGGCTAACATACACGAGTTGAGCTCAGGTAAAATGTCTCTAAACTCGACTCTTAGCTCCTCACACTCACCATCATCACCATCATCATCCTCCGCCAGCCACACAAGACTCTCCAGCTTTAAGAAAGAAAGAGGAAGGACAAACCGAGCTGCTAGCTCCGGGCTTTACCATATGAACATAAAGGCCGAAGCGAAGAAAAAGAAGAAGAAGAGGAAAAACACAACAACACAAAAGCGTGCTCTCTACCTCCAACCCGGTACATGTTGGCTGCCATGTCTGCCCCCGGTCCTGGTGGCTCCAGGTAGGGCTCTTCCTCCCGCCGCCGACCCGAGCAGAGCCGCCGCGGAGTGAGTCGGAAAATGGTGGATTGATCAATACGAAGCGGACCAGTCAACGGAGCTTAAAGAGACAGTACACATATTCATTTCTTTTTTCTTTTTTTTTAAATTGAAAAAAATTCCCCCTTTTCTCCTAGTACTTCTGAGGAGTAGCACTGGTCTCCAGCTCAAAACAAAGAGTGGCTGGGGTCAGAGGAAAGAGGGAGGAGAGGAGAGGAGGTGGAGAGTAAAGGGGGAGGAGTGGAGGGGAAGAGGTGGAGAATGAAAGAGAAGGAGAGGAGGTGGACAGTAAAGGAGGAGGAGAATATAGGAGATGGAGAATAAAAAATGTGGAGAGGAGATTGGAGGCGAAGAGGTGAGAGGGAGATTTGAGAAGTAGAGAATAAGAGGAGAGGGGGAAAAGAGGAGGTGGAGAATAAAGAGGGGGCGGAGAATAGAGGAGATGGAGAGGACGTGGAGAACAGAGAAGGAGGAGAGGAGAAGAGGTGGAGAAGAAATGAGAAGGAGAGGAGGAGGTGGAGAATAGAGGAGTTGGAGAGGAGGTGGAGAATAAAGAGGGGGTGGAGAATAGAGGATATGGAGAGGAGTTGGAGAACAGAGAAAGAGGAGAGGAGAAGATGGAGAAGAAATGAGAAGGAGAGGAGGAGGTGGAGAATAAAGGAGAAGGAGAGGAGGTGGAGAATAGAGGATATGGAGAGGAGGTGGAGAATAGAGGAGATGGACAGTAGAAGAGGAGGAGAGGAGATTAGGAGATGGGGGAAAAGGTGGAGAATAAAAGAGGAGGGGGGAATAAAAGAATAGGTGGGGGGTAAAGAAGGAGGAGATGGGGAGGAGGTGGAGAATACAACAGGAGGAGAGGAAAGGAGGAGGCAGAGAATAAAGGAGAAGAATAGGAGTGGAGGGGTTGAGAAGGATAATAATGGAGGAGGAGAGGAGAGGAGGAGGTAGAAAATAAAGGAGGAGGACAAAGGGGTGGAGAATAAAGGAGGAGAGGAGGTTGATAATAAAAGAGGATGGGGGAGGTAGAGAATACAGAAGGAGAGGAGATGAGGGGAGAGGAGGACGTGGATAATAAAGGAGTGGAGAGGAGGTGGAGAATAAAAGAGGAGAGGAAAGCGAGAGCATCACTGTCCAACTCCCTCAGAAAAACAAGCCACCGTTTAGTCGCTGTTGTACTACTTCAGACCCACTAGAGGCAAAATAACAAAAGTAAACAACTGTTGCTTTCAGAAAAAGCAGCCCCTCTGTAACAAAGGTGCAGGAAGTGCTCACACGAGTACAAGAACTAATGAGACCGTGAGAGGTGGGCTGTAATCTTGTAGCCCACTTGAGAGCTGACCTGATGACATTTGCTCTCCTTTTAGGGAACACTAGTAAGGTGCTGGGATAAACACAGGGTCAAAAGCAGCAGAAACTGAAAACTACAGCCTTTCTGATGGAGGGCTGTATTTAGGACAAGCAGCTTTAGGCCTACCTGACACTTTTGAAAAACTCAAAAAGTTCTAGTCTCCCTCAGGCCCATCCTTATTTTGAACACAGGTTGATGGGGAAACTTTTTTAAAGAAAAGCCACTTTTAACCTCTACGCCACGTTCAAAGTTCCACCAAACTTTCAGTTAAGGAAAAGTTGAATCACTGTTTTTCAAAATGCACCATTGTGGGTGGTATAAGGTTCCAGAGGGTTTTTTTCTGTTACGAATGAGTCAGCATGTGAATAAGCTGAGAAGAGGAGATTGGGGGGACAGCAGGAAATACTTAGCAACTCTAAGCTCAACTGGCTAAAAACAAGTTAGTACTGAAGACACTAAAGCTACAAGGAGAACTGGGCCTGGATCCAATGTTAGGTGGTCAGAGAGTTGTACAGAGTTCAGTGAATTCTCTGTAAGCAGCGCAGGGTCCGACATATCCATTCAGTTTATAACAGCTGTTATATTGTTTTCAATACAAGGGGGGAGGGGGCGTTACTGTATTTTTAGCTCTTTTTGGCAAAGATGTGCCCGAAAAACAAGCCATGAATGCTTTTATACAAACCTATGTATGAAAATATGTGCATTAACTGCTTTCAACTGTACTTAGAAGTTGTCGCTTTTTGATATGGCTGGGCCTTTAGGGGAGTGAGGATGTGATCTGGGGATGTGGGCCTATGAGAGTCCGATTTTTTGAGGCTGAGGAGCTTGTTTGGTGGTTATCGTTCGCGTAGGCTGAGAGGAATGCTGTGGTGTGAGTCTGATCTACACCATATGAAACCCCAACAAACACAGCTCTGCCTCCAGCTGTAATCTGCAGTCATGTGATGAGCCTCAGCCAATGGGAGGGTTTGACCTACCGTCTGTGCAGGCTCAAAACGAAGCCAATTCCATACTGCTGATCTGCGTGCGTGCGTACGTGTGTGCATGTGTGTGCGTTCAAGCAGCTATATCCCTCATTTAGACCAAATTCTCACGGTTTAGTCATGCAGAAGGCCTCCCTCTCAAAAAAGTCCATGACATTTCTGGTTGTTTGGGAACCAAAAGCCATTGGCTACTTATAGGCACACTCCTGCAGCCCTTAACTGGAACAAACACATTCATTCTGTGAATGGGGAATAAATATTAGTGACTTTTTTTTATTAAATCATACAGCAACAGGCTCCAGACACAAAACTCACTCCACACAGTTGCACTTCAATATAAGATCCATACTGCAATACAGAAAAAAGTGACAACTAAAAGCACTGAGGCTTTCTGTGAGACTTCACAAAAAATCTTGTTTAACCTTTGTTTAATCAAGATACTTGCTCTGAGATTAAAAGCCTCTTTTCACAGAATTTGGCACAGAAATAAAGGCAAGTTAATAAAACATAAAAACAAAATCAAATGAAATTAAAGCACAACCAAAGTGCTTTTCTATTCCAGTCCCAGTGCACAAAGCAAGCTCCATAAAGACAAGAATGGATGAGTTTCGGTGTGGAGAAACTTGACTGGCCTGCACAGAGCCCCGACCTCAATCCCATCCAACACCTTTGGGATGAACTGGAATGGAGATTGTGAGCCAGACCTCCTCATCCAACATCAGTTTCTGATGCTCTACACAATAAATATACACAAATTCCCATAGAAACTCCAAAATCTTGTGGAAAGCCTTCCAAGACGAGTGAAGGCTGTTATAGCTGCATCAGTGAGACCAGCTAAATTTTTGTATCTAAGTGCATTGTCCTTAAAGCCACCTAAGGTTGATACATATATAAAGTTAAATTTGAATCACAAACACAGCTTTTAGCCCTCCAGGAAAACATCTGAGCACCCTTGGTTATTCCTTGGAAGAACTTAACGGCACTGATATATTTTTCATTTTCATTACTTTTATTACCTTTTAATTACTTTTAGTCACAACCAAATTTAATTTTATGTTTAAAAAAATATATAAAGAATGAAATACAATGAACTTGATATGATAAAACCCTGATTTGAAAGAGGTGAATTTCCAGGCATACAGAAAAAGAACCAAAGAAAAGGGTAAAACACCAGATATGGGCATGAACAGGTTAATAACGAGAACAATCATAACCATACAGTTGATTCTTTAACTTAAAATAGGTTACTCAAGCTTCAAGTGTTTCTATAGATCAGTCTGAGAGGCTGGAACATTGTGGCTAAAAGCTGCTTCGGCAAATTCATCAGAATATAAATACTCTCTCTCTCGCTCTTTCTCTCTGTCCTATGTACAGCATGCTTGCATATTTTGTGTGCACAAACACACAAACACACACACACACACACACACACACACACACACACACACACACACTCGGCCTCAATCTCTCCATCTCT
>JBBPDB010000001.1:38863227-38882415 GCA_037974465.1 Brachypetersius altus | reverse complement strand
CACTGGGTCCCTGAGCAAGACCCTTAACCCCAAGTTGCTCCATGGAGAGACTGTGCCCTGTAGGTAGGGAATGGAAGTCGCTTTGGATAAAAGCGTCTGATAATTGCCGTAAATGAATATACTTTTGTTGGCACTATAAAGTAATAATAAAAATATGTACTATACAATGGGGTGAATTGTTTTTTTTTTTTTGTATATAACAGTACTGTGATAGTGCTGAAAGTGAACGTAGAGTCATTTTCATTCCATTCTGTCCCGTCTCTGCATGTGTGTGTCACGTTTGTCTGTACTAGTTTGTTCTGTGGTGACAGTAGTTTCTCTGAGGTCTGGCCCTGGACCCAGTGGTTTTGTATACGTCATAGGGCAGCTGGGCAGGATGAATGTAGCGGAGTGTTCTAATATTATCGCCCGGCAGCTGTGGTCACTCAAGGGTGTGTTCCGCTCCTCCCTGTCCAGGAGCTCTGATGACGTCCCTCTTGGACGCTACAGCTCCAGTACGCCTGCTGGTGAAACGTCTGAGCATTTCTCATCCAGCCTCACACTTTCACTCATACATGCTTGAGAGATGAGCATGGTCGGAGTAGAGACCACTTTGTATTCTTTAATTGCCAGGACTGGCTAGTGTAATGCAAACAAACGTCATAATGTAAGCTACATTTTCTGATGGTTTTATGTGTTATTTTTAGTAGTGTTTTGAAACTGTCAAAATACTTTCAATTTATTTGGCTTTTTGACTGTGTGTTTGCTATTTATACACTTTAATTAAACACTAATAAACACATTTAGTCTATTAGGAACTGAAATGATCTAAGGTGTTATAAAAGAGTTGGCAGGTTTTATCTCCTCTCTGTACCTAGCGGCCCAAATGAAATTTCCAAATGAGGTAATAGGTGTCATGCATTTTTTTTCTTCAAGCTTTTTTTCCCTCTTTGGCCGAGTGTATCCTGTTTCAAACCTAAGTGGTAAGCCGCTGACTTGAATGAAGCATTTTCCGGGCTTAAAGTAGACGTTTTATTACTCTGTTTACCTCCGTATTGGAAGGTGATGCTGCAACTATTCCTGCAGCTGGACAGCTGATGTGAAGGTTGGCGGAAAGCGGCTCCTGTTCAAATGGATGGTGCATAAGACTACATTCCATTCTAATTTTCCATCTTCAGAGCTTCCTGAGATCATAACAGAAAGACATTATGACTCAAACAAATGGCTGAGATGGAATTCTTTTAGCTCAGTCACTCATGGGTGGTTCACTTGGTCCTGAGTGGCCTAGATGCTGGTAATAAAAGTGTTCATCAATAGAGTGTAGTCGCTCATAAATCCTGGTAGCAAATGGTCACTTCCTGCCGTTAGCTGCAGTGCAATCTAGAAATGGAGGTTATATGTGTCCCTGGTTTCTTTTCTCTAATGGAGCTGTAAATCAAGATCACCTTTGTTGAGTCCAAGACCAGGACTAGTTGAGGATGAGTCAAAGTGTGGAGGTTTGTAGCAAATAGCCAACTGTAAAAATCAAATGTACTGTTCAAACTTAGTGTCCTTGGTTAGTCATTTTGATTCAAACAACAATGCTAAAACTAATTAAAAACATTAAAAGTATTAATAATGTTAGGTATTTAAATGCCTATGAACAAATAACATCAAAACAACAACAGCAAAAAACAACCACAAGAAGAACAACTACAACTATATCATAAAAAAGCTAATAATAATAGTAATAGTAGTAGTAATAATAATTATTATTATTATAGCAAAGAGCAGTAGCAGACAGAAATGACACCCGGTACCAGAAGCCCACACCAGAAGAGTGTGGGAAAAGCTTTGTTTATGTGGGAGCCATCTGTCTTGGGCTGAGTGAGACAGGTGAGCAGACTGGAGAGTACAAAGAAAGAAAGGGTGAGAGAGGTGTGCAGGAATGAGCGAGAGTGAGCCAAAGTGCTCCATCATGTTCTTTCTCCTCTAATAGCATCCAGCGCTGCCTTGCATGACAATGAACCAACCAGGGGCTGACGTAAGACTTTAGTGACATAAGAAAGCCTGCTTTTTACCCTAGCTTTTTCCCGGTCTGACTGTTTCTGCCTCTATGCCCCCCGGGCCTGCATTCCTCCCTGGCTGTAAGAAAAGAGGGAATCAGGCGCTCACTTCATGCATGGTAATCAGAGACGACGTCTATAGTCACATCACTCCTACCATGTTTTCTTCCTGTTCACACATGAAACTAGTTCATCAAAACAGAAAAGCATTTACTTAAATCTCACACCTGTTTCACTTTCACTCACTTTCACTGCAGCTCTGGCTCTGTGAATGTTTCGAACCTCATTGTCCAGACCTTTACATGCTTTTACGTTCTGTGTGTTTTTACTTTTTCTCTCATTTCATGTCTTGCACCAGAATTTGAATAGTGAATAGACCAAGTGTAATATCACAGTGCTTTAATACCAGATGATGGCATCACTGTCTAAACACACAGCTTTTTCATTTCTCTTTCATCAGTATAAAACTCTCCAAATTCTCTCCAAGTCTTTGAACCAGTCCTGGGTTCCAGCTAAACCTTTCTGTGGGTATTTTAATGAATCATAGAGTGTAATCCAAATAGAAGTATTTAAGTCAAAATAATGCAGGCCAGTCCAAGTGGCAATAGAATCAGAAGAATGATATTTTCTCCTGTTACTTTCTCTTTCTGTCTCTCACACACATACACGCATGCTTTTCGTTCTTTCATGGTAGAGTACCCTGTTTTTTCTGCTCGGCTGCTCCACAAGCTGTGTGAATATGCTGTCTCTGTTATATAAGCTCATTTCTTGAGCTCACACCTCCTGTTCGGTGGCATTGCGTAACCTGGATGCCCGCTTGTCCCCCCGGGGGCCCGCTATTCTGTTCTGGAACCTTCCCCTGGCAGGCATGGACCCGCACCACAGCATTATGGCTTCTTTTCAGCCCTTGCAGCAAGGGTGAAGACCTATGCCATTATGTAATAGCTGATGTGTATGTGGGACCTGGTCGTATAAAAAGTTATTCTAAATTAAGCTTCCTTAGGGGCATTAAAATGGATAATTCATCCATCTCGAAGAGCCCTCACGGGAACATTTTTTGTAAATGTGATGCATTAAAAGCATCTTGGCTTTTGGAGTCTTAATTCTTGACTGAGAGGATTTCGCGTGGTTTGGGCTCAGAGCCTCAGAAGCTCTTCTGGTATAAAGCCCTACTTTCAAAGCATGTTATTGCACATTTAACTGTCCTGGTATCAGTTTAGCTGTACAGTTCTAATCCTTTGTTTATACGTATGTGTGTAAATGAGTGGACCAGTGATGTTGCAGGGAGTAGAAGTAGACAAGGTAGAGGACTTTAAGTGTTTAGGGTCTATGGTCCAAAGCAACTGAGAGAGTGGAAAAGGGGTGAAGAAGGCAGGTTGGAATGGGTGGGGAAAAGTGTGAGGTGTGATAGAAGGGTTTCATCAAGAATGAAAAGAAAGGTGTACAAGACAATAGTGAGACCAACGATGTTGTATGGTTTGTACATGGTGCCAATGAGGAAAAGACAGGAGGCAGAACTGGAGGCTGCAGAGCTCAAGATGTTGAGGTTCTCTTTGGGAGTGACCAGGGTGCATAGGATCAGGAATGAGTACATCAGGGGGACAGACAGCTCAGGTTAGATGCTTTGGGGATAAAGTTAGAGAGCCCAACTGAGATGGTTTGGACATGTCCAGAGGAGAGACAGTGATTACAGAGGTAGAAGGATGCTGAGGTTGGAGCCACCAGGCAGGAGGCTGAGAGGAAGACCAAAGAGGAGATTTATGGATGCGATGAAAGAGGACATTAGTTGGTGTGAAGGTAGAGGATGCAGAAGACGAAATGGAGACAGCTGTGGCAACTCCTGAAGGGAAAAACCGAAAGAGAAAGTCCTTTGTTAAGGCTCTTGTATCACTGTGTTCACTGTGTTCTTCTTATTCTTATCACATAAAGATGATATAAACTGACATCGTCCACACCTTGTGTTTGCTCGCATCTAGTTGTCTTTGGTCAGTTAAACTTGCTGAATGTAAAAACAGTATGAAAATGATATTGTTTGGGCATTTTTAAAGTAAGGCAAATTGTTTTTTTACCAGCTTATACAGTGAAAATTGAGAAATATATTTGAAATCCAAACAAACTATAAAAATGCAAATATGAAAAATCAGCACTGGCTAAAATGTCCTTATCCATGCTATACACTTTGAAATCAATGGATGGAGTTTATGTACTACAGTATTCCCAAAAAATGAGACAACTGTTAATATGAGACATTGCATATGAGAGTAGCTAAGATAATAACTTGCTCTATGGTGATGACCAGAGACACCCACATCTGCAAACCCTGCACACCAGGTTGTATACTAGGTTGCTTGATTTGGACCCGGAGGAAACCTTACCCTGACCGAAGCGACAGTGTCCCTGTGGAGCCACATTTGCAGTGCTGTTGCATCAGCCTGAAGGATCTGAGCCAGGAAGACACATCTGCACGCCAGAGGCTTCTCACCACACCCAGTGCTACCGCACTACTGTGCTAAAGTTCAGAAGCCAGTGCAAATTGGAAATCAAAGCTTGCACTCAGCTGCCCAGTCTAAGATGTGTTTGCCTTTTTTTTTAATACATTCTCATGCATCCCCTAATCAAGGCTTAGGCAGAGGTGAACCATGTTTTGCCTTCAAGAAAAAGCTGGTCAAAAATGTAGGTTGCCGCTAGTACCTTAACAA
This sequence comes from Brachypetersius altus, assembly GCA_037974465.1. Taxonomy (NCBI): domain Eukaryota; kingdom Metazoa; phylum Chordata; class Actinopteri; order Characiformes; family Alestidae; genus Brachypetersius; species Brachypetersius altus. Next base: position 38,877,692 of record JBBPDB010000001.1, on the reverse strand, counting down.
AGTTCAGACTTCATTGCTACTACTGTTTATGAGATTCTTTTATCCTGTAACGATAACACATGAGCAAATTCATTTAAGAATAAAGGCAAGAGAGTGTAAGAATTACTTAATGGGGATGGGGGTGTATGGTTCTGCTTACACATCTACATCATCCTAATAAGTCTAGAAGTAAACAAAAGAAGTAAACATTGGTTATTGACCATGGGTAAACGGAAAACTGTAAATTTGATTTTCCTCTATTAATGAATCAAAGAGAAAGGAATTGACTTGCCGAAAGATAATGCTGGTTATGATTTTAGAATGCACAGTGCAACACAGCTTACTGCATATGGAGCTGTGTAGCCACAGACTGGTCAGAGTACCCATGTGTAGCCACAGACTGGTCAAAAACACTTCTTTACCAAAAGCACCTATAATGGGATCATGAACCTGCTCAGAACAATTCAGTACTGGGCCATGGAACAAGGTAGCCTGGTCTCATGACCACATCATGTGGATAGCTGAGTGCATTACTTACCTGGGGGAGAAATGGCACCAGGATGTTTAAGATAAGAAGGCAGGCTGGCGGAGTCAGTATGATGCTGGGAAATCTTGGGTTCTGGTATTCATGTGGTTGTAATTTTGATACATATTAGCTACCTAAACATTGCCACATAAACATTACAGAAGTAATTAACCCCTTCATAGGAGCAATATTCCGTAAAGGAGGAATTTGTCATGTTCACGAAACTGAGGAATAGTTTCATGAAAATGACAAAGAGTGGTATGGAATATGGTATTGGACAAACGAATCTGGTCCATGAAGGACCCACTTATTGGATCTGCTGCTAATGTCTTGGCTCCACACGCCTTAGGGTCTTATGGACTCCATTCCTTGATGGGCCAGAAATGTTTTAATGCCACAAGGTGACCTTCATAACTTTTGGTTTCAATGTCATGGTTGATTATGTATACCTAGAGAGAAAATGTTTTTCTGTAATAACAAAACCCCAAGACCTTTATCAGCAGGGAAACTACCACACAATATGATAGCAATTTTACTGGAAACTTTGTACCCATGATAAAACAGAGTATTAAACCAGACAGCATATGGTTCTAGAATATCCTGCTTTAACAGGAAAGCATTATGTGACTAACTGCAAACCAACCAATCATAGAGTGCATAGCAGGACCAATACAAACAAGTGAGGAGTTGTTTACTTACTGGCAACTTCCAGCTGAATTCTTGAATGGAAAAACATGATAAGCCTTCAAATACAAAGCGAACATACCATGTGGTGCCATGTGGCCTCTAACCAAAATGCCACTGTGGACGCAGCTGGCAAGCATGCAGTACAGTAGTGAACGGATAAACTGGAGAGATGTGCATGGAGGGGGTGGGGAGGCTTGCAGCACGCAGTATAAGCAGATGGTTTCATATGATGTTTTCTAGAGTGGAAATAGTTATATGAAAGTTCATACCACCTACATTCACTGTAGAGTTGCTGCACACTCCACACTGGGGAAGGAGATTGGTGATGCATGCCAGGAGCTCGACTGTACAAATGTTGTTTTTAAGGCCCGGTGCTCATTTATCTGTGATTACACAATTCCGTTTGCCATAGGAATGGGCAACAAGCGAAAAATCGCCTCCCTCTTTTTTACCCTTTTGTTTTTTCCTCAGTCTCCCTGGCAAGGGTTGTTATAGTGGAGGCCTATTACGCTTGATAATTACAGAACAGCAATTAGCCCATCAGAAAAAAAGAGGCCCATTCGAAATGCCCCCTTAAAGACCCTCTGTAAATTACCATTGCCCTGTTATCTTTTCCCCCTCCCCACTATCCGCCTAATTACAGCTACTCCGCTTAAACAATTAGCCCTGTTTGCGCTGAGTGAGTTCTCACTGGCCATAGACAAACACTCAGAGACAAAGTAATTACCAATGCCATCACAATATTGCACAGTGTCAACTGATCTGAGCAAATATAATGGGCGTGATTAAACAGAGATTGTTTATATCTCGCTCTCTTCGCTTGCAGCAAGGAAGACTCTGAAACAAAGAGACTCCTCCACTCTGGAACATCCTGAGCTTAATGCAATATCAGGCTTGACATGTTTACAGAGAGACTTATTTATTTGATATGCAACAGATGGAAGTTCAACGCTGATTGCATTAGTTCTCATGTGATTCTCTGTGTCTGGATATGATGAGAGCAGACAGTGCAGTGCATCCAAGCCCGAGTACATTCTGCTGATTCTGTGGAACCCTCTGCACCTTTAGCTGCTGTTACACTCCCTGACCTTTCTCTGCCCTGAACCCATTAAACTCATTGCTGCGTTATTTATGGGGCACTCTGGAGAAGAGGTGTTATCGAGGAAACTTCAAATGGGGTAAACCAATGACAAACCCAAAGAGGAAGTCATAATCATAATGCATAGCTAGGGGTGCATCAATTATGAAAGGCAGCCTGTATGCACTTGTTTTTTTCATCAAGCTTGCCAATGCCATTAGTTTGATTAATGGAAAAAAAACAACGACATAAACTTTATTTCTTGTCGCAGCTGCCATCTACTCTGAACAAAAATAGCTTTGTTATATTTACAATCCTTTTAACAGATATAACCCTCCATATAAATGTTCACTGCAGTGCCACTCCATGTGGATCTAGTCACAATTTGTCATTTTTATATTCCCATATTAATCCCTTCTTGATTTTGTTCTCACAAAAACAAAAAACAGCTGTTTCAGATTTTGTAGTCTGTAGCGGGAATGTTCTGATGCACCTCTGATATTCCTGTTTGCTCAACAGACTGCTGATGTTAATCATGTCTATCCATTAACCAGCATTTTAGAACAGGTAGACTTACTGACTGACACTGATGCTGATAAGATTGGCTTAGAAAATGAAATTTGTTTTTTTTTTTAATACTATAGTCTTGTAATTACAGGCTCAGTACCACAAACCAAAACTTAATGTTAAGTACTTAAGTATTATTTACTAGATAATACAGATAATGTCCCCTGAAATACTCAGCCAAGACTAACTGAACAATAGCATGTAAAATGCTAAGCCAGGGCAGCAGTGTTGTACTTGCCCAGTAGGGCAGGCTGGCATTCAGCCATAGGGGATTTTTGACAGGGTTAAATAGATAATGCCATCCCTTCTTGACTTTGTTAGGTTCAAAACCCCTCAAAACGTTTCCATGATTCGGTTTTGGCCATCCATATTGGAGATATTTGTGGTTTGTTATTAGCATAACAGTTTCCCTGACCTTTTCTGACAACAGCAAGGAGCAGGAGACTGAAGAGCTTACCTCTGCAGCTCCAAACGAGATGTTAAGAAGCTTAGCTGCAATCAGGTGTGCATATTGCACTCTAACCTCTGTATGCTAGATAAAGCCTAATAGTGCGAGGAAATGCCTCTCCCCATGGATAGTCTTACATAGTCCTCCATTACAGGGCCCTGTGCTTTCTGTCCTTCTGTCCATGAAACATGACTCCATAATGAACTGCTACAGTGTCCTCTGTTTTCAGTCTGATGGAGACACCATTATCTGTATCTCTCTTGTGCAGGAGAATGGCAGGGACTATTGGGACAATGCAATCTATCAGTGGTTAATTATTATTATTGCGATATTGGCTTTTGCTGCAAATAGGCTCTCTAACAAATGAGCTATTTTGGATTATGCTTTGAGCATTTCAGATGTTCCTAATGTGAGTTTCCAAAGGTGATTTGATCAAATCTCATCTCATGTGGTCCATCAAAGGTAAATTATTTTGGTCAAAAAATGCAGGCCAGTGTTCAGTCCCATCATCTGAAGTTTTTAATATATCGTGAGAAAATGTATGTAGCAGTATATTTTGCAAAATAGTATACTGCCCAAATCGTGCTATTTTGATTATTTCCTAACCACTGTTAACCACTGTTACAGGCTGGTTAGTACTGACCTGTTTCCACATTTTATGCACATTGTTTCAATTTTCATAGTGATAATTAGATCTATTCGGGACTGGACTATTTGAGTCACTTTCTGTTATTCATATACTACTACATTTATTACAAAACTTCCAGCATTTGGCCTTTTCCATGCTCATGCCTGCTCAATGAAATAATAAAGATGTAAGTAGCTACACATTAAAGTACTGGAAATGATTTGTCTCCAGACTGTCTTGGAACATATTGTCCAGGTAATAACCAGACTGAGACGGTAATGACCATGCATTCTGCAGACAACCATCTAACAGCCTCTCACCCCTTACAATAACAGCATCCCTTTTAACTGTAAGTCTGCAAGTCTGTGCTTTGTCACACACTGTCTGGCAAGACTCGCACTGGCTGCTACCCCACAGGAACACACTCAGCCTCTGCCCTGGCAGGCCACTGCCTCTTAATATCTTCATGTGCAGATTAGCCTCTGGCTCTGTTAGCAGTGATTTATCATGTCTGGAGCTGCAAAACAGGTGACATTTTTCAGCTCAGTTTAATACAAGTGAATTACCATGTACCTTACATTGCCATTCTAAAATCTTTAAATGACAATTTGTAATATTATAATATGAGATTAATTGTTAACTGTTTCTAAAATTCTAACAGTTAAATATGTTTCTAATCTGATGTTGGTTCTCTGTTTTTACTATACAACATAGTTATTGCGATATTGGTTTTTGTAATATTAATAGTGCAAAAGGCTGCAAACAAGCTCTTTAACAAATGAGCTATTTTGGATTAGGCTTTTGTTAGAGTCCTGTTTGAGTCCTTTTGTTTCAGTGCCGTTGATGATACAAATAACTTTCTGCTAATGGCAAACCTGATCCCTCCTGCCTTGAGCTGGATCCCTGGAGAGAGAGTGAGGGGGTAGTTGGGCTGACAGAATGAAAACAATACTCCCTCTCCAGGCGGGAAGGGCTCTGAGGAGGAGGGAGGTGGAGGAAGCTGTCCGTTCTCTCTGGCCGATTGTGCCCAGGCCTGATAAGATGAGGTGTTTCCTCTGGCTGCCCCAGCATGGCTCCATTCTGCATTGTGCAGATGGAGGAGATCTATAATTGGAAGGAGTATTCTTAGGGCTGGGGCTTCTGTCTGGTGAACCCGCTTGGGACGTTCACAACGGGACGGAAACAGGGAAGAGGAACCGGGGAGAAGGGGCACACAAAGGAATCTGTGTGAACTATTGACACTCGGCTATCCAACTGTCGCTGGATCACCGCCACTGCCTTTCCTTTTCATATGCATCAAAACATCCTTTCAGCCAAGGAGAAATGCAGGCAACGAGGGGGTTCTCCATGTTTAGCTGATACGGCCCATTACAAATGTAATGAACTATTTAAATTCACTTCATTGCTTTCTAATTGCCAGGAAGGTGAGCTAAGACTTCATGTCCCCAAGGAATTCAACATCAAAGCTCTAGACTTTTGTCAGTCCAGCTGCATACAACTTTTCACATTGCTGGGTTCATATAGGTTCCAGTTTCTTTCCTTTTGCTTGTCAATGGACTTCTCTAACAAGAATCTTTCCCATTTCTTTCCCCTCTTTTTACATTCTGTTTCCTCTCCTCTTCCCCTTCCCTCTCTTTGTTCATACACTAGCTGAGAAGGTGACTTCTTTGGGGAAAGACTGGCACAAGTTCTGCCTCAAGTGTGAGCGCTGCAACAAGACCCTGACAGCAGGCGGCCATGCTGAGGTGAGTGTAAATAGGATATTATCTCATCTATCAAATCTCATTTTATATGGTACAGCAGAGAAACAAAGCTTCTTTGTCCCAGCACTTCCTGTAATGTACTACACTTGTTTGAATGATGGATTTGTAGATCAAAAAGCTCTACAGATTTTCTTTGTTCTATAATAATTTGGTTGCAGTAACTGGCAACTCATTGATTCTGTCAACAAATTGTTTCAGTCCCAGCAATGAGCGCATACACTCTGAAGGAGCTCATTCGTAAACTTATGTCAGCACCCACCCCCACCCCCCGCATATCTTTTCGCAGGCTAGCAGGGAGAGCTACATATTGACTTTCTGACACTTTGCGTTTTCATCAGAGGCTCAGTAGCTCGAAGAAGTGAACATTGGGCTTCAGCGCCCCAGGCGAATGATCTGTGTGTGTGTGTGTGTGCTCCACGTGGCAGTGGGGTCCTGGACTCAGCTCTTCCAGTTAGCTTCACTTAATAAACACAAATACATTAAAAACAAGGACCTTCAGTGAGGCTACACTATATAAGGACCAATTAAATGAACAGAAGTCAAACTACCTTGACAATGAGACGTATTCATCAGCTTATTCATGCTATTTAATTGTGCGTCATGCACTGTCCTTTTCCTTCCTCACCTTCTGAAGTTAGCTGAGAGACTGCTGCACTTTAATTAAGCATTTAAACGATCCCCAGAGAACAGTCTGCTGAGGCACTCGGGGCCTTCCTGTTTTCGTGCCTCTGCACTAATGAAATTCCTCTTGTACCTCATAAGATAACATACAGCACAATGACTGCACTGCAAAAAATAATTACATGTCATTTTTTGCACAGATTCAGATGTTGATTGCATGCTTATTTTTTATTATCATCCAAAATACTCGGCCTCATTATGCTCATTTTACCATCAGTTATGAACTACATTGGCTGCATTATATTCCATCTGAATTATATATTATAATCCTGATCATAGCTTCCTATAGTTCACACTTCTTCTGATCTAGCTCCAACATTGAGAGATGTAGATGTCAAGAAAGGGATGTTGTGGAGGTGTAGGCCTGCAAAGCCATGAATTTCACCACAGGTGTGCAATACTTGTATTACAGGAGTGTATATCAGAGCTGGAACAGGACCGTGTAATGTTTCATATGTACCATGGGAGAAATAAGCTCAATTTCAATCAACAATAGAGGCTCCCGACAAAATTATTACTCCCTTGCGAATCCCAAAATGTCCTCTCCTTTCTTCATTATACTCGCAGGACTTGGGCCAGTGCAGGAAGCATCTGAGCTTTGCATTTACTACAGGAAAGAGAGCCTCCGTCATCCATGATTGGATGCTGGTGTGCATTCATAATCTCAGGCTGGGGATTTGTATGTCCTCTAGACTGACATCACTACCAAGTCAGGATGTAGGTCATGGTTGCTATGGTGAGGGCCTGGCTTCTGCAAAGACTGTACCCCTTTGTCAGGGATATCAGGGCAGCTTTTGGAGTAATCAGGGCAGTATGTGATTTTCACCTTAAAAACTGAAAGTGTTGTATTTTCTGTAAACCAGAAAGGTAATTGCATTTAGGTTCTCTTTTGGCCCCATCATCATTGGGGCATCCTCCTCCTATGAAACTTTAGCAGAAGGTGGGTGGGCATCAGGAGAAGCTGTAGAGACTCAGATGTCAGGTTCTGGGAGCTGAAGGTTCTGGGAAGTGAGTGGGCTGCGGTTGCCTAACCGTCTCTTGGGCAGTGCTGCGACTGCTGTGAAATGGGAGCTGAAGTTGTGGGTGTTGTTACAGTTGTCATTAGTACCACAGTGGTAGTCTGAAAAAGCCATCATGGCAGCCTAGGGCTAGACTGATATGAAAGAGTGATAGTACAGGTCTTTCACTCCGTAATACGGCATGATATGGGAAAAAATATATACATTTTCACTTTAATTAAATAACAGTTCCAGTAAGCAGTTATTCTGGCCTTCTTTGGGTGGGCTAAGGGCGAAACCATAGTACCATGATACTTTTCACAATACACAGTAGAGGTGGGTGATATGACGATATGGGATCGTAAAGATGACCTATGTGCTGACGATCTGCCAAAGCAGAAAGATCATAGAATCGTCTAAATAGCCTACATTCCATCTATCTATTTAACATTCTATGCTAATTTTTTTCTTCAGCCAGATCAGACTATTTGCTAATTTGCTTAATGCCCGCCTTATAAATACCATGATAAAATCGAAATCATGATTTAACTGTAAAATATTTGTGATATGATATTGTTGCCATATCGCCCGCCCTTAATACACAGAACACATCACGTTATTAAAAAGTGTATTAAATGTTTGAACAATACTCAGAGAAGGAGAAGTACCCTGTTGAAAAAATACTGTTTTAAAAGATTAATCATACAATAAAGACTAATCATAGCCTTGTTTATAATGAAACATTATTCTTTTCGTATTGATGATTACCACAGTAGGCTCAGAAAAACATATTGTGACATAATTCATTGCAGTAAATATAACATATGTTCATATTTCCAACCCCTGAATACTTAAGTGACTGTTACCATGCTTACCTGATAAATATGATATGATTATGATAGTCATTTGACAATCAAATACACTATTTTTTTTAAATCTTCACTTTAAGTGGACAACATTCTCATTATCTCTCATTATCTTACAGTATGTTTGTGTTGCTCAAAGTAGCATCATATTCCTGATTGTGTTTTCTTAGTAACATTTACACACGTATTGCCACTGCTTTATCTGTGAGAGTGCCCTTGATGACTATAAACCCTTAAAATGAGCTGAATGTATTGGTCAGAAATGATTTCAGGCCCTATTTATGTCACCATTAGGGTCATTATACTCTGCTGAGGAGACCCTCTGCTCATTACCATTTATAGTAGTCCTGATAATGTAAGAACCAACACTTTTCCGCTCCTGGACATGTTACGTGTTGTGATGGTGTCTGGCTTGAGGGCATTTGGTCCATTACTCGTTTTTTCCCCCAAGCAATGCATGGCTGGCATAGGGCCACCGGTGCCAACCCTGTCTCTGACTTTGCCCACAACCGCCTGTTCCCATGACAACCCCACCTCAGTGTGTGCCTTTGACCAAGCTATTCTCTTACAGCCTGACACAGAAATGAACAAAAGTGAATGTCATCCATTTCACACAGACATGCAAACACACATACACACATACACACACACATATGCATGCAAACACACACACACACACAGACACACACACACACACACACACATATATGCATGGAAACACATACACACACATACAGACGCAAACACACACACGTACACACACATCTCTGCTTACAACTGTAGTTTCTGAATCAACAGAGACTGTGTCCTGGTAACCATTGCCAGTGTTATCCGGAAAAGGGAGCTGAAGCCAAAGGATAACAAGCCTTTCTTTGGCTTTTACACTCAAGTGGATTAGTTTGGGAAGGACTGTGTACAAGCAACAGCTTAAAATGGAAAGCGAGCATCAGGCCAAATTAAAGCCACCACAGACGAAGCTGTGCACGCACAAACATACACAAGTGGATTAAGGTTTTCAGGGTCATACTCATAATAGTTGCAAGGGGTGGCAAAGCACTGTAAGTTATAAACAGCTGCCAGCATTTCTTATTGATGCCTTCCTCACATTCTTCTCCATCTTCCTCACAGCATGACGGGAAGCCCTTCTGTCACAAGCCGTGCTATGCTGCCCTCTTTGGGCCAAAAGGTGAGGACAGACTTCACGAAGGAAAGCTCCTGTGGACAGGCTTTACTACCTTGTTGATTATATTTGATTATATCTGACTTAGATACCTCTTTTCGCAGCAGATATGTCTTCAGCATGGCAGGTACTCTGAGTTAGTTTGTAATAAGACTGTAAGAGCCTCTGTCTCAGAATGCTGCATCAGTCATTATTAACAGCGGATTAAAAAACAGGTCAGATAATGAAAGGAAAGTAAAACGAATGAATTTAATTTCAACTGATGTGCACAGTTCATGCTAGTTCATGCATGTCATTTCCTGCTGATAACAAGACAGAGATTGCTCTCACTGCATTCCCATATAGAAGAGGGCCTCCTGCTGGACAATAGAGAAATTACAATTACAGTTAACACTATTAAAGCTAAACGGGATTATAATACAGAAGTAGTTGTTATTGGGATCATGTAATGTTTTTAAGAATTGACTTCAGCTAAAACGGTGACATATGATAATGGATAACATAATCCTGAACCAGGAAACAATTCTAATGAAATTATGCCTGAAATATTATTTTCAACAACATCAAAAATAACTGACTGTCATCAGTTATTGTTGCCATCACTTATAAATGCAACTATATTAACTTAACATGAATGTAAGTAATACATTAAATAAATGACCATACATGATTAAGGCTCAAAGCAATCATAAAGTATGCTTTATTAAATAGTGATATTAAATCAGGGCTATTTCGCTTTTTGACACGCTGTAAAAAAAAACATTCACAAAAACTAGAAAATTTTACTGGGAGTGAGATATAAAGTCTTATATTAAACCAAAAATATGTCAATCAGGTTGGTAGAAGCTACTTAGGAAGATGTAAAAAAAAAAAAACAAGCTTTAGTCTTTTTTTATTCATATTTCTCCACATCTTCTAACTAGTAAGTAAACAAACATAGTAAATATGGAAAATACAGTCTTTCATCATATTTTTAGTAATTACTGTAGTTTATGTTAATGGATTTCTGTACCATTGAGTGCATCTATTTCATGCCATGACCTTCATTTTTGCATCTTCTCCAGGAGTTAACATTGGAGGAGCAGGCTCCTACGTGTACGAGACACCCGCCAATAACAACCCGCCTGCAGCCGTCGTGGACTCTGCGCCCAAACCTGAAGAGAAGAGGGTACCAGCCCCCAGCAGACCTCCATCCAAAGGTACCTTTTTCTCAAAGACCTTTTTTTCTCTATTATTTTGGTGCAATTGGTCCATTAGAAATCTGGCTGAAATTACAGACTTTCTATACGCTAACAGTAGAACCAAATAGATTTATGTCACAGGCTATGAAACAATATCAACTGCAGTATACTAGTAATCCTATGTCTGTGGCTTGAGCTGAACTGAGAAAGCAGAAGCTGGTAGAGACCCTTAAAGCATCAAACTCTGGGGACCATGAGGCCAGATTTTCCCACACTGCAGGCCAGAGGCCACACATCCTGCACAGTGTTATTCTTCATTGCACAAAATCCAGTGGCTGCAGCAAGACAAGAAAGAGGGCAGATGTCTGAGTGTCTATAAACACTTACACAATTGTGTTTTCTTTTGTTTTTCTTTTTTTTCAGCTGGAAGTGTCACCACCTTTTCTGGAGAGGCCAACCTGTGCCCCAGATGTAACAAGAAGGTCTACTTTGGTAGGTTCCTGCTTCAGCTGGGGAACATGTGACACAGCTCACAATAATAGAAAGCTTAACAATGCTACATTTTCTTGTTTCAGCGGAGAAGGTGACATCCCTGGGAAAAGACTGGCATCGGCCTTGTCTACGCTGTGAAAGGTGCAGCAAGACCCTGGCAGCAGGCAGCCATGCAGAGGTGAGGAAACGAGAACAAAGGCTACACTGAAATGTAATCATGTAGTCATAGGCCTTCTCTTTTAATACAGAGTAATGATGAGCAGAGAGCTTACAGTATATATTCACATTTTCAAAGCATAATAGAGAAGAAATGTGTCACAACAGAAAAGAAAAAATGGGAAAAATACCTCTTTTAGATCAACATCCATTCATTAAAAACCAAACACAATCTGGTGCATAAACCTCCCTACATTTAAAATAAGAAGTCATATAAATTTAGATTTTATAAAAATAATAAAGAGAGATGCCCTTGTGACTGGAGTAAGAGACAATCTTGAGAAATCTTTTAATCATATTTGTGGTAAGTAATATATATGTATATATGTATTACTTTATTACTGTTAGTATTATTAGTATTGTTATAATTGTTTCAATTAATATTTAAACAAATATATGAAATTTAAAGGAATTAGCAAGTTAGTGGTAATGTTGGCTAGGCAGCCCAAAACCCGGTCAGCATCCTTGTGACTTTCTGATGAATAACTGAATTATATTTATGGGGCAGAATTATAAATACCGCCTCCAGTCAAGGGGGACTTCTCGCTTCAAAGCATTATCTCTTCACTTCAAAAGAAAAAAAATCGTATTTTTCCTTTGAAAATCAAGCGTACTACTCTTTTCACACATAATTGCGTACATCACTACTATCCAATGACAAAAAAAACAGATTAACTGACTACAAATTGTTCCTGGGGGAATAGACCCCATTATGATCGAATTTCATAGTTAATTAAACCACAGCCATTCAGTAAATGTATTATGATCAGATTTGGCCAGAGGCATCTTTCTCTGGGGTCTTCATTCTAAAAGTTACCCTACAAGGATTAGAAGATTACTAGATTTAGAAAAAAAATATGTATGGGATTGACAAGAACCACATAGTCACTAAAAGCAATAGTACAAAGTTTCATTAAAATATGGTTGAAGGAAAATGTGCTAAAATGCATTATTATAAAATGCCTTTTGATGATTTTTTTTACAAACATGCTACTACACAGGCATGATATTACAATAATGTTATTACAACTATCAGAATGACACTATATTAGAAACATTCCATTAAAATGAGATACTGGTGCAGTATTAATTACAAAAAGTTCTTATTTATTCTTTTTAGTAATTAGATGTTCAACATTTATACATTTCATTCATTTTGTTTCTTTTTGACAGCATGACGGCAAGCCCTACTGTCATAAACCGTGCTATGCTGTCCTCTTTGGGCCAAAAGGTACAAGACCATTTTTACCTCTGAGGGGTGCTGTTGTTCAATGTAGTCATGTTGCCTTCAGCTTTTTAATGTATCATCTGTACACCTACAGTATTTAATCTGCATAAGAAATATTTACATTATGACATTCATATAAACATTATTAGTTATTATCCTTAACCTTTCATGGAAAATCATTGTTGCTCTAATACTGTGCCTGCAGGAGTGAACACAGGTGGTGTTGGCAGCTACATCTATGACAAGGAGCCCAACACAGAGGCCCAGCCTTGAACCAGTGTCTTCACAACATTACTACTTTACAATCACACACCTCCACTACAAACACAGCCACTACCATCGGCTCACACATGCTCATGCACATCCTACACATCCCAATCTCCAGCCATGCCTGAAGCTAGTGCCAACATGGGTCTCTCTGCAAAAGAAGCCACATATTTTTCTTTATTTCTTTACCTTTTACCTCGTCACTTTGCCTGATCGCCTTGGCCTTCTCCCTGCACTATAATGGCCCAGTGGTCCACAGTATGCCCTGAACATGCATTATTCCACCACCTTGTCACCTTTTCTATCTGTTAAATTAAAACAGATATAGTTTAGACATACTTTTTTATATTTGACTTTGAAGTTCAAGGAGTAGTTTGACAAAAGACCTAATTTAGACAATTTTCTTTTCATCTCAAGTGTAGAGCAAGTGGTACTGAAGCCGGCTTCTGTAGCATCGATGCTTTTGTAGTTTTGTATCGGAGCTGCAAGGCTAATTGTTATGTATTAGTTTCCATTAATTGCAAGCTACATTCTCCTCTAGTATGAAATGAGAGAAGCAGACATCAGCCACCAAACACCTCTTGGCTGGCTGACTTCATTTGAGCTGAGGGGAATATTGAGTAAATTAGATCTTTTTCATCAGTCACTTTAATTTAGTGTTAGACATCAGCTCTTCCAGTATGAAACAATAGGCCCAGATCCGAGCTTTATGCACAACAACCTTAATCCTTCAGCACCGTAAAGCATGTCACCAGGATGGTTTTGCATTGATATCAGCTAAATATAACAGACAAAGTTCTGAAGGATCTGGGAGCTGGGTTGTTTAATGGTTTGCTGACAGGCAGATCAATCTCACCTCTGAGTCTCCTCACACAGGTGCAGCACAGGAGCTCTTTGCCATAAATCTGTGAAATATTCACCAACCCAGATTTGCTTTTTTGGCTGCCTAACAGCATTCCTAAGTCAAAGCCTTTTAGCTTTAGTTTCAAATATACAGGTAGTGAAGTAAAAGGATGACTCTTAGGTTTAAGTGCACACTCCTTTTTCATGTTAAAGCTCACAGGAGGTTGAGAGGTAGAGGGCTGTGTGATGGGTGCCGAATGACTGAGTGGCAGAGACAACTATTTATGGAGCTGTTTTTGTAAAACGACAAAGGTTAACGTAACACCAAGATTAAATATGCACATATATCTGTGAGCTGAATATTAGAGAACGTCCCACATATCTCCTTGTGAGGGAACTATATGCAAATAGCAATTAGCTGATAGGAACCTTTAAGTTAAAATTTAATGACAATGCGTTCTTATGGAACGTGCTTTAGTACTCACTGACTGTTATTGCCACGATTTCTGTATGCTGTAGTTGGGCTGTGTATGTCGGCGACTGACTGTTTCTTCATCAAAGGCAGCCCGCACTTAAGTCCTGCTGTTTCTGTCTTTTTAATCCCATATTAAAGTTTATGTACTGCTTTTCTGTGCACTGCTTTTTCACCAAATTAGTACAATAAAGGTCAATGTCATTCGATGAGTGTACAGAGAATATACAGTTATATGCAAAAGTCTGAACAGTTTTGATGATTTTTTTTGAGTTAAAATGAGACATTTGCTTGTAAATGTTCTATATAGAGTTTAACTTCTTGGAAAAAATAAAGCAAGGTATAAAATAATGCATGCTCTACAT
>JBBPDB010000001.1:38843448-38855306 GCA_037974465.1 Brachypetersius altus | reverse complement strand
TGTGGCGTGTGAGCGTGTGAAGACAGTCAGATGCGTGTGTCTCACGCTCATTGCGTGAGACTTGAGAGCCCTGGTTCTATCTGTGAAGAGGGTGTTCAAGTAAGAATTGCATTGTACTCTGTACACATGACAATAAACTTCAACTTCAACTTCAGGGTCTTGTGTGGAGTTTGTCTGTGTGGGTGTCCAAAGACAAGTACATAAGTTTCTGCCTTGCAACAAACTGTCCAGGGTGTTTCTACCCCTTTTGCACAATGCCTGCTGGGATAGGCTCTTCTGAATCTCTGCAGAAAAAATAATGACCAAGACGGAGGTTCTCGTCACCACGGTGACCAAAGCATCTAGAAACCACTGAGAGAATTGGCTGTTATAGATTCTTAGAAAACTCCAGCCGCAGCCATTTAGTAGATCTGTGTCTGCTTACCTCTTGTGTTTTGCTGACACATTTATATCAGTGTAATCACTCCAATCAAATTATCCACGTATGTTATTTGATAATTATTGCCACATATCTCTTTTACTTGATTAGTCCTCATGGGGCTTTTTTGTGGGTTGTGTGGACAATGGCTGCCTTCTCAAAGTCAGAGTTTTACTCGGTGGATTCTGTCTAATTTGGCACTTATTTTTGCACAAAATGTCCAGGTATTTTGTTCCAGGAATGTTCTGCCACTTTGAACTACACTGAAATTGTGCCCCAGTGTAATCACTGTGCAGTGTTCCAAAAGTGTGGTTACAAATTGTCAAATATCTATCTATTTTTATTTGTGTATATATGGAGTATACTGACAGCACACTGAAATCTTGAGGAGCGGTTGATACTGAGCTGATAAAATAAAAACGGCCAAACTTTAAAATTAACATGATCTAAATGTGGGCTATCATGATCAGACTCCCTAAAGACTCTACTACTTTACTGGAAAAAAATTCACAGTTAAGAACAGGACAGTATGGGAGTCTGTACTTTGTCAGGCCAGACAGAACTGGATCAGATTTATTCTTGTTTCCCCTCCAACATCCATTCTCTATTTATTTATTTTTGGTGCATCTCTAGCTAAATCTGAACTGAATTATAGTATCCAGCACTTGTAGTTTATATAACCTCTCGCCAAATAATTGCATAACTGCAAGAAACAAACAATTCTGACAACCAACCGTGGGATAGGGCCAGTTTGTAAAGGTGGATAAGATCTGTTTGACTTATGATTAAGAAATCTGACATTCATTTCAAGTGCAGGCAAGCGTCTCTGCATGACCATGCTGAGAAATCCTGTCTCATATGATGATCTTGTATGAATCTTAAGCGATTCCTTGCAGTATTCATGCAAACCCTATTTTCCGGCAAACCTGCTGCACCTACAGGTCCGGGATCAATTGTTTCTGGAAAAAAACCCCCAACATGCTCAGCATGATGTACTGCACAGAGAAGTTGCTACTAAAGGAGTAGCTGTACCATAAAACATTGTCCATTTTCCAGATAAATCACCCAAATGTGTTAATTCAACAGAGAAACTGAAAGAGTTCCATTCATTGTGGAGAGGCGGGGGAGTTGCTGCTGGATCTGGTCTTCGTTTCTATAATTGACTGAACATGGACACGTTTCCAAATCTCTCAGCTCACTCTCTCCCACCTTCCATCTCGCTCTCCTCTGCTACATGAAAATGACGAAGGGGAACTGGAAGTGATTATGCCCGTTGGAAGCATCTGGCTGCGGCGCTACACGTCTCAGATGTGCTATAATGAGCACGCTAGTGTTTGCTAATGAGGGCCGAGAGTGGAGGAGAAAAGGCCTGTCTTGGCTGTGGGCACCTGTGGGACGTGGATGGCCCCGTTTCTGACACTGTTGCTGTATTTATTAGGAAACTGGCTAGACCTCCAAAAAAGAAGCCTCAAGCCACAAGAAAACAACCCCTATGGCAGAGAAGCAGAGGTGCCTGCAAATGGGAAATTATGTATAACATACTGGGGCACACAGAACTGAAGCAGGCAGAGTCAAACCTGTTTATATATGCGGTACACAATCTGCTTAAACCATTAATCTCTGTAGCTGAGATTGCCTTCTGTTCTCTGAACTCGCCTGAGCAAAAAACTGCCATCAATCAACCATATGGCTAAAATCTTTCATTTATTTTGGTTCACATGACACTGTTTTTTTAACAAAACATACATTCTGATTGCCAACAAGTGCCTGAAATTCCATGTAATCAAAGTGTTTCCCCTCACCTCAGTGATCAATCAGGCAGTTGGTTGGTTGACATGAATGGGTTAACAGCAACTGATTTCATTTTAAAACAAAAATGTAAAATGTCTTCTTCTGTTTTTTTAGTTCTCCTGGACACTGTTTTGCTCCTCTCTCACTCTTTCATGCTGTGCCAGGTTCTCTCTCACTCCCTCTCCTGCTCCTCACACCTCCTGCTCAGTCTCCATTACTCTATCCTTATTGTCATGATGTAAATGTTTTGTGTTGCTTGGATTTATCAAAGTCGTGACACACATGGAATAAGACCAAAAAGAACATTACAAAAGGTGTTTTTTTGTTTGTTTTTGCACCAATTTGTGTTAGGTGTGCTGTAAACACAAACAAAATATACTCTATACAAAATATACAAAATATGGGAGGCACTGCACAGACCTCCCAAAATGAACTCCTGCTTGAACAGCAGCAGATATGATGTTTAAAGTAAAGTTGGCTCATTGTTAATATAGTCTGTGGTTATATCAATCCAAGGCATAATAGGTATGTACATAAACACATTAGGGCTGGTTGATAGTGAATCTGCAAGGCATACAGTTTGTATAATGTAGCCCAGAAACTGAAATGAAAACAGAAAACGTTGATATTCTCTGTATATGTTCAGGTGTATATTTTTCTGGTTTTATATATTGAACAGTTTCTTGGGGCACATGACCCTGCAAATTGGGTCACTGATGTTCATGTAAACGACAATTTCACGAAAATAGACTAATATTGCTCAAAGCCCCTCGTCTGCTATGTAAGAACAGACTGTGCTGGCTGTTGCTACAGTTCCACCACTGCACTGTACAGTGGAACAGGCCTGAGCTCCACTTCTCCAGATCGTCTACTGCAGTCCTTTATTTATGTCTCCTCTCGAGAGGGTGGGTAAATTAGAAATGCAAGCTGTAGACACCAGCCTTGTTCTACAATTACTGTAATTACAGCAGGAGCTGTAAATGTAAGTGGGAACTCATCTCTCCTCCAGCTGATCCAGATGTTGTTCATTCCCGAGTTCTCAAATGAGACACATGGTTTGTGAAAGCTTCAGTTCATCAAATGTAACAGGCATACAAACACAAGTACGTGTTTGTACTGAGCTGCCAGTGTTAGAAGGTGTGGACTTCTCATCTCTACCATGGAGGTCTGATAGTGTTTACATAGCATTACATAACATCTTGTCAGCAAATGGTCACATGGGCTTCATGTTCACCATGAGGTCAGCTGATGAGAATAAAAGGCCTATGCAAAATCATCTATGTAAAGCCTATTTCTAAATCTGAACATTATTATATGATGTTTCATGTCTTCTTTCATTGCGTGCAGGAGCACTATGTTACTAAAAGTATCTAGACGCTCCTATGATTGAATTTAGCTACTTTGAAGTGCCTCTATTGCACAAAAACTCAATTGTTTATACACAGCTTGTATAAAAGCTATAGAAAAGCATTAGGGAGAAGCGATATGTGAGGCTAAGGTCAACACACACAGTGTGTATCGCGTACAATGGGCTATAATCCCTCTAGTTTTAAGCAGTTGAGAAGTGGAACTCTGTTTAATACCTTTGGGATGAGAAGAACCGACATTGGTGATCGAAAACCCATCCTTAGTTCTTTTTAAAGTAAAGTACAGTGAAGTGGCCCCTAATGTGGTCACATGTGAACACCACACCACAGCACACAGTGTGAACAATGTGAAATTCTTTATCTGCATTTAACCCATTCACCAAGTGAAGCAGGGGTATCTCAGTGATGGCAATAGTGGCGGAATGCAATCAAATCCTTCAAGCAACATGCCAACATCTAGCGTATGGCATATACATAAAAAGGCGAGGCTGTTCCTGCAACAAACAGGGACCAACACCCTTCATGTCAGAAGAACTGTTTTCAGTGTCTAAACACTTTTTTGTTATCTGGTGTGCCCCTGTAGCCCAGTATAATAAACGACCATCAGAATGAACATGAAACACACCTAATTAAAACAGCACTGACATCGTGCTTTGGTGAATTGAACAAAATGATGTAGGGCTGCATGCGGTCTCTTAAAGTTAATAGAGAACGCCTCTGATCTCTGATTGCTTCCATGCAAAGACAAAGCATACAGTCTTCGTCTTGCTCTTCTGGGATTTTCTTTTTGACCACTTTGTTTTCTTGATCTCTTAGTCCAGGTTTCGGGATGAAATACAGCAGCTGCGTCTGTCAGTATATATTCACATGGCACTCATTTGTCTTTCCCAGAATGCCAGTTGCTTATTCTGGCACTTGCTTGAGCCAGATTCCAGTGCACTGTTCTGCCCGGATCTGCGCACTACACCGCAGGAACATTCTACACGTCTTCCCCACATTTCACAGGGCTCCTCCAGGCCGCAGCATCTCGAACACTGGGAGATTACAGACAGACCTTAAGAGGCTTACTGGGCTAATAATGGCCCGTTATTGAAAAAAAGCCGGAACATACTACTATGTGTACTGTAGTGCAGCAATGCTGATCAGTCTGGAAACAGAAGCAGAAAGGAGGGGGTCATGCGGCTACCATGCATCAGTGGTACTGAAAAGCATTTGATCGATATGTTTACAGTAGACATGAATTTGTTGCCTTTCACATTCCTGCTCTAAAAGAGAGAAAGTTTGAATTCTGAGGAGCTATATCTCGAGCATACACTCTTGCCACGGTACACCATCAGCTTGCAGCCAGTTGGCTCCATCTCATGGTCACTGGAGACAAGAGTCTTCACCAAAAGAAATCAATATATATTGGCAAATCAGAGTGTTCAGAAGTTAGTATTATTCCATTAAAAATGGAAAACATTGCCAAGAGAAAATGGTGCATGAGCAAGGTAACCTGGGGTATAGTAGGCAACTACATGCACTCCTGGAAAATTGTGATGTGTTTGTGTATATATGCGCCTTTATTCCTTTCATTACAGATTTACTTAAGTTGAAGCAAATATATCCTAATCTTTTATACTCAGATTTTGGTTTCTTTAACATTGACCTTCTAATTCCTTTCTAGGCTTTTCTTTTGGTCTCAACTGTCACTGATGTCTAAGGATTAGCGTTTAATATCAGACCAATAATAACACCTCACAAACATTCCTTCCAGTGCAGATAGGTGCGGCGTGCAAATCATGTGTTTATGCTACACCTCTCTTAATAAAAATGGAGCAGAGCTGTGAATGAAGAGCAGAGTGAAAACTGTCCTCCCCCTTTATATTGAATTGTAACCAGCTCATCTCTTGCAGAAAGCTAGTGGTTTCAGTGAGAAACGTCCTACTGAAACCACCTGCTGTCATTCCGAAAGGTCTTACTAAAACCAGTCACACTAAAATCCTCCCTCACCTTAAACTGATATACCAGAGAAAGCGAAGGGGAATTTCACACCACATGCATTAAAAATTGCACCTGACTGAGAAAATGAATAAAAACTCTAATTTGAGTAGTGTGCTTGTTTTTAGGCAGCTTGAAATAAGTATTTGCTTTGGATATTAATATGCAAGTTTGAACTTAGTTGAACTGAGCAAGTTTGAAAAGGCGGGAGACACAGGCCTGAATTCACAATAACTTTCAAAATATAATTGCAGACTCCATTTGCTAAAATACAAAATATATAAAGAAACCGATTATCTGGTCATTAATTTTGACAACACTGCCACCTTGTGGCACATTCTGCACTAACACAAATCGTTCCTTCGATGTGACTTTAAACGTACATTAAGTCCAAATATTATCCGTAAGACTATATAGACTGAACTTCCTTTAAATCATATTTATTATTCCAAAACAATAATCAAATTTAACACAAATAAGTTATACTGTAGTAAAAAAAAAAAAAGCACTTGAGATTTCTGTCCATGGTCACCATTAGTGTACGAGCCCCTAAGAAAATAGCATAGAAAGTATACAATTTGTTTCTTTTTCATATATTTATATATATATAGAGATATATTTTTTTCAATAATTATACAAGCATTTCCCTTGGCTGAACAAAAGCAAGAAGATCGGCTCCGTGGCAACAAATCCTGCATTTAACTCTCCTTTCTGTGCTGATATCAAAAAAGAAAAATCTTGGCAAGACCATTTTAAATGTCCCCTGCACTTATGAAAGAGCGAGGCCGGTTCTTCACAATGTTTTAACAAATGCAGAATTGATAGAAAAAAGAAAAA
Organism: Brachypetersius altus; assembly: GCA_037974465.1. NCBI lineage: Eukaryota > Metazoa > Chordata > Actinopteri > Characiformes > Alestidae > Brachypetersius > Brachypetersius altus. The sequence continues at coordinate 38,848,913 of JBBPDB010000001.1, read as the reverse complement.
AAAATACACTTTAAGCAGATCAGTCTTTTTCTCACTTGGCTCTGAGTTTGAGACAGTTTTGATTATGGTGCAACACAGACACACACCCACACAGGCATGTGCACATATGCATACAATCTCACACACAAACACACACATACATACATTCATCCAAGCACACAAACACAAAAACAGAGTGCATAGCCGATTTGAGTGTGATTAGCAGTAACTGGAGCCGGTACTCTCGACCGCAAGCTCCCCAGCGTGGCCGAACGGGGGGTGCTCAGCAGCCTCTTTGTTGCCATGGAGACATAGCCAAGTGCTGGACCAGCGGATGTTTGGGGAGAGGCAGTGGAGAGGCTCTTCACAACCATCTCGAATTTCCAACACTCCGCTTAATTTGATGGCCACGGAAAAAGATTTGTTCTGATTTCTTTTTTACACACTACAGTATGTAAAAATGCTCTTGTTCAAGTTTGGCTATATTAGGGTTTAGGTACAAGTTCAAGTGGGTAGGAGTTGGGGGTGGGGGGCATTTGCATGAAAATTTCAAATTGTTCTATTGCACTTTTGCCATCGGTTCACATCTTTTCTCGACTGACCCCCCTCAAAGACCCCCTACGCACAGCATATACAGGTAGAAGCAAAAATCTTAAATAACCTAGAAGTCAAATGAGAAAAAGAACTTCAAATCAAAACTGTAACCCAAAACTATAATCAAACAAACAACAAAAGAAAAGCAATATAACAATAAAAACAGTATAATAATATGTCTTAAGGATAACAATTATAACAAACAACAATAATAATAATAATAATAATAATAATAAAGGAATACATCAACAACAATGATATTTTGTTGGATATAAAAAAAAGAACCTTTGTAAAACTGATTGTCATGTAAAGATAAAAAGTGTCAAAAAGGCATCAGCGAGGTGGCCATCAAGAAACAATGTTTACAAAAAAAATTCCAAAACAAACAACAAAGCCCAAAGTTACAGCACTAGAAAAACCAGAGAAATAACAGGAGTACGGCTGTGCAAGCTTTTGGCAGTCAACTAGAAAAAGTGAACAGTAAATAGCAACTTTCATTTAGAAAAATAAAGAGAGAAGAACACAACTCTAAAGTACGGGCAACAGCGTCCGCCTTCATTTCTTTCTCTCTTTGCCAGTCTGTGTGTCCTGCAATCCACAGTGCTGACTGCATGGCTGCTGCAGTTTAGTCACGGTGGGTAATAAAGGGACGAAGTGAGTCTCGAGTTTGCTGGAGGAACAGGATGGAGTTTAAGAGCTGTACCAAGATCAGTGTGTACGTGTGGGGTGTGTACGTGTGTGTGCACAAACACACAAAAGCTTGTACTCCCTTGTAGCCCTATGCCTGAAAGTAAAAGCCTCAATGCAGCGCACTTGCATCACACACACACACACACACACGCATCACACACACACACACACACACGCATCACACACACACACACACACTAGGCCAATCCCTGAAGGCCTACATCTAGCGCAGGTCCTGAGAGTAGTGCTGCACAACAGTTTGTTAATCGTTACCGTGATGCTGCTATTTTCTTCTGATATTGCACAAAGTTGCAATATGCAAATGAGCCCTCAAACCAATCAGATTTTCTGAGCACTTTGACCAGCCTCAAGTGCTCCAAATGAGTTCCTGTGGGCCTTTCGATGAATGTAGTTGCTCATGTGACCAACAAACAGATTTTGGCCAAAGAAAAACAAACCCAAAAACAAAGGACAGGGCATTTTATATTGTCACTTCAAATGTTCAACAATGTGATTTAATATATTGCAATGCACACTGCTATCGCAATATGTAGCAATAGAACAGCAACATGCTATTGTGTCCATATCGTGCAGCCCTTCTTTAGAGGACAGCAGGAGCCCGAACCTTCGAACTGTGCAGCGCTTCACACACACTGGGGTAGCAGCTCAGACTGCAGTCGTGTCGATTGATTCTCCACAGTAAGGGAGAGTATTTGGAAAGTATTTGTCAGTGCCAGTCTTCATCATCCATGTCCTCGTCCTCATCTGAGGAGTCCTCACTACTGGCCCGCCGCAGTCCCGCCTGTTCCCCTCGCCCTCCATTCTGCTGGCTGGCAGCCATGGCGGCCGCCGCTGCAGCCGCCTGTTCCTCGGCCTGCCTCTGTCTCAGGGCCGCTGCCTTCTTCTCCTGCTCCGCGTGGCTCTTCATGTGAGCACTGCGGCTCTTCACCTTATAAAACACCCTGCAAAGAGCAAGCACACACACAACACTCCGGTTACACAGGCACAGGAGAACAGCTGAAGAGCAATTCAAAATGATCTTTTTATCTTTTCCAGAGATGATGGACAGTAATTATGTAAACGTTTATTCATGCAGAACTAATGGGTTTGAATAAATGTCTTCAATAATGGCATGGTGGGTGTGTGTGTGTGTGGTGGTCCTTTTGTTGCTTTATCCCAATACATGTTCTAATGTCGTTCTTTCTCAACCTACTAATATCAATACACACAAGTAGAATATTTTGGTAAAGCTTCCTAAAACGTGCTGCCAGTAAACAGTCCCATTAACTATTTGCCCCATTCCAGATAAGAAACCCCTTTATTAGTCCCACAGGTGGGAAATAAGCATTGTTTGAATTGGCAGCAAGTGGACAGAACAAAAGAAGAAAGAACAGCATAAGCAATAGATTTTCTCTATTATTTTAGATCTTTCAGACTACATCAATTTGTTAAGATACTCTAAACAAGCCAGGCTTGAATGCAGCTACCCCTGGAAAGCACCTGTAAAATCCCCAAGACAGACCAGAATGAGGTGTAACTTTTTGGACAACACTGCTCCGAGCATATACTGTATTTCACAAAGAAACACCACATCAGTATTTAAATGTTGTGGTGGTTGTAGTGTGGTGGGGGATGTTTTCCTGCCACAGAAACAAGTTCTGTTCTGTATCAAAGAACTCATCTATTTATCTACTCATCTATTTAGCTTGAAACATTTTCAGATGATGCAGCAAGACAACAATCCAAACAAAAACACATCAAAATGGCTGAAACAAAACAAAATTAATGTTTTGGAGTGAGTTGGTCAAAGTTTTGACTTTGAGCTCAGCAGAGATGATATGGCAGGGGTTTGTGGTCGAAAACTAAGCAGTGTATCTGAAGTAAGACAGCGCTGCAAAGATAAGGGGGCTCATGCAATCCGTTGCTAGTTTACTGGAAAATTGTGAATGTACTAAAAATATTTTATATTGATTTGTGCTACACAGGTAGTACAGAATGCAACAAAAGGTACTTCATCCACAAAATGTTGTTATTTTACTTCAGTTTCCCCAGTTTGAACGTTTATAAATCATTGTTACCACACGGCAATGTGATGCAGTGAATGGTTACTAAAATCCATTACATTTCTGCATGTTTTCATATGTTCTGTAATATATGTGGCATTTTGACTGTGTCAGTGGTGGGTATGTGGTTAATTATTTGCAATAGAATAAATAATAGTCGTGTTATTCCTGTAGAGAAACCTTCCATGCATTAATGAAACACATTTTAACCAAGCCAGAGGAATAAAGAGGAAAAAAGGTTATCTGCTGATGTGCAGCCACACAGTACGATGCGTGTAAAGAATGAGTGATAGATTTCTCATTTGACAAAAAGAGAGCAAATGCACTAGCAAAACACAGATGGGCAACAGTGGCCATTGGTGTGTGGGCAGAAGGACAGTGTGTATGAGGTGTTTTCATATTCTAAGCACACAGATGCACACACACCGTCACACACACACCGTCACACACTCACACACACATACAGGCACAGACACACACTCACACAGACACTCACACACACAGACCGTCACACACTCACACGCACACACACCCGGCACAGACACACACTCACTCACACACGTCTCCAAAATCCACACCGGGATTCTGTAGAAACAACACCAGCACACCGCCAGACACACTGTCACAGACACACCGTCACAGACACACAGACACACACACACACAGTCACAGATGCAACGTCAGACATCCTGTCACAGACATCCCATCACAGTTACACCATCACAGACACACTGCCACAGACACACCGCCACACACACACCCCACCACACACATACCATCACAGATACAACGTCACACACACACACTGTCACAGACACACCGTCACACACACACATGGTCAGACACACACATGGTCAGACACACCGTCACAGATACACTGTGACACACACACACCATCACAGACACATTGTCACAGATACACCATCTCACACACACCACCACAGACACACCGGCACACAAACACTGTCACAGACACACCCTCACAGACACACACACCCACACACACACCATCACCCTACACACACACTGTCACACACACACCATCACAAATACACTGTCACACACACACTGCCACAGATACACCACCACAGACACACTGCCGCAGATACACCATCACACACACACACCACCGCAGACACACCGTCACACACACACCACCGCAGAGACACACCGTCACACACACACACACACACGGTCAGACACACCATCACAGATACACTGTCACAGACACACTGTCACAGATACACTGTGACACACACACCGTCACAGATACACCATCACACACACACACACACACACACACACGCTGTTACAAATACACCATAACAGATACACCATCACACACACCACCACAAACACACCATGACAGACACACTGGCACAGACACACTGGCACACAAACACCGTCACACACACACACACACACCATCACAGACACACCGTCACAGACACACTGCCACAGACACACCACCACAGACACACCGTCACAGACACACCGTCACACACACTGTCACACACACACCGTCACACACACACCATTATACACACACCATCACAGATACAGCGCCACAGACACACCGCCACAGACACACCGTCACAGACACACCGTCACACACACACACACACCATTATACACACACCATCACAGATACAACGTCACAGATACACTGCCACAGATACACCGCCACAGACACACCACCACAAACACACCGGCAAACAAACACCATCACACAAACACTGTCACACACACACCGTCACAGACACACCGTCACAGACACACCGTCACAGATACACCACCACAGACACACACCCTCACACACACCGTCACAGACACACAGTCACACACACATACCATTATACACACACACCATCACAGATACAACGTCACAGATACACAGTCACAGACACACCATCACAGATACACCATCACAGACACACCATCACAGATAAACAAAAAATTTGATAAATATGAAGGGGGTGCTAGGTGTGTGTGTGTGTGTGTGTGTGTGTGTGTGTGTGTGTGTGTGTGTGTGTATGTGTGTGTGTGTGTGCGCTCTATCCTCACACTCACGTTCATTGGGATGTTCCAGGCCATGTAAACATGTGACTTGAACTCGTCCATCCACACCTCTGCGGCCCG
>JBBPDB010000001.1:38821925-38839664 GCA_037974465.1 Brachypetersius altus | reverse complement strand
GCTAAGTGACCGCAGTAGCCATTGCTATACACTGTAAACATTAGTGCATGGTACTGTAGCCGCAAGCTGGCCCCTCCCCCACCCTCCACTTTGCCCTTCCTCTCTCCTCCTTGCTATCATTTAAAGCTAGAGACACACAAACGGCAGGTCCTAGGGAAATCTTTGTGGGGCTCCAAGTGGCTGTAATTTTGCACCATGGCTGAATTTTGGAAAGAGACTTCAGATACAGTATTTGGAGACCACTAAGACCTATATAAAAGCATTAAAAAATCAGCATGTCATGGTACCTTTAAATACTGTGGGTGAATATTGGTATAAAAGGGGTACAAACACTGATATTGCAAGAAAATTTGACTTCGACAGCTGAAATGTGGCTCTGGGTCAGAGTGACACGGATGTTGGAGCGGGTCAAAGATCTGAATAGCATTTTCCTGAATAGCAGGAACATCATGTAAGGTCATACCATTTTCTGCACCATGAAGAAGTCTTTCTTGTAAGCAGCAATGCCCTTGTTGAAGAAACGCCTCTCTTCAGGCGTCCACCTATCTGAGCCTGGAAACAGCGAGCGAGACAGAGAGAGAGAGAGAGGAAGAGGGCAGACAAACACTTAATGTGACTCTATATGTTCAAAAAGTGAAGCAGACAACAGTGACACACACACGGCAGACAGCCAGGACACACATGGGTAAATAAACAATGAAGCTCCTGTCCTCTTTTGGGGATTAACTGCATGCTGCAAACACGCTCCCTCCTTTCCACCCCGTTCTCTTTCTGTTCCCTCCTCCACGCCCCAAGTCTGTAACCAGCAGCCTTAACCCACCCCCAACCTTTCACCCAGTAATCCCACAAGCACACCCCTCCCCCATCACTCAGCTGGTATTGTTTATGACCAAGAGACAGCAAGCATGGTGCAGAATTCCAGAACAGAAAAGTCCCACCAAGTGGGACATCAACACATTTAAAAAGCGTTAGAGACTAAGGGGGAGAAAGGAGGCAGAAAGAAAAAGAAACAGAATGGACACAAACAAACTAATTTGGGCTAAAGTTAGGTACTTACCAGAGTAGTGGTAGTTGGCCAGGGGGTGAGATTTGGGAAAAATGGGGTTTTTCAGCAAAAGAAGGCTAAGGGCTCCCTAGAAAAGAAAGTGGATTATTAAACCTGGAGCTTCGGATTAATGTACAATATTCATTCATTTAGTAACTCGAGGAAAACAGTGAATACTGCAGATATAAACTAGCAGGGCAAAGTGATGCTGACTACACTGATATGAAGAGATTAATGAGAACAAGAGAAGACTCTCACAGAGACGAGGGGAAGAAAAAGACAGAGAGACACACAGACAGAGTTACAGATAGTGAGAGGGAGAGAGAGAGAGAGAACGAAACAGAAAGAAAAGAAGACAGAGAGAAAGAAAGAAAGAATGATAGAAAAAAAGAAACCGAATGCAGCCAGACACCCTCCATCTCCTTGGCAACATGGGCAAGAGCATTTCGCTGGAGGCGTTTAACCAAGCAGCGCCAGTCACTGGCGAATATTCCTCTCTCTCCTTCCCTCCTCTCCACTGCGATCTGTCACTTTATTATTCAGCACTGACTTGCAAACTCAAGCTGGCTTTAAGCAAAAGACTAATCAATCTTTGTCTGTTCCTGAGAGCACAAGTGCATGTCTGGACGGACACACACACACACACACACAACCAGTGCGGACAAACCAACTAAGCACAAAACCATCACAACTCTCCTAGTCATCTTAACCAGCATAGCAGGAGCAGACAAGCAGATTTGAATAGTTTGCAGCTTCAACACAGAAGCACATGGTCCAGTTGCCCTTCATTCATTTTCAGTGATTGACAGCTGGTTGCTATGGTATCAGAGTGAAAGCTCAGCACTATCAAGCAGGCTCTGTGTTGCTGCTGCTGGTTCAGCTGAGTGCACACATAAAGAATAGCCACACATACAGCCCTGCTCACATGTTGGGTGGATGCGTGGACACAGGCTCTGAAACGTTTTCATCTTTTAGCTACTTGAACACCACAAGCATTGCGGCCTAATGTGGAGTCGATTTAGGGGATTCCCGACAAATTCAGTGGATATTTCCTACATGAGTAGAGCAAAGAAAATAGGCCAGGCTGTCGGTATGAGTCAGTGTAACTCATGTGCAACACTGGGTCTTCTCTTAGGCAGTGCAGTCCATTTACACCTCACCGGTGTAGCTTTACATCATGACACACTCACCATGATGTCACCCTTGCACTCATAGAGGCAATGCATGGCCAGCTCCTGATTGGTCCCTCCCCCACACAGAGCACTGGAGCAGGCCAGGTGCATGAGGTCATCCACTGCGGAGAAAGAGAGAGAGATAAAGAGAGAGGAAGAGAGCGATCATAAATAGATTGGCAGCATTGTGAATATTTCATGATTAATAGACCAGAAGCAAATCCTTCAAGTTGTTTTGGAGAGAAACAGGCTCTCAGTCTTATAGCGTTCTGTTTTGGCTCTTTGTGTTGCACTGTGCTCCCAGAGGAATGTTGTTTCATTTCCCTGTTTACTGTGTATATTGCTGAAATGACAACACATACCTGACTGATGAAATTCAAATCATATTTTCTGTATAACGCCAACATACAGTGAGAGGAAACAAGACGCTTTCGTTTTTTGTTTTTTAACTAAACTGACAGAGCAAGTAAGTATTCAGACATCACAAATGATTAACGTTAGTACTGTGTTGCAAAGCCATTCTAGTTCATTCTGGCACATTTATCTTGGGGACCCATATTCAGTTACAGATGATATAAGAGTCCCTCCCACTGACACACGATTAAAACATCCTTCAAAATATTCCAGTGGGAGCCAAGTCAGGATATTGGCTAGGCAATGCAAGTACCTCATGCTTCTTTAGAAAGAAGTCTTGCAATATTTTGTCTGTTTGTTGTCTTCTTGGTGAAAAATCAAATACTCCTCTAATATCCATGTGCATATTATGTTTAAGGTCTTTGCTATGGCTTTGCATTTTGTTTTATTTGAGAGTTGTTTGAACGTTATGAAGCTTTTTCAGCATTAATGTGAAATGTTGCATGAAATCTTTGCAAACACTAGGTGCAATTTCATCCTGAACAGAATTCTTTTTATTTTTGCGGGATTAATATGCAAATAAACATTTATATAAGAATTATGTATATATATAAATCACACAGATGATACATTGACCAGGTTTTATCACAAGACGTGACGACATGCCTTTTCTGCAATAAACTACACACATCATCTTTTAATCTACCAAGACTTATTTATACAACTGCAAAATCACTGAAGCAGCAGATAAGTGCAGAATACTGTGTGTGTGTGTATGTGTGTGTGTGTGGTTACCTCTCTCCTGCTGCTGGCCTTTGGACTCCCGCTCAGGCAACGGCGCCCACACCAGCTCAGCCTTGTGTGGGTCGAGTTTCGCAGCAGAACGCTCCCTCAGCTCAGGAACCTCTGCCTGGTACCGCTGTCCGATGTTTATCCGCCTGAGGGAGGGAGAGAGCAAGAAAAACAGCGAGAGGGTGGGGAGGGTTATAGAGAACAATTTGTAAGATATGGAGAGAGGTGTGGCATACATTCTGCTGGGCTATCACGATAATTACTGTCCATAGGTATAAACCTTGATTACTTGTTTCAGTTATTTAAAAAAATAAAACTATTTTTAGTTTTTAAATTACACGATGAATAAGAGGCAGAAGTATTTAAGAGTGAGCAGACTTTGGCCATGGGTAATTTGCACAACATCCAAGCTACTCAGAGCCAACTGTTCCAAGTCTGACTGCCAAGGCAGAGGATAAGGAAAGAAACCTTGTGTTTTATTGCTTTGTTATAGGTTATAGACGATCACACCTCTAGCAAGCCCACTAGAACAAGATGCAACCATTCATTCATCTTAAACTCCATGTCTTTGTATGTGTGTCCCAATTTCACCATAGCTCTGACTAAGATACTAAGAACGAGCTGGTACCAGCCAGAGATGACACTCAGTTTGGCCCTCTCTGCTGCTCTGCTCACAATTCCCACTTCCACACACACACACACACACACACACACACACACACACACACACACACACACACACACACACACACACACACACACACAGCGTGCATTAACCATCACCCCAATCAGCAAAGGCCGAAGGCAGCTGGAGTAAGGAAATACTGAAAATCAATTTTAGTACAGATCTTCTGTAATGTGTGTCTGAGATATAAAAGTTATTCAGTTATACACAGCTCCAGAAAAAAAATTAGAGACCACTACAATTTTTTTTTTAAAAAAGCTACATGTCTTTGATTATGACAACTATTCCATGCCAGTGTCTGTTAAAGTCCTACATAAGCACCTTATTCAGAGGTACTGATCAATGATCACCTGAATCAAATCTTATTTAATGAGGAAAAGTATAAAAACACTGCTGTAATCAACACTCTCCTCTCACAATGTGACCAGGTGGATGGCAAAACAGAACTAGAAGTATGTCAAAGGTAATTAATGCCATTTTGTTTGAGTGAACAAGAGATTAGTTTCCTTTGAATTACTGAAGTTCTGTAAACACTGCATCATTTCTCTTATTCTGTCATTTCTGTTAAAATTAAGCTTTAAAAGAACAATGCTTTTATTTGGAAATTAGGAGAACTATTGTCAGCAGTTCTTAAAAACAAAGGCAAAGCTGTTCAGTTAAAAACTTGCACCTATAAAAGATAAAACATTTTTGCAATGGTCTCTTATTTTTTCCAGAGCTGTATAATGCCAACAAAATGTAGTAGCTACGGTGGACATAGAAGGAGCTTAGGGAGAATAGTGTGTGTTTGTGACTGTAATCAGGACTTACGGCTCAATGCTTACAGGAGTTGCCTCACTCATAGCTGACAGCACTGGAGGAGTCATTTCAGTACTGTCTAAACAAACAACAAAAACAAAACGCTCCATTACTGACACAGTCATTTAAGCCAAATCGTCAACGAAAGCAAGCTGTATCTCCATCTCTGGTTAATAATGTCAACAGATAACGTTTTTAGGTGTTTCTTATAGCAAATAACAGACAACGTACTTTAAATGTAGTTTTAAGTAACAGTTTATGCAACACTATGAGAATTCATGTCGTAGACTATTTAGTACCTTATTTTTAAATGCATCTGATTTATCACTTTTTTAGTTATATTGGCTGACAGGTTTTTTTTTTTTATCTGCTTAAATATTTTCATACGAATGGGGCCTAATATTTACAGTTAGATATGAGGTTGAAGACCACATGGAGAAAGACGAATATGCTTTTACAGGTCACTTACTGGAGCGCAGGAGGCTGCGGGTGGCCGATTTGGGCGTGGCAGGAGGGGGTAAGCCCTGACTGCCCGCGACGGCTGCAGCAGCAGAGAGGATGGTGGAAAAGTAGAGGCCTGAGCCCTCTCGCACAGGGCTGAGGATAGGGGGAGGTGTGTAGGGTGGCAGGGTAAGCGGGTTGTCAACCAGCCGCACAGGCGAGCGCAGGTGGCTCTGGTAGGGAGTGATGCTGGAGTAGATAGGCGGGGCGATAAAGGTGCCCTGTTTGGGCGGAGGAATGAACAGGGGCTCAGGACGAGGCCGACGCTTCGACTTGCCCGATTTGCCGTCTGCATCTGCTGAGCTCTCTGATCCGCCATTCTGGAGTTTGAGAAAGAAACAGAAAAGGTGTCAGAAGTAGACACAGTATAGGCACAGTGTTTCCCTTGAATGGTCAAGATTCATCTATCCCTGAGAACAGGAGGGGTGGGAGGGGCAGGAGGGGGAGAAGAGAGAAGAAAAAAAATTATACTGGGATTAGGGTACAGAGGATGGGCTTGAGGGCTAAAAAACAAACTCCGGGGATTATTGGGGTTTAATCCAGCTTTCATCAGAAGGGTGTAGTGTGGATCAGAAAGAGATCATGAACAGAGGAACTACTCCATTAACTGTGGCAGTGGTTCTCGAGCCCACACCTCAGGCACATTTTCAACAGATCCAACTAACAAGCTTACTAACATTAATTACCAGAGCTGTAAATATTTCACCAAATCTGACAGGACCAGTCTTTTTCAGACATCATTCCACAAAAAAATGTCAGTCTCTGTTCAGGTACTTACGTCTGCTTGAATTTTCATCCCTACTTTATATTCTTCTTTACTTTTAGGTATTGCTTGAATCTCTGTGTTGAGGTTCTGAAATACGCCACAATGCATTAGCGAAGTCTGACCAGACGAAAAACACGATTAATTCAGTGATGAATAATAACGATTAATGATAATCATTAAATGTATTAAAAAATTTGCTAACTGTTAATTAGGCTATTATTATTAATGACTACTTGAACACTACTGTAATTCCCCAGTAGGTAACACAGTAGATAACGTAGCTCAATTTAGACCATCATCAGGAAAGTCAGGTTTTATTCAGTATCTGGTCAGATTCAGTTAGACCATATTTTTGTCATCCTGTTGGGTTTAGATTTAGAAGCTGCTGCTATGGGCCAGGTATGAATGTATTTGGGCTCTATTCAGACCTGATGAATACTCTAATACACCAGTATGTGCATAGCAGGGTGCTCCAGAACAAGGAATACTTCTGGTGAGCAATTCTTACCTGGCTGGAGCTCTCCGACACAGAATTGCGAAGTGAGCGCCGGCGTGTTACGATGACAGAGGGTTTGTGGTCCGGGCGGTCGTTGGGCCGAAGTGGCCAGCTGGCCGAGAGGGAGGCCTGCTCTTTGTCTGGAGAATCAGCGTCTGTCTGCCGCACGGGTACCGACACGGGGATGACCAGTGGCACCAGACTGTCATCTCTGGCTCGTTTGGCACCTCCGACCTCCATCTCTTTGACCCCTCGACCAGAGCCAGATGCCGAGGGGCTCCAGGGTCTGTGTGGCTCCTACAGAAATGCAACAAATCGCATGACCTACATGGATACAAGCTGTCAAAAAATACCTAGAACTGACAGAAGGCTATAAGAAAAATCTAATTTATACAATTTTCACACAAATGTAATCAACAAGCCATGAAAAGTCCGGAGCAGCTTTGGTTTTAATTAATGATTAAGTAATGAAGCTTAAACCCAACCAAAATGACAAAGTGCAAACTGCTAAGGTGGTAATAACACATCACGCCCTATAAAATTGGACAAAACTGTGTGCAGCATCACTAAAACAGAAGCAGCATTTACAGCAAAGGCTGAAACATGTCCTTTTGTCCCATTTATAGACACAGTATGACAAACAAGAGTATCTGAAATTATATAGCAGCTTGAGATAAGTGTACGCTGATTCATGCCAGGGGAATACCAAACCATCAACAGAGACAAACCAGACAAATGTTTGGGGTCCCCCCATTTGGGGAAGGGGCTTCAATTGCTACTCATATTAGCACCTTTCGCCTGAAGTCTAAGAAGAAGTTGCCACTAATTTAGGCATACAGTTCACATGAAGCTAATCAGTGGCCTATAAGCTTTCATTACTTTGTAGCTTTAGGATTGTAGGTCCAGTGCAAAACATAAAAGCAAACCTGGAACAAACAACATCCTGCGTTTGAAATGATGGAGGAAATGGTGTGAATTTGATTTTCTTACAAACTACCTCTTTTTACAGTAATCCATCAAAACGTTCTTGTAACATAGAAAAACTTCTGCTGCTTAATCACACAATAGGACATTGAAAATATAGTATGCAGGAACACTGTGACTCATGCTGTTCCTTTCAGGTTGTGTAGAACAGGAGCATCAACTATTTCAGTGTTTGTTATGGTTAAGAACAAGTACTTAAATCTCAACAGCTGTTTTAACAGTCTGGCCAAAGTCCTTTTACATATTAGGGCCAGGACAGGGAAGAGTAAGAAATGCATTTAAAAGACTAACTAAACACAGATGAGTAGTTTAAAAATTAAACCTAGTTCGTTCATACTAATTCAACTAGAGAAATGTTTTACCCGACAGCCGAAGGGAGGCACTATGCATGCAAAGACATGCTTTTGTAACTTATGTCAACAGTATGTTCAACAAAGGCATGCAACCACAGGATAAGATCGCTGGCTAATAAACTCTAGTTTTATTGTGGCTATGTTGGTGGTTGGTGATTCTGTTTCCAGGTCTGCTCACACACTGTGCGTGCGCATACACACACACACGTACACACGCACTCTTCTGTTCAACTGAAAGTAAGCTGCATCAGCACTACCAAACCTGCTCTGCAATATTTTCTCAATGACACCAATTCCCAAATCCTCTTCCTTTGAATATGAGTTCAAGAAACAGAACAAGCCCTTCTGTGAAAGCCTCATTTCCTGTTATGTGTCAACATTTCCTGTTTCTCCCAAGTAACCAGACCAGGCGTGAGAACTTAAAACTGCACGGAATTTAAACTGCATGGATAGACTTCTGTCATATACAAATCCTTCAAAACATTCTACGAAGTTAAAACATGTCCTTGTGGTATGAGATCTGAATGGCTACGCTGCCTCAGAAGTAGCGTCTGCAGTAGCTGAAGTATCCTTGACCCACCCGGAGGCCTTGGCAGCGTCTCAGGCCACACATGCACAGCCAGGGAGGGGTGCAGTCATTCAAAAGCCTGTTGCCAAAGCCTGTTGCAACTTTTACCTGCAACTGTAAAACATGTAGTGTGGGCATACAATTGCATAGCACTTTAACTGACTCTAACGACCACCCATGCAGGGCTTCAAAACAGCAGCAAATGTACCCACACACTCATTCCACCTTTTGTTATTAGCACATTTTCTTTGCTTTACAACAGAGGCTCATGTAGAAAAGGAATAGAGCACAGGCAGTGGGAATTACAAACAAAATTTAATAATAATAACACTGCTTTGACAATGGCAGGGAATATGACTGCATTTTTGTCCTGAAAAGAACACATACACTATATGGACAACAGTACTGGGACACCTGACCGTTACACATATAGTCTTTTGATTTTGCACCAGTGAAGTTCAAACCAGAATGTAATAAAGTGCAGTTATCACAACATATGAGTAGAACAAAACTGCTGGTATTAATTTGTTTAGTCAAATACCTAAGACAGAATGAAAGCACAGCAGTTCCTCAGCTCTCACTGTGTAAAGCACAATAAAAATGCGAAGACTTTAGAAGGAATCTGGAAAACCCTGGAAGGAAAAGTGGTTAGGATTCCGACCTAGCATTGATGCTGACGGTGCTTTTGTTTCAAACCACAAGCAGAGGGTTCACCTCCCTCAGCCCTGCCAAACCAGGTCCTAGTCATATCCATAACAAGCCAAGAAGCTTTACCATTTACTAGCTAATACCTAATGACTTGCAGTGTCTATACAACATTAATGTCTGTAAGCACAGGTGCCTTGTGCACATACACAGAATTAAAATGTATAACACTATATGTAGGCCTACTGCCATTTTTCCACTTCTGATTAAAAAAATACATTTTCTTTAGCTGTTAACTATGGTTCTTATTAAAAGGTACAATGTGAAATTCTTTCTCTGACTTGAACTCATTCACCAAGCGAAACAGTGGGCAGCCAGGAACACAATGCCTGGGGAGAATTGTGTGCGGACAGTACGTTGCTCAAGGGTACCTCAGGAGTGCCAACAGCAGTCCTAGGATTCAAACCCACAACCTTCTGATTGCAGGGACAACACCCTTACCACTAGGCCACCAGCTACCACCGTACACTATTTATACAGTCATATTTCAAAACAGCACTACTATGTATTTTACTATGATACATTTGCCATTTACTGTACACACAAGGCCAGGACCGAACACCTCAACCCTGGAGGTGTGAGGCAACAGCGCTGTGCACTGCGCCACCTCAGTGCCTGCTGGTTAACTGAATGAATCATAATTTTATGCTGACCATCCTTAGCTTCCTGAACTGGTGTGCAACTAAACTGTGGACAGTGAATCTAAAAAAGCACAAAAAAAATGTTGTGTGGGAGCAAATTATTGTACAATGACAAAACTGCTCACTGCAAATGTGTGAGAAGATGCTGGTATTGTCTTCTACCACTGTATCAGAGAAGACTAGCCTGTATACACTATTAAGGCAGCACAGCAGCTGCTGTACTACAGCCATATTTAAATAGATAATGACTTTTCAGAATATTATTTTAATTATAGTTCAGAACACTGTAGAATGTAAGAGTGTGTAATTTGCTTGGGTCTTTTTGCTTCATTTGCGCTTACACGTAAAAACAGCTAAACAGGTCATAATGTGTTCTGATTAAAACGGAACTGTACCTGTTCTGTCTAAAATGCACGTCAAGAATGACTGTTTATGGGGGGATAGGAATGAGAAGCCTCTGAAATGCTGTTTGGCCAGCCCTAAATGTCATATGATGTAGCTTCCCCTACACAGTTAAAGGAGATTTGTAAATTTACATTTACTTTCATTCCCTAACTGAAAGGGACAGTTTCCTTGGAGCACCCTGGGGTTTAGGGTCAGGGGAGCCAGTGGTGGTATGCTGAAGTTAGGATTCGAACCCATGACCTCTTGGTCCCGAGACAAGTATCCTACCCACTAGTCGACTGGCACCCCCATCATAAATGACAACCCGCCCCCAAATTGTGTTCTGTCATACATCCTTGGAAATTTATCATTATTTTATGTATTTGTTTTTCTATGCAGTTTGAAAATAGCTGAGGATACATTCTAAGCACTTAAGAGATGAATACACTTTCATCGATTTTTATTCAAAACAATGAGGCTGCACTTGTTTTATAACACTGTTCTTGTAACCATTTTCAAATGAACCACTCAGTGCAATGATTTCGGGTAATTTGGAGCCTATTTATTTAAGTGGATATAGTTAGGGAGTTTTGTATAGACCTGCCAAACACAGCTCCAACCCCACCCTGAGCTAAAAGTGACCAAAGCCTATGCAGACGTGTCCTAAAACAAATATACACTCCAATTCAGACAAGACTTGTATATCCTGATGTTTCCAGTCACCTCCACACAAGGTTTTACAAAGTACACACAGTTAGTATAACAGGTAAAAAAGGAGGAGAGAAGCAGCAAAGTGCTAATGTAGTGAACTATCCCTTTAAATTAGACTTTATATCCGGGTTAAATTTGCTGATGCTCATATGCCAACGATGTGCGAGTGTGAATTTCTGAGTGCGGGTCCAATGCTGGCTGGTATGCAGAAGATGGAAGTACAGTAACTTGTATTTGCAGATGAGATGTCAGGCACTGAGGCAGTGGGATGGACTGACAGCTAATGAGAGTTATGACGGCAGCAGGTGGTACATGCCCTTTTCACATTCCTTTTAGAGCACACAGCTGCAGTAGTGAAACCTGCAGAACCAGTAGGCCTTTCACAATGGTAGTTAGCATTAAATACTTCCTCACACAAGTGACTCAGATCATTCAGGGCTCTTAATAAAAAACAGGTTTTAATTTCTCTTTGGCTCCAAATGGCCAAAGCATTGTGGAAAGTACACAGTCATGCATTACAATACCTTAAAAACAATGTAGCAATATAACAAAGTAAAGCTGGTCTAAAGTCTTACCTTGACAGTGTGTGAGGGAAGGGACTCCATCTCGGAGGCCTTCTGAGCCAGGGTTTCGAGGTTGACCTCTTGGGACACCCTCCTCTTTCGTCGTGTGCTCTGGATGACTCCTGTAGGGGCAGCTCGAACGCCATGCTTGGTCGCTGCCTCCCCTGTTTCAGGAGCTCCATTGTGAGAGCCTTGTGTGTGGTGGTCAGGCATGAGGAAGGGGTTCTCTGAAGGTCCTCCGCCCTCTTTGGAGAGCCGTCGTGACCTCCGGGGTGCAGGCTGCTGCTGTGTCTCAGAGGATTGCTGAGAACCGGCAAGTGGGAGCTGGGAAGCAAAGTCCTGTGCCTGAGTTGATGGTGGTTCAGGGGTATCCTGGGACTGATCGGACAAGTGAGGCTCCTCAGATTGTGAGGTTGCATGCGGTTGCTGACCACTGGAGTAATATTCCACTACATGTTGATTTTGTTGCAGTTTTTGTGATTGCGGCTGTTGCGTCTGCTGAGGCTGCTGCTGTCGAGCTTGCTGTTGCGGCTGTATTTGAATCTGTTGTTGCATTTGTTGTGGCTGCTGTGCTTGATGTTGCGCCTGTGACTGCGACTGCGGGGGTTGTTGAGACTGTTGCTGATGTTGCAGAATTTGCTGCTGTTGGTGTGCTTGTTGCTGCTGTTGATGGAGTTGTTGTTGTTGCTGAAGCTGATGCTGAAGAAGCTGCTGTTGCTTTTGGACCATCATCATCTGCTGCTGACGAAGTTCCTGCTGCTGCAGCTGCTGAATCTGATGTTGGGAATTTGTCTGGGGATTATAATTCAAATTTGGCAAGGTTCTGTTCCCCTGGAATACCTGATAGTAACCTAGGTTTTGTCTGGGCTGCCCAAAAGCCAGCTGAAAGGGCTGAAGCACTGATGTGTTCCCAGGATTGGAGGTCACATGTTGCTGGGGATTCAAAACTCCAGGCTTGAGGCTCTGCTGAAATGCTTGTTGCTGTTGCTGTTGCTGCTGCTGCTCCCAGTCCAGACCTCTGTTGGTCTTAGCAGCATCCCTAAAGGCTTCGCCACCTGCATTTGATGCCTGCTGTTGTTTTTCCGATATTCTAATGGAGGATGGCTGCTGCTGTGGTGCAGACATACCTTCATGAATCTGCTTCGCAAAATTAGCCTGAGATCCCAGATATGGGGCAAAATTTGGAGGCCACTGGGACCAGGGCACTGTCCTCTCCTGAGACTGCTGAGGAGCATCCTGGTGCGGCCACTTCATGGCCATAGTCTGCTGGTAATGTCCGCGGTTCTGATTTCCTTTCTCTGGGCTGAAAATGACTGAATTGAGATACACGTGTGGGGCTTCAGCATTGGAGCTTTCCACAGCCGCAGCCTCACTGTGGCTTTGCTCTGAGGGAGGGGCCCCTAGGCCATAGTAGGAGCCCTCTGTGTGCTGAGAGGCCTCTTTCATTGTAACAGCTTGGTCGTTAAAGAAAGTGATGCGCTTGCCTGTCCTCTTTGTGTTGGGTTTCTGTTGAGGTGGCAAACTCATGGCTATCATGCATAAGTACACTGAACGAGGGCTCGTGAGGGGGCAAGAAGAGTTCAGATCCCCAAACTACACAGAGCTCTCTCCAGAGGGAAAAAAATTTCTGTCTCCCTCTTTATTCAGAAAGTGTTTAACAAAGTTTTAAAGAGTCTGTGGTCATCCAAATCTGCTTAGCATAGTTGGAATGGAAGTTAGTTTTAACACACAAAACTGCAGCATCCCACTGGTAGAAATCACAATATGAACTGACAGACACACAAACATGTCTATTCACTTCCTTTGTGCCAAGTCGCCTCCTGCTCCCAGGATATCACAGCAAACAGAGGCGCCTGGAGCTTGGCTTGTGTTGCTCGTTCATGGGTGAGACCTGAGAAAAGAGTGGCAGAAAAAACAAGACGGTCAGCTTTGAGTGGAAGTACTTGGGGCACAGCAGGAGTCCAATTGAAATGTCTTTCTCTGCTTTTTGATGAATAGAGACATTCGAGTGGAAAAGGCATGATTTAAGGCGCATCATTAGAGCCCTGGCTCACATGATAAAGATATCCAGGTTCAGTTTATGCAGCTATAAAGTCTCACTGCAGCACACAAAAGAAACACTCTCACATCTCACAGTCATTTCATTAAACCACCAACGATACCACATTGTGAGTCACAGCAGGAAACGTGAGAAAGCGATCAACAGTGAGTTTGGAAAAGTGCACATTTACAAATGAACAATTATTTATGGCGGAGAGGCTGGAGCGAGATAGAGAAACAGAGTGAAACAGAGTGAATCAGTGTGTGTGTGTGTGTGTGTGTGTGTGTGTGTGTGTGTGAGCAAGAGAGAGAACTTTCAAGACCTGTAAGCAATCTCAAAAGTAAGTTACGGTCAATTTTCGGTCAATAATGAACCACAGCTACACTTTTTAATACAATTTTGCCATTTCATAATGCATTGGACCATCAAAAGAGAACAACAAAAGTATTTTTATTCTATGCTCTGTGGTTTCACACGTTAACAAGCATCTGATTTGTTAATAACTTGCACAAAAACAAGGTCTGACACTAAGAAAATTTAACTGTTGCTAGCAGTAAAACACTTCTTAAATGGAAACTACTCTGTGGTTGTACTACCTTTGATCTTGCCTCTCCACAAAGCACTAACAAAGTACAAGGAGGGGATTTATGAAGATCTGAGGTGTAAAAAAAGCAAACCATTTGGGTGTTGCAGAAACGGCTTCAAAACAGGGGCACAATGTGTCATTTTAATTATGTACATGAAGCCTGTGATGTCCTAAAAAATCGTACTGTAGGTTATCACAGGTAATAACCTGGCTTAAGCAGGCCTTCGAACCACAGACAAATAGGTCCCCTTCTTACCAGCAGCCCTCATGCATCAAAGCAATAATTGACTCAAAGATAATCAATGCCATAAGTAACTTAAGTACTAGCTGTAGCAGTCAACACGGTCAGTATCGCAGTCCATGCAACTTGTTCTAAAAACAGTATTTAGGATTATTCACAAGTGTGCTACAGGCCTGCAGATTGAGGTCATGCCTTGCCTAATATAGCTACTGAACAGAAACTAAATGAGTGAGAAAAGTCAATCTAATATCTTGACACCATTTGCATTGGTCTGAATCTCACTCTATAGAAAATTTGTTCCAGAAATGCAACACCAGCAATTACAACTTGTATTCATGATTTGCAGGAGCAGGAATAAAAGTATGTAGCTATTTACTCATCCAATTAAGGGCCCATACATTGGAAAATGAAGGGGTTTTAAAGGGTCCATATATAGAAAATGATACTAACAGAATTTAAAACAGAAAGCACAGATGGTTTAAATTTGACAGTAACATTAAATCCAAGTCCATTTACAAATAACTGCATGTTCAGCTTACAACAATTTATCCTACCCACTCACACTGAAGTTAGAAGAAGTGTTTCAGCAGAGACTTTTTAATAAGACAGTCATTCAGAACAGAAAACGACCAGCAAGGAGGTGTAGCTGTTTTCGGTACATTAGCATAATCAGAAAAGAAAAATGTAGAATATATTAATTACTATTAAATACATATTTTGCCCCCTGTCGCTACTGGCTGCAAGAACAGCCTCATCTGGAAAGACTTTCCACAAGAGCAGCAGCAAGGTCAGGTACTGATACTGGAAGATTAATTCTGGATCATAAACATCACTCTAGATTCCCAAAGTTGAAAAAAGCCAGAGCAAAGCTGGAAGAGATGTATACCCCTCTGTAGGACACTTGGCTCAGGTTATGATGTTCTTAGACTCATATGTGGTTGTACTTTTCTATGTGGATTGTACAAGCTGTCAGATGGTAATTAACAGTTTATAACAGGTTGGCATGGTTACTTCCTGTACATTTTTTGTGCAGACTGTTTTCCTGACGGCTGGTTTTGACAAGCATGAGTCTCAGAAGGAGGGAGAACCATGCCATGACAGCACAAGGGCTACTTTATCTGTACTCTAAATAGAAAGCTGCAGCTGCTCTTTCGTGGTCCTCATGGGGCGGCCCAGTGTAACCTGACTACACACGTTGACGAGAAACGCACCTAATAGTCCGAGTGTGTGTTTTAATGTAAACAAGCCCAGCAGAGACAACAGGCCTCTCACTGATATGCAGCATGTCTTTCCTGCGAACGAGTGTTAAAACCACCAGCAATCCTTTGCATACTCCATATTACCAAGACACACAGGAGCTGCAAAGAGAGCGCGTGGTTACACAAAACCCTCCCTTTCAGCAGAAGGTGAGGTACAGCGTATTTAATAGGCTTGTAACGCCAAGCACGGTCTCTTAATCCTGCTTGACTCCTCATGGAAACTGAGAGACAACGGCCAAAACAAAGCAAAAGGTCGTGCGTTTTTGGACACATGAGGCGACAACCAGTCCAGGAGAGCGCGCGCACTCGCGCGCATATACATGCACACGCGCACACACACACACACACACACACATACATACATATAGAGAGACGCGCGCGCGCTCTACAAGGCCACCAGTACCCTTCCTGGACGCCCCCACCTCCCCTTCCCAGTCCAGCCAGCTCAGCTCTATTTACGAGAAGTCCTTTGTTGCAGAAAAGGGATTATCCAGTCACTAATTCCACGGCACGTTGCAACAAAGTGAGCCAACACAAAGCCCCCACGGCGGGGGGAGAGAGAAAACCCCACGGTCTCTCGTGGAGAACAGGATGCCTTTTTCCAGTCTGTCCCGAGTTGTCAACTCACGAGAGTACTTCGTAGCTTTCGATTTGACTAGGATCTGGCTCATGACCCACGTAAATCTGCCAATCGTGTACCCCCCGTCTCTCTCTCTCCTCTCCAGCGCTTCTCCTGCACTGGCCCCCTCTCCACAAGTTTGACTCCCAGAAGTGTTTACGCATCCACTCTTGCTTCATTGCATGCGACCACCATTTTGGTAAACATACGCCGTGACCCAGTTTCGTGTAGGGATGCTATAAAAGAGAGAATAAATCAAACAAATCCTACCAGTGTCGTTTATCCGGGTGGTCCGAGTGGGAGCAGCAGCACGTAGCGTCCACGCGCGCAGTGGGGAAACGCGAGAGCCCAGAAATGACTGCGCGCATATCCGAGGTTGAGTCATGCTGGGCTGACCTCACTCCCGTGTTACTCAAGAGGACGAGTTTTTTTTTCAAAGCATACACGGAATCTCTTTCTCCCTCTTCTTTTTTCTTCCTTCTCTCCTTCTCCTCCTCCTTCTTCGTTTCCACTCCTTGCAAAAGGACGTGAGGGTGCAGGAGAAAGTGCACGCGTGTTTTTTCTGCACGCCGTGGCCTTTTAAACGTGGGGGGAGAAGGGGAGGACAGCAGCACTGGTTGTGGCGACACAACACGTTCTGTTTCAGCTCTTGTCTTGTGATCCCTCCTGCTCAGCTTGGCCACGCCCACTTCCAGCACCATATAAGGCCTTCCCTTCCACGCTGGGCGCTGCGGGGTCACGCGGGAAATTCCGTCAGGGGGGGGGGACTGCATCCACAAACACATGCTGCAGCCGCACTGTACTGTACATTAAAGAGTGTAACAACACACACATTTCCAGATTCTTTCCTGGGCTCAGTGTGACAGGGCGTTTACTATAGAAGCAGACTGTCTTCATTCACAGAGGACGTATGAACAGCAAATAGAAATTGTTTCTCTGCATTTAACCCATTCACCAAGTGAAGCAGGGGGCAGCCAGCATCCAGGGAGCTGTGTGTGGGATGGTATCTTGCTCAAGTGTACCTCAGTGGTGCCACTAGCAGTCCCAGGAATCAAACCTACAGCCTTCTGATCAAAGGGGACAACTCCATAATCACTAGGCCACCAAGTGTAAGTCTAAAGTGTCCAGGTCAGTCACTAGTGGTGCACAAGCCTGTGTATTTCTTAGTGCTAGTCCCAAGCTCAGGTCAGTGGAGAGGGTTACAAACGAAGAAAAAAGATCCTGAGGATGGAGTTGCCAGGCATAGAGGAAAAATAGGATGGCCTTGGAAGAGGTTTATGGATGTTTATGGAAGGGAATGGAGACGGTTGCAAGTGTAAGTGTAAAGTGTCCATTTTTTGTCATACATCAACACACCACAGCACACAGTGTTAACAGTGTGAAATTCTTTCTCTGACTTTTTACGGCATTTATCAGACGCTTTTATCCAAAGCGACTTCCATTCCCTACCTACAGGGGGCAGTCTCTCCCTGGAG
>JBBPDB010000001.1:38800513-38818923 GCA_037974465.1 Brachypetersius altus | reverse complement strand
GTGGTGCTGAAGGTAGGATTCGAACCCATGACCTCTTGGTCTGGAGGCAAGTATCCTACCCACTGAGCTACCGCCACCCATTCACCAAATCTAGTAGTGGCACCACTAGCAGTCTCGGGATTCAAAACCAGAAGTACATTCTCTAGTACAGAGAAAAGCATGTGGTTTGTGATGCAGCCCTTCCTGCCCACGATTTGCATGTCTGTAGGGTTCACACACTTATCTACTGGGAAGAATAAAAACTATGGCTATGCAACTTTTGGTTGTAAATAACAGCAGAAAAGAAATGTTATTTTCTGTCAATCTCACTTAACCTGTTTTAACTGTTCCTTTTCATCCAAAGAAATGTGGCCTGTTTTCACCATTTCATTCACTAGCCATGAAAAGCATATTGTAAGCGATAAAAAAATTTAACTGAAACAAACTGTCAAATGCAGTTATCAGATGAATTTGGACGCGTAAAGCACAGACACTAATAAGCTGCATTGGTCCTCAAAGAAAGTGACACTGTTGTGGGGTAGTTTTGTTTTACACTGACATACTCTGATTGGATGGTAAAAAATTAAAATTAAGAGGAAATCAAATGATTGTCATGGTCTTTAAAATTTGTACATTAAAGGTCAAAATTTTAAGAAAAAAGTGTGAAAAAAGCATGGTTGTCCACTTGGAAATGTACTTGTGCAAGAGGACAAGTAACTAAATTAAACGATTCCTTGGTAAAGTACAAATTTTCCAAAGGACTCCTTAATTACTGTAATGAAGCATAACTGTGTAGGTATTTTACACCCACGCACGTCTGTTTGCAGGATGGTGCTGATAGTTGATCTGCTGAGAGTTTTTGTTTTGTTTTTAGAGACATATTTCAGTTTCTGAGTCTGTACTGGGGGAGCTGTAAAGAGTATGAGTCACATAAAGGAGGATCCACTGGAAGCACAGTTCTGTGCCATGTCAAACGTCATCAAGCTTAAAATTACTGAAAAAACTGGAAAATCCAGTGTTTATGTCTTAAGACTGTCTATACATGAAACATGAGGAAACATATCCTTTACAGTCACAGTGTGCGATGTTCTCCCACATATCAGCCAAGACCTCAAGCAAGCAGTGCATTCAAAAGCAGAATAAAGATATAGTTGATGCTAATTGAACCTGTAATTGTTAACGACAGGATCCCCTTCAGTAGTACAGAAAACCACGGAGAGGCTTTACAGCCACTTGTCTCTAATACTGCAGCACTGCATGTGCAGGCCGCTTGGCAGTTCAGAACAGCAGCTATAGGCATGACCAAGCATGCTTGCCAAGAGAAAACAGACACTGGGACCTAGATATGTGTCAGTGTGTGCATGCTGTCTCTGCCACGGCTTAAAATAAAGTGCAAAGCCAACAAACATTCAGGCCAGTGATTCTTGATACAAGCTATGCGCTGCGTATGAGAGTAAGAATTTCCTTTTTACTGTAAGCAATTCAACCCACAAGATATTTCACTAGGCTTCAGGTGTCAATGGAGAAAAACGAACAATTGCTCACAATGAGGCCATGGTTTTGTTATGCATCATTTTCATTTACACCATCTCATACCAATGTGGTTCCACTAGAAGGCTGAATGCACACTCGACTCTGGCCAAAAATGTAAAGCTGACGCATTAAATCCAGATTAGATCCTAAAATCCTTTATCACAGAAGCATGGTAAGAGACATTTCTTTAAAATTTCTTTAAAAAGCTGCACAGAATCTAGGAGGCCCATTAAAGCAAGTCAAAAACGTAAAGTTGACCAAGCTACACACTTCAAAAACATTAAATCCTTCTTCAATCCTAAAACAATCTCAATATGGTACTATAATAAACTGTCACGGTACTTCACATTTTCATTTAGTTTTTGGGACAAAATAATGCTGTGCTTGCACAGTATAACACAGAAAGTAGGAGGCCCATTAAAGCAAAATCACAGTTGTTGCAACATCTGGTTGCACAAGCAAAAAACTCCCCCTCATTAGAGCAACAGCAGTCAGATTTCATACAACAGCCAGGACCTCGTTGGTACAGATGAATGCCTAACGATAGAAAGCATGATATTAATGTCGAATAAATGTGGTCATAACACTGCTTTACTCAGTGGCACAGATTTCACTACATGCCTAGCGATGGAGTTTGATTTTAAAGTTAAATGAAAGTGGTCTTTCCTGCATAACCCTGGATTTCTCAGTGGCACCATCTGGTGCGCTGGACAGTGTACATCCTGAACTCTACAGTACAATCCAGGGGGAGGGGAACCCCGATTGAGACCCCCAATTACAGTTAGGAGGCATGAACAGAGTGAAACTGACATGCACTTCTGTCATTTCAGCAAAGGAACCACCCAGTGGGTTCTGTGAAGCCTCGTCTTTCGACGTTTTGCACCAAACGCGTAATTTCATGCAACTCAGTCCTGAAAATCAACTCTCTGCCAACCACACACACACACTACTATATACATTACAATACCTCTGTATTTCTGCGTTGCTGTTTGGAGACGCCAGTCTGCTTTTGGGCATGTTCCTTTCAAGAGAGACGGAAAAAAAACTTTCTCTCGTCACTTCCTAGTTGATAACGCGAGCACAGGGGGAAAAAATCTCAAATGTGGCTCCTGCAAAAATATTGCACGGAGAATAAAACTGCACTAAATTCTTTTTGCACGAGAACAGAGGAAAAAGTTAATATATTAATGCAAAACTGAACCATGCACAATGTGCATGCAGTTATACTGAGTAATATGTTAATGCAGCCTCACCTCGATGTTACGAGAAGATACAAGATGAACAAAGTCAAGCATTCACTAACAGTTCACCCTTAATTGACCAGCCATCCTTACTTAAGCATTAGCAATCATAAAAACGTGGACTTTCTGCAGGATGCAGATTGCTCTTATTATGACAGGTTGACTGCAATCTGAAAGCAGAAGTTTAGACGCATCATGCCTTATCATCACATCAGCAGCTGTTTCGATATGGTCAACCAGAAGAAATATCTGAGGCTGTTTGATTTATACGAGGCTGTTTGTTACGTGTTTATTAATATTTATTATTAAACAGGAACATTTTACTCAAAGTAAAATTTGTCCAAGAGAAATGTCACTCACTTATATTTATTGCCTGGTTAACTAAAAATGTAGACTTTTTCTTTAAAACACATAGAAAAGCACCCAACTTATTAATTTGTATTAATACTTTCTTATTTAATATTTACTATTTTATTTTATAAAACGTGAAGCACACACGCCACTCTCTCCTGCGACAGGAGCCAATTAGAACCCGGATGGATGTCACGTGACTGTGAGGGAGCCTACTAGTGGTGTAGTTGTTTGTTAGCCAGTAAGCAGAGAAGCAGTAAAGTAGTTTTTGTTTTTCTTAAATTGTTTACGTGACATTCGTCCACGTTTATCAAGATGTTAAAGGTGCAAAGAGTTGTTTTAGCCTCAAGGCCTGGTAAATAAGCATAGACTTAAGTATTTTGTTTCATTGAGCTGCTAACTACATAGCTTTCAGCTCACTGTATTGTTATCTCGAGGTTCATGTTATTTGTGTGCGTCTCTGTATGTGTGAAGGAAAAAATGGCCATCCAGTTCCAGAGAATTTCCGTGTCGAGGACACCAGCTTGGCAGCAGACCTAAAACAGGGGGAAGTGCTGGTCAGGACTCTATATCTGTCTGTTGACCCCTACATGGTGAGCTGTGTCTCAATACACTTGACCGTGCCTTGATGGTAGTCATCCTGAATGTGCACAGACTAACAGATATTTAAATGAGTCAAAGAAAACCCTAATTTGTTTTATGTGTACCCAAAATAGGTGTATTTTACAGCTATAACCGCTTCCACTCTTCTTGAAAGACTTGTCACAAGATTTTGTGGTTTCTGTGGTATTTTGTGCCCATTCATTCTGTAGAGCATTTATACAGTCAGGCACTGATATTGGACGAGAAGACCTGGCTCACAATCTCCATTCCAGTTCATTCCAGAGGTGTTGGACGGAGTTGAGGTCAGGGCTCTGTACAGACCAGGCAAATTAATTCACACCATACTTGTCCAACCATGTCTCTATGGACCTTGCTTTGTGCACTGGGGCACAGTCATGCTGGAATAGAAAAGGTTCTTCCCTAAACTTTGGCCACAAGCATGGCTTTGTCTAAACTATGCTGGGGCATTAAGATTGCCCTCACTGGAACAAGCGTGTGTCTCAGTACTTTTGTTTATATAGTGTATATATGTGTGTGTGTGTGTGTGTGTATAAATATATATACACACACATGCACATGTTATAAACAACTATATGACTGGTTTTGTGATTTTATTGAAAAAAAACTTGAATAAAGGTAAACTTCTTTGCAGCGTTGTCGCATGAATGATGATACTGGTGCTGAATACTTGTCACCATGGAGGCTGGATGAATGCATCGATGGAGGTGGAGTAGGTGTAGTGGAAGCAAGCAAGAATGAATCACTAGCCATCGGTGACATTGTTACATCATTCAACTGGCACTGGGAAACCCATGATGTGATTGATGGTAATCTTTTACAGAAGGTATTTGTCATTTTAGGTGCAGTCTTACGAATTAGTAGACATGAATATTTTCTGTGTAATTGTGTGACTGACTTGCCCTGTCTTGTAGGTAAACCCCAGCATGATTGGTGGACATCTGTCCTATGTTCTCGGTGCAGTAGGCATGCCTGGACTCACTGCACTTCTCGGTGTGAGAGAGAAGGGCCATGTAACCCACGGAGCTGGTCAAACCATGGTGGTCAGTGGAGCAGCTGGAGCTTGTGGTTCACTCGCTGGACAGGTAATTTTTATGTGTGCAAAATGTAAAGTGTAAGCCATGATGTACAGAATGTTACAGATTAGGTTAATACAACACTTAAAAGAACTTTCTATAGTTGTAATAACTGGAAGTATTGGGTACAGAAATGAACTGCTATTTAAAGCTGAGTACTGAAATTCCATACTTCTGTGTAACGCTCCCTATTACTTTATTCTAGTAAATATTGGAAAAGTACTGTCATTCAGTAATAAATTTCAGATCTGAAGCAGTCAGTCTCATCAGTGGCATGTAAATATGAGGTTATATAAAGGCTTAATTTCCTTGGTATATTAACTTTCTTCAGATAATAGTTAAAACTGGCCTGAAAATTCCCATATCCACTGATTAAACAGGCCACTGCTAAACAGCTAGAGCTGTGGTGAACCTGCATGGAAGGCACGTTTATTTTATACCCATGCACAGTGAGGAGGATGGTTAAAGAGACTAAATTATCTGAGGGTCGTTGTTGAAGAATATGGTGGCAATTTGCAGTCACCAAGATGAGATTTCATCAGGTTAATAAAAAAAGGCTTTTTGTCAACAAACAGTGAAGGTGAGGTTGACATGAAGAGAATACGTATATAGAAAATATCTTATCTAGACTGTTAATTATGGTGGAAAATCTGTAATGTTTTGCAGCTATTTTTGTTTCAAAGGCACTGGAAGCAATTTCAGTCCAGAGCACATGACTTCATGGACTCCATAAAGCACCAGGAGATTGTAAATGAAAATGAAAATCTCCTGGTGTGACTACTACTGCCAATAAACAGCTAAAACACTGTTGAATTTGTCAGCTAGACATATATCTACCTCCCCACATAAGTGGTCCAGATCTTCCAGTTCATCAGTTAGCAGACCCCAGTGAGCATCTAAACAAGAGATGAAATGGTGCTGGAGGATCTGGAGAGATTGACAAGTGGCCTCTGATTGCTTACTCTGTATTTCTAGTCTTGTAGGAGCAGACTCATTGCTGTTACAATGGTAAATGTGAAGAAGAGAATGTGCGAAGTAATTAATATAGGGGTGCTAATAATTGTGACACATGGTTTTGTTAACATATTGAAGATGCGCTTTTGTATATGGTTGCTTTGTGTTCTTTCAACAGTACACATGTTATAGTTATATTTTATATGGAAATGTAGCTGAATTTACATTAATATTTGTTTCAAAATTAGTACATTTTCTTAATATTTAGCACTAAAATGCAGGGAAAGTATTATATATTGCTACGAAAAAAGCAAATAGGATTTTTGTGGTTTCCACTAATTTGCGGAGGTTTCCGTGAACAATTATTAGGTTCTAAGAAAATCTGCAAACGACTAATGCCACAAATTCTGAACCGCAACTTTGTGGGGTCAACTGTATTGGGAAAAAAAACTATGTCTAGCTGTCTTGTTGTTTGAATAAATGAATGTTTAATAATAAGGAATTTGGATATTTACTTGTTTGAAAAATCCGTGAACATGTATGTAATTTTCCTGTACTTTTGTCCGTTGCGTGGTGAGATCGGCAGACTGGATGGCTGTGAACGAGTGGTCGGGATCTGTGGGTCAGAGGAGAAGTGCCAGGCCCTGGTGTCAGAGCTGGGGTTCACAGCAGCTGTGAATTATAAAAAGGGAGATATCTCAACAGCACTTAGGGAAAGTTGTCCGAGCGGAGTGGACATCTATTTTGACAACGTGGGTGGTCCCATCAGTGACACGGTCATATCACAGGTAGAGCTGTCCATTCCACATACTATTTGTGGCCTGTATTACAATTTAGCTAATGTGTAGTTTAGAGTTTGTGTAGTAATGCATTTTCACTCAATTTTATGGGGGTGTGTTGCTTATTTGCAATCTACAACGCAGATGAATGCTGGGGGTCATGTGATCCTGTGTGGCCAGATCTCTCAGTACAATAAAGACGTACCCTACCCGCCACCGCTGAGTGAGGAGACTCGAGAAGCTCTTCGCAGCAAAACCATCACTAGGTACTATCTTTAGTTATAGTAACATACAGTCTTCATTAAAATTATAATACACTGATCAATTCCCAGTGAGATGCTCTATTGTCACTGAGGTTCAGTAACAGAAATTTGTAGTTAGTGTGATTTTCTTTATTTGTATTCAGGGAAAGGTTTATGGTGTTAAACTACATGGAGAAACACGAAGAAGGCCTTCTGCAGCTGAGTGAATGGGTAAAAACAGGCCAGCTTAAGGTACGGACGTTATAAGTTGGTTTTCAGTATCTACTTGCTCACACAAGTGTGTTATGCTGCAGAAACATGAGTCCAACGGTTACATTTTTCTTCAGGTGTTGGAAACTGTAGTGAACGGAATAGAAAATATGGGCGGTAAGATTAAATTTTTATCAAATATATACTTTTCATATCTCCTGCGTGCATTCGGATGCATTCATTGGGTGCCTTTATATTGCAGTGGCCTTTTGCTCCATGATGACCGGAGGAAACGTTGGGAAGCAAATAGTTAAAATTTCAGACTGAGCCACACCTTTCCAACAGGGCGTACTGTTTTTCTCACCCACAAGTAATCCTGCAAGAGTCACTGTATCATAGTGTTTGTATGTAGAGGTTTATTTAATTGGCTATTCTGTGCCATAAATGTCATATGTGCCTAATAAACCCTGTGTATTTCTTTCAAAACTTATTTTTAATCTAGAATTTTGGAAAAGGAAAACAGCAGAAGTGCAGTTGTGGAAGGCGTGACATGTGAACATCAGTTTGGCAGTTCAGCTCATGTTTGTAAGAAATACAGGAGAGTAAATCAGGTTAAATTTTTTCTCCCTATGAGAAATGACTACTTTTTCATAATATCAGAATAATTTCAATTACGGGAGCAACTTCTAGCTGAAGGTTGTCATTTTAAATGAAAAGTAACTGTATTAACATGACACTCAAGTATATTAACATGGCACTTAAGTATACAGGTGCCTTGTGTTTAGCGACAAATGAATCAAACTGTTAATTGAATGAAATAAAGTATACAGCTGCCTTTATGTCTTGTATGTGTCAATATTTTACAGTGCTTTTAACAGTTTAAAATAGTTTGTTGTACATTAATTCCATTTGCATTTGTTGAATGAGTTTATGGACTAAAAGGTTCACAATGACTCATGAAACAGTGGTATAGGTGATTGTTAACTCAATAGAACTTTCCTTTGAGTGCAAATCAGCTTTGCTTTGTCATTTATATTCCGAGTGATCCAAGAGCACCACGCTATGCCTGAATGATCATTTTCTAGGCGATTCTGTAACACAGAGACCAGCTTTGTTCAGTACTAATGGAACTACAAAGCTGCATGATTCCTAAAAAAAAAGGGACTGACCACAAACAGGAATACATAATACATAACTATACCAATATAAATAAATTATTAAAGCATCATTTTCAAATTAACATTCAGATCACTTCATCATAAGTAAAGATTGACATGAAATAAAACACATGATTACATAAACCCACAAATACTGGGCCAAAAAAACAAAAACAGAAGTAATACCCCATCCAAAACCATTCACATTGTTGATAACAATCCAGAGCAGCCCATTGTTCAAGTCTTTACATTCCTGAGAGACAGAAAAGACCTTGAGTGACCCGACACAGAAAGGCAACAAAAGTTAACAAGCACACCAGAAACTCGGTCACAGCAAATCTGTTGCTGGACAGAAAAAGCAAAAGGTTAAAAAAAGAAAGAAAACAACTCATAGTGCAGGACGTAGTAAAACCGACACTCTTTTGAACTCAGTGGTGTATTGTGTGCATAAAACTGTCAGAACAGAAACATGCTGCTAAATGATGTGTCAATATGTCTGATTGTTTCCCTCGTTTGCATCTACGTGCTACATCAGCATGTGTCGACAGGCAGAGGACACAAAAAACCTCAGAATATCCCCTGACCTGTTATTTCAGTCATAAAGATGACAAACCGTGTGCTCGGCTATAGTATATATCCATTACTGATTATATGCGTGTGCTACTTGATAATTTTACCAAGATGGAAAGAGGGCTTAATAAATTAGTAAAATCACTCCTACATTCATAACTTACAAATGACAAAAATAGTAGTTTTCAGACCAGAAGGGGATTCCTCAGTTTAACCAGATAATATAAGCCCGCTCAACAGGGAAAGAGATTAGGAAATGTCCCGTTTGAAAGAGTTAAGAGGTATAATTGGTCCACTGAAGGGCTAATCAAATTTTTTTTTTATAGAAAACATGCCTAAAAGGAGTCATAGCTTGGTGGGATAAACCCCCCTCTCACAAATGTTAGATTTACATTTCCAGTGTTATTGATTTGATTGATCCACTCCATATTTAAAGCACAGTGTGTTCTCATGAGCTGGTTCAGGTGGAGATACTTGAACTAGGGAGGATGGAAATCAGAGAAAGCTGTTTGGGAGGAATGTGTTATTATAGTTGCTCTAAAAGGCATATGAATTTAATTAGCAACCGGCCAGCTCAATTTTGATATCCATCTGACTGATGTCCAAACAGCTGACTGAAACCGAAAGCTCATCAGACTCTAGATTTCCTCCCCAAGCCAGCCACACATTTGTGACAGAACCTTATGACCGCACCTAGTGAGGTTGAGCAAGTACTCTGCTGGCAGGTTTAAGAGGTTTTTCAAGCAGAAGAACTGGCTGCTCAAAGGAAAAGAACCGCTGGGAGGTTTCCTCAGAGCAGTGACACAATACTGTGAACACACCATGGAACTCTAGGTTAACAATGTAGGCCTTCAGTCGTGTTGTACAGTGCTGGACTATACAAAAAAAATATGGCAGCAGAGCAAGTTAATGTTGTGGAACTCATTCAAAAGTGCCAGCATTAAAATGCTGAAATACCTTCAACTTTATCTACAGAAGAAGGGGGTCGTAAAATAAACACACCTGTACAGCACACAAATACAGACTGTGGATGGCACCGTCATTTTCATAATTCAATGTAGTGACAAGACAAGGTATTGTTTATGTTTAAAAAGATGGCAAAGAGGACAGAGGGTCTTTGAACAGTGTCTCACTGTCATAACTGTGTGTCGTCCTTATTGTCAGCGAAGTGTGGAGCTGGTCCCCTCCAGGCCTTGTAGACCAGCAGCAGACCCATCACCAGCGCCCAAGTACGCACCGGTGACAGGAGGAAAGCCAGTAACCCATAGGTCTCCAGCAGGAAGTAGCAGGAATAGGCCTGCCAGAGGAGGAGGAGCAGCATGACCAGATGAATGGCCAGAGTCCGCCAGCGGCATCCAGGCCGGCAGAAGTGGGAGCGGAAGGAGCAGCCGCGGCAGCGCTGATGCAGACTCCAGCACAGATAGCACGTGAGAGGCATGTTGAAGAAGACCAACTGTAAAAGAGAATTTGATTAATTTTTGATTCACAGCAGTGGTCCCCAACCTTTTATTTCATCACGGACTGGTTTAATATCAGAAACTATTTTCTGATAAATATACGTATATGCATTTATAAATGATACGCATAAAAATTTATTTTAAATATTTTAAAAATATAATAAAAGTAAATCCAATGTGTACTCGCAGCTTTATTAACAGCATTTTCAGCAAGTTTTTTTTTTTCTGTGCAGCCTGCAGACCGGTACTGGTCCGCGGCCCGGGGGTTGGGGGCCACTGCTTTACAGGCCACCTGAGGGGGCCCTATGTGGAGGAACCTCTCAATGAATCTGGATTAAAAAGTTCGGATCGGCAATATAAATATGCTTAGGTTGAAATTTACAGCCATGAAAAATCCTGGAGACCTCCAGTAAGAGACATGTTTGGTGAGCTCTGGTTTGTATGTCCAGCTCACGGGTCACCACTCTTACCTGTATCACACCCACTACGTAAGTCAGGCTGCCTTCCAGAAAATGTCCATCCACAACCACACCAAAAGCAAAGCAGGCACCATTGTGGCCATCAATTACCTCCCCGATGAACCAAGGTCCTGCAAACCACCAGATAAAACAAGTTAAATACAGCTCTGGAAAAAAATAAGAGACCACTGCAATTTCTTTTTAAATCAGCTTCTCTTTGAGTATGACAGTTCCATGCCACTGTCTGTCAAATTCCTACACAACCACCTCATTCTGTTTTATGAGGTACTGATCAGTGATCTTATTTAATCTTATTTATTTTATCAAATCTTATTTTAATGAGGGAAAGTATAAAAAAACTGCTGTAATCAACACTCTCCTCCTGTAATGTGATTATTTGGATGGTAAAACACTACTAGAAGTACATCAAAGGTAATTATTGCCATTTTGTTTGAGTGAATAAGAGATTTAAAAAAATTAAACACAGCATTTTGATGTTTTCTTGTTTCCTTTAAAAAGCAGTGGCCCCCAAACCCCGGGCCTTGGGTCATGTGGTACCGGTCCACGGGTTTCACAGGGAAGAAGAAAAAAAAAAAACTTGTATGAAAATGCTGTTAATAAAGCTGCGAGTACACATTGGATTTACATTTATTATTATATTTTAAAGATACCCCGTTATTATATTTTTAAAATATCCCCATTTTTATGCGTATCATTTGTTTGTATAAATACGTATACTTACCTGCCACTCCTTAAAGGCCGGGCCGGGAAAATAGGTTGGGGACCACTGCTTTAACGAACATCTTTTTTTTTTTTTTAATTAAAGTAAATACTGTCAGCAGTTTTAAGACAAAGTTGCTCAGTTCAAATATTGCCCCTTCAAAAGATAAAACCTGAGAAATGGAAGATTTTTGCAGTGGTCTCTTATTTTTCCCTAACAGTACACTAACAGTAATCATTACATTACGACTGTAAAAAAAATCTCTAAACATTAAGTATCATAAATGAAAGAAATAAAATGTACAAAAATGTTATTCTTTTTTGGTCCTCATTACACCAGGCAACCAAAATTAGTTTCAATACATTTTGTAGCGTTTCTTATACAATATCTGCACGCTGATTTAGGTGGTAACATTTATTTAGAAACGCCATGTTTAGAAAAAACTAAAACTTGATATACTTATAACTTTTGCCAACTCTCATGCATCAGTGACACTAATATGAAAATAATAGTACAGTAGTATTACAACAACCTTAAAATGAAAAATATACATAAAATTTAGTTTATCTCTAGAACCATCGAAGGTAGGAAAAAACTGGTGTGGTTTTCTAAAACAGTTTGCAAAACTTGACTAAGAAACACCAACAACTGCAATGAAACAGACCTTTCATTAAAAATTGTTACCCAGTGTTATAAAATGGACAACACAATGAAAATGACTGCTGGTGTTAAATGGTGTTAAAAAAGCTGCAAGGTTCTGGTAGTGACAATAAGAACAGAGCAGATTGTGAATGTGTTGTAGCCCCTGGAAAATGACATGTTATACGCCAAATACACTCACGGTGCTCACTTTTAACCTTGGAAAAAAAAAAAGAAAGAATAGGCATTTGCAGTACTTTGTGCAAAACCTTGTATGTAATATTGTCAAACGCCTCTGAACCATCATCTGGGTAACTTACCTAATGCTGTACTCAGATTAAAGAGTAGCAGGGTGTAGTAGAATGTGTTAATCTTGCTGACAAGTTGTAAGGACATAAATGCTTGAGAAAACAGCCCTAAAAGGATAAACAAGATGGTCAGAATGGTAGTCGCTGTAGGACTCATTCAGTTTACTTTATGATGATCATTTGGCAACTTGTTATTTTTACCATGTTTCCTCGGGGTCGGACCTCGGGCAGAGGGCCCCTGCAGGAATCTGAAGGCCACCAGGGCACCCAAATTCATTAACACAGCAGCGACAAAGGCAATACGTGCCTAAGAACACACACAAAAACAGGTAAATGGCAGTGTTTTACAGTTTCCGATCTGAATTTGTATTCGCTCAGATGCCCTTTCTTACCAAGATGTAATGGTCAGTGAGCAGGATGAACGACTGTAGGAAGCCAAAGCTGGGTGTGAGATCTTCCTGTAGTGTGAAATGCTGCTCTCGCACCTTAGAACGGCCTGCTGAGTCCTTGCACACAAACAGGGTCACAGAGTAGCGATTCATAAGGAATAAGGACATGGTGCTATAGACATTTATTTTTTCCAAATCTGTATCAGTCTTCTATTTTCATTACCCATCATAAAGCTTGTATAACACAATCAATAATGCAACAAATAAGATTGTAACTACAATATCATTTGGCAGTAATTTCATTCAATAAAAAGGCTACACACTTAATAATGAGCTGTTATTACCTCAGTAAAATTGATATAAAGGTAAACAGAAATTAGTTTTAAGGACGAATTAACAATGATTGGACTGGTATTTGCACAATGATAATGTATGTTGTAAATTCTCCTACAGGTCACCATTCACTTGTTATTATAGATGCACTTGTTCATATTTACATTTTTTAAAAATTGTAAATATAATCAACAGTGTCACAAGCTCTCATGTTCCATTTGATGGCTCTATTCAAACTGGTGCAGCCTTCATTTACCTCCACTTTGACCTTGATGGTGTGAAGTCCAGCAGAGTAGAGTGAGGGATCCCAGTTTAGCACAAACAGCGGACCTCCCACAGACACTGCTTTTCCCAGAGCCTCTTCATCCACGCTAACATGCACTGCTGTAACTGGCGCGGCTGAGAAGACCAGCATTCTGCAGAACCCAAAAGAAACACAAAAAACAAACAGACCAAAAACAATCAGCACTGAGCAGCCAGTCCAGCCATTAAAATACCAATTCATAGTCACAGGGGTAATAGGAGTACATGCAAGAATGAGTAGGTTTGTGTTTAAAGAATGTAAACACTAGTCGTGGTGAGGACTGATGACATGGCTTATAGGCTCAAGAGGACACACACACAGAGAAGACACCTGATGTGTGTAGAGCTGCGGATGCGGCCCAGTGGTTCCACTCCAGGGTGCAGGTACTTTGCATTTTTGGGATTGGTGATGACCACTGCCGGCCAGTCCTCAAACGTCAGGTCCGAAAAGCTCAAGAGGTCGTGGTCAAAAGCCAGCACCCTGTACCTGATCACAGGAATAACACACAAGTCTGACTTTGACTACAGTCACTGATCAGAGCAAAGCAATTACTCAGATCTTACTACAGTATTGTGGAAAAATCCAGTTAAGACACGTTCCCCAACAATGTGTGTCCAGCACACAAATCGGACTAAAGTAAATAAGAAAATGAGACTGGGCAATGACCACCATTACGGTAGCACGTAGACTGAAGTAGCGGGCCGTGGTATAACATATATTTCCACCCCCCCATGAGAGCGCTTCACTGTAAAGTCCATTTTAAACCAGAAGTGGGAACCGTGTCATTTCTGCACCACATCCCTGTTGCTTGCACATATTCTGTATTAATCAGTGTGGTCTTTTACCAGCTATTCATCTAAGAAGCAGAAGTGGGGACACGCTTGCAAAGCCGTAAATCAACATGGCCTCAAGAAACATGTACAAATATTCCCATGGCATTTATCATGACTGCTTTGGAAAAAACAAAAGCGCAGGAGAAGAAGCTTGCAACAGCCTAAATTCTGACACGCATAAGCATGTGTTAAGATTGCATTACAAGCTAATGTGCTTTGATGCAATGGTCTGATCACATGCTTATTTGTGAAGTTTTTGTTCAGTGTTATCAGCTTTGCTAAAGAAGCAAACTTTGAACATCAATCATTTCTTGGCATAAAGGTAATTACACGAGTCATAAATAAAGTGCTATATAGTGTTCTGAACTTATCTGACATGCATGTCCAGTACACTATCTGTGTGTGTGTGTGTGTGTGTGTATGTTCACTCAGTCTTATGGCTTTCACCTGCGGTTGTCCATCCAGTCTCCCAGCTCCAGCTCGAGTGTGCCCCCAGAATGTCTGCTATGTAAGACAGGCATCATGCCCCCCAGTGTGTGCAGGTGTCCACACAGGTATGCCACCGCTGAGCTGTACAGACAAACCAACACAAGATGACAGGAGTTCAAAACTTGTGTAATCTTCAAGACGTAACTAATTAATGCTTTTTGCAATACGACTAATCTAAGAGCCTTCACCGTGTTCTAAGTGCATGTAAGATATAACTGATATTTTTGTAATAAAACTTCTAATGCTTC
This sequence comes from Brachypetersius altus, assembly GCA_037974465.1. Taxonomy (NCBI): domain Eukaryota; kingdom Metazoa; phylum Chordata; class Actinopteri; order Characiformes; family Alestidae; genus Brachypetersius; species Brachypetersius altus. The sequence goes on along the minus strand of JBBPDB010000001.1, from coordinate 38,804,031 downwards.
TAATACTACAGCTCCCACGATGTTTGAACAGTAATCACGGTGAACCAGTAATGCGTTCAAAAGCATGCAATACACTTCACTATACTAATGAATGGACCTCTAAGCTCCGATCCAATTTTTGACACATCACTAATGTTCCACCAAAATAGAGGAGGAAAGCCCATTCACGAGGTGGGAAAAATAGACTGAGTATAGCAGCAAAAAAGAGACAGTTTAAAGAAAAATGGTGGCAATGGTATTAAATAGCAACATATCGTGGAGGCTAATGTTCCAGAATCAGTAAATAAACTGAAGAAGGAGAAATGTTACAAGAAAACAATCTAAAACATGTAAAAGTCAAAGTTAAACATCTTCAAAAAAATCTAAATATTATTTTTCTGAAGTGGCCTCAACAGTCCCAAGACTTCTATACAACACAATTGTTGTATGTTTAGGGCTTAAACATGCTGTGCAAGATAACTTGAACAAGAAGCGTTTTCCCATGCAGAAGTGGGTGAAGATTTTTAAATCAAGAGTAGAAAGACTGTTAACTGACTGGAGGGTTTCATTTCAGGCAAATGGAATCTATTCATGCACGTCAAGTTTCACGTTTTATTTTTGATTACATACAGCTGTGGGCTATAGTTCGTTTAAGCTCTGATTTCATTCTTCAGCATAAGCATAAATATCAGATCATCAGTCCCTTCTCTAACCTCATCAGGGCCCTGACTCCCGGAGAAGGAGAGATGACTGTGGAAGTGGTGTAGTGTCCAAACCAGACAGTCTGGTTGCTGCTGTAGCTCTCCTCTCTGAAGGAGGCCAACAAGTCCATTTGACTCTGTGACCAAAAATATCACAATGAGATTAAGAAGATTTAAAATGTACAAACATGATCAGAATCGTAATTGTAATTGTAGAAAGCACCGACCTGATTAAGTATCCCGAAGAAGTTGTAGGGACGCTTAGGCCCAGGGGTGAGGGTGGCATCTGCGCAAATGAAGGAATAGTTCCCAAAGGGAGTGCTGTGTATGTAGTGGAAGGAGCCAACATTCTGGGTGGCTGAATACTTTCTAATTACCCAAATAAAAACAAATACATAACTTTAAAAACATACATTAAGAGCATTCAGCTACTCTTATGTGTGTAATAATCAAATCTGCTAGTCTGAATACTACTGTGGACTCAATAATCGGCTTAATTGATCAAAGGTAATGTACATAAATAGATGTGTCCAAGGTTACAGCCTAGTTACTGAATCTGAAAAGTCAATTATTCATTTGATCTTAAAGTTTTTACAGACCTGAAGTAGTTGTTCACACTGTCCAAAGATACAATATTGAAGGCATCTGGGGAGATTCGAAAAGAACACAGGTGTAGACTGACATTAGGGAAAACAAGATTTTTGGGATGCAACACCAGTTACAAGGTCTGCGTGAAAATTGTACAGATGCAGTAAACAGAGCTCAAGCAAACCAGGGTAAAACAGCACCCCTCTGTGAACACTCTGTAGTCCATATCTACTCTAATATCCACAAACCCAATCAGCTAATACACACAATAGTCAGACAAAGCACTTAATCTGATTCAGACTGACTAAACCCATAGGATTTGTTTGGAAGTATACCTACAAATTCTGAATTGTAGAAAAGGTATATTTGTAATCTATTTGCTCCTCACAGCAACAGATGTATAATATTCAGCTCTGGGCTGCATTTCAGCTAATTACCATGTCTAGTAAATAGGGACCTGGGAGAAATATCCTTCCTCTATATTCTTAAATTGCCTCATTGCTGACAGATGGTTGATAGAGATGAATCACTAAACTAGACGTCAGAGACTTCAAACGAGTGGACATTTAGACATTCCACACAGTTATTGTTTCTATACACATGTACTATTTTTCTAGTCTAAGCAGTGAACTGTGACATTCGACTAGGCTCAACCTATATTATCGTATGCTAAGAAAATGCTTTTGGTCTTATATATTATATATGAGACCAGAAGTAAGGTTTTATACATGCTTAGGTCAAGGAAATTATCTCTGGAAAAAAATAAGAGACCACTGCAATTTATTTTTGAATAAGCATCTCGGAGTATAACAACCATTCCATACCAGTGTCTGTATACAAGCACCTCATTCTGCTTTATGAGGTCCTGATCACCTGAATCAAATGAGGAAAAATGTAAGTGGTCTCTTGTGTTTTTCCCCGAGCTGTACATCTGCTCAGTCCACAATAAAAAGGTTTGAGCACCCTTAATCTGTCTAAACACAGAAAAGCCACCCCTGTACAGGCCTGGGAATATCACTGACCGTAAAGAAAAAAAAACAGAAAGGTCCTCACCATGGTTTCCACGAATGTCAATCCATTTAGTCCGTTCCAGCACTTTTGATCTCTTCAGGACGTTGTGATACGCCTGCCACTCGACTTCATGCTGAAGAGAGCCGACTTTATTCTCAGTCTTCGCATCTGTTAAGTCTCCTGGGTACATAATCAGCAAAAGCCACACATTAGTGCTTAAAATCATTGGCCATGGGCCAGTGGACACAGATTTGAAAACTGTATTAAGTTACAGGGGAAGGATGCAGTATGGATGCTCTGTTAAAAACAGAGGCATATGCTAATTTATATTTTGTCTGTAACCAAGTACTATAATTATTAATATTGAAATAATGGTTTAATGCTCTGTATTTATAAGTAGGATTCAAACAGAGATATGGGTTATAGATGCTTCTAGTTAATTAACTATAATATACCATTAATTCATTTGTATCAAACTGTTGTTATTATTATTAGTAGTAGAAGAAGAATCAAAAAATGTTGCTAATATTAATGAACTATTATAAAAATGATAATGGGCTCTGTGTGTTCCTTTCTGTTTCTGTTGTAAAAGCCTTTTAGGCCTGGAGCCCCATTTTAAACTAAAACAAGCCCTTTCAACCGTGGATCACTATTAAAGGGTCAATATCAAATATTCTCCTTTTTCAAATAAAAGAGATTGATTTAGAAACCAATGTAATGTTTCAAATGTTCTGTTTACTCCTCCAGTCCACACACTCTGTCTAATTTAATTCACTGTTTTTGTGATGTCACAAAAATCAGCACATTTACATATTAGCTTTTTCAGCCTTGAGCAGTTTGGCCCATCAACTCTTTCCTAAGTTATATCAAATGTTTCACACTGAAGTGCCTCTTGAGTAATTTAAGCCAATCTCAGAACAGAGATTATAAACAGTCTGTATTTCAGACTTAAAGGCACAGCATTACAGTATCTTGATTCGTTCTGAGGGATAAAGAGAGGTTGGGAAATCATCATGTAAACTGAATTCTGGTTGTTCTTTGGTACACTGGTCTAACTCGGGACACATGACTATCTTATTCACTCACCTGTAGCCAGAACAAGGGCAGGTTTAATCACATCAATAGTGTGAGTGCAGAACCTCTCGAAGTCCGGTACACGCTTTGGATCATGGAAGCGACTGATATGAATGTCTGATACCTGCAGAGAACAGCAACAGATACTAATGACTATACATATAT
>JBBPDB010000001.1:38756912-38789863 GCA_037974465.1 Brachypetersius altus | reverse complement strand
TAATAATAATAATAATAATAATAATAACAATAATAATAATAATAATAATAATAATAATAATAATAATAATAATAATAGTGTTGTCATATTTTAACATTTATTGTCATGACCTACACATCATGGTCTGTGTAGTTTCATGTCTAATGATAGTGAGTGAGTCAGCTCCTCAGCCCTGTCTCTGATGAGCCCCTATTAGTGATGAGAGGGGCGCTGGGTGCAGGATGCTGCTCTGAGTGCGGGTCTATTGTCTGCAGCCCTGCAGGGTGTGGACCGGAGAGGTGCGGAGCAGCGCTGGTGAGGTTGGGGATGAGTCGAGTGCGCAGTATTCGCGTGTGCAGTGGAGTTTAAGGCGATGCTCGTTCTGAGGATAAACGTTTGCATGGCGGACAGGGCGGTTTCGGAGTACGTGGGAAGTTGCTCGTTTTTTTCTTACGGAGCATCCTTCGTGTTTTTATAGCCGTTGGCGGATGCCTCCGCTCAGTTAGAGACGTTGTTTTCTGTCTGTTTTGGGTGTGATCTGATTTTGCACGATGTCAAAGAGGAACAGCTTGGTGCTGCTGAGACCCAGGTCTATGTCGCTGGGTAAGAAATCCGAAGCGGTCAAGGTGGTGGTGCGGTGCCGCCCTGTAAACAAGAAAGAGGAGGCGACGAGTCACGAGAGGATCATAGAGGTGAATGTGAAACTGGGACAGGTGAGCATACACAACCCCAGGGTTCCCGGGGCTCTGGTGAAAAGCTTCACGTTTGATGCTGTCTACGACGAGGCTTCCAAACAGAGTGACCTGTACGATTACTCCTGCAAACCCCTGATTGACTCAGTCTTACTGGGCTTCAATGGAACTATATTTGCCTATGGCCAGACTGGCACGGGGAAAACATACACCATGCAGGGTCTGGCCACAGACCCAGAGAAAAGAGGGGTCATTCCGAACTCCTTCCAGCACATTTTCACTAACATATCCAGATCTCAGAATCAGCAGTACCTGGTGAGGGTGTCATATCTGGAGATATACCAGGATGAAATACGGGACCTCCTCTGCAAGGACAACAATAAGAAGCTGGAGCTGAAGGAGAACCCTGAGCTTGGGATCTATGTCAAAGACCTCTCGTCAGTGGTAACGAAGAACGTCAAAGAAATCGAGCATGTGATGAACCTGGGGAACCAGTCCAGGTCAGTAGGATTCACCAAAATGAACGAGCGCAGTTCACGTTCTCATGCTGTTTTTGTCATCACCATTGAGTGCAGTGAGATGGGCACTGATGGGGAGGAACACATTCGCGTGGGGAAGCTGAACATGGTGGACCTGGCGGGCAGCGAACGCCAAAGCAAGACGGGCGTCCAGGGCCTGAGGTTCAAGGAGGCCGCTAAAATCAACCTGTCCCTCTGTGCTCTCGGGAACGTCATATCAGCACTGGTGGATGGGAAGAACTCACACATTCCATACAGGGACTCCAAACTCACACGCCTGTTGCAGGACTCTCTGGGAGGGAACTCCAAAACGGTCATGGTGGCGGCGATAGGACCCACCTCGTGCCACTACGCGGAGACCCTCACCACACTGAGGTTTGCAAACAGAGCAAAGAACATCAGAAACAGGCCAAAGATCAATGAGGACCCCAAAGACGCACTGCTTCGTGAATTCCAAGAAGAGATAGCTCGCCTAAAGGCCCAGCTAGAGGAACGAGGGATGCTGGCGAAGGAAAGGAGGAAGCGGAGGAATAGTATGAGGATGAAGAGGAGCATGAGCAGCGGGGAGGTGGAGACACCTAGGAGCCGCGAGGTGGACGTTGTTGAGATGGTGCAGGAGGAGAGTGCTGAGGAACACTGGTGGAAGCAGCAGGTGGGGCAGATGGCCAAGAATGCTGCCAATGACAGCCCGGAGGTGAGGAGGAAATTAGGCATGGTGGATGAGAAAGCAAAGACCATGGAGGAATTACTGAAGGAGCAGCAGACTATAGAAATGATCATTGAAAAATACAAGGTTAGAGCTCATGCACATTTAAGAATTCATCTCAAGAAATAAACCACATAATGACCTGGATCCTGTTTGTCTTTTTTTAGGCTTTGGAAAGTAAGCTGCTGACTGGAGGAAAGAACATCATCGACCACACCAATGAGCAGCAGAGAATGTTGGAGCTGAAGAGGCAGGAGATTGCAGAGCAGGTAATAAGTGGGAATTTGCATTTAGCCACAGTGCTCTGCTGATGCAAAGTCATTTCAATAACCACACACTGCTGTGTGTGTGTGTGAACATGTGTGTCATAGGAGAGACAGGAGAGGGAGATGCAGCAGCTGATGTTCGAGCAAGATGAAGAAACAGTGGAACTTAAAGAGACGTTCTCCACTCTACAACAAGAGGTTGAGCTCAAGACCAAAAAACTTAAAAAGGTGAAATAGACCTGCGGCCAAACCTTCAGATCATCCACATTAAAGCAAAATCACACTTCTGAATATAATGGGAACATAATTAAAGGGGATTAAGACCAATTTATCAAAGTATCTGCATAATGAAGCCATTAAGTGTAAACAAGTCATTCATCATCACTGAGGTGTAAACAAAGTCATTCATCATCATGAAGGTGTCAGGAAAGTGTTGTGATGCAAATACTTTGTTCTAGAGAACCTTCACATTTGGTTAGTGTTGTTGATAGTAACCAGACATTTGATGCACTTAAGATCTCTAAAAGCTCTCTCACAGAAAGTTGCCGCATGAAATGGTTACAGATACATAACCTGATGCCTCAAACACTGTTATGAGATAGGCGTTTGGCTTTAAACTTTTAAAAATCCATTTGAGGCAAAAAGATACATGCAGTATATGAGGCAAAATATATTTTTTTTAAATTATTAACATTGAATGGAAAAAAAACAAGGCATGTGTAGGTTAACTGGTTGTCTTGGTTAGTACATCATGACTATATTTACATTATAGACACTGTGTCCTCTGGTTTCTACCACCATGTGACGATACATTTCTCTGCCACGAGCCATTTCACAAGGATGTCATATACTATAACTGTTGTAAATAAATACAAATAATATACACATCCAGCATAACAGCAACAATACCTTATGTATGCAGAATGAAACAATTGTTACATAATTGTTACATGATTATTAATTATTATTTGTTGCTCATTACACAGCTGTATAGCAAACTGCAGTTGGTGAGAGCGGAGATGGGAGACATCACTGATGAACATGTGACAACAAGACAAGAACTGGAGCAGACACTGAATGAGCTGACAAGAGAGATGAAATTCAAGTATTTTTTTCCACCACAGTTACCTCCTACAAAAGATGCATACCTCAAAACTAATTCATACTCAAACGATCATGCATGGATATAATAGCAGTGAATCTAGCTCAAAACCCATCTTACTAAGACCATTTTTCTATAGTGATTTATTTGTAATTTGTTTGTTTATTTATTTATTTATTTTTGGCTGCAGAAATCTCATCATCGACAATTTTATTCCTCCTGAGGAGAAAAACAAGATCATAAACCGCCTCCATTATGACAGTGAGGAGGACCAGTGGAAAGTCTTATCCCTTCTCCCCTCTGAGAAGTGAGTATAACATTTTATTCCACACTCAACACTTATCAAACAATTCATAACTGATTGAGAAATACATTCCCATTACTCTCCAGCAACTCTCCCCGCGTCAGACGAAGGCCAACTTCGGTAGCAGGATACAAGAGGCCGATCAGCCAACATGCACAGGTTGCTGTGGCAACAGGAGCTCCTTCCAGATACAAGGTTGGTTCACAGTGACTGCATTTTCATTCTCCTCCTGGGCAGAATATCTAGTGGAATTATTCATTGCAAATAATTGTGAAGTTGTTTGCTGCACTGTAATGTTTAATTTGGCAACATTACCTACTACAAAGGCTGCATATTGCTCGTCTTCAAATCTAAATGGAATAGGACTTCTTGTATTATCAAATGCTTATGTAGTGTATTGCACTTTACTTTTTTTAAGGCAATCGGTTTGCATGCTTTGTTGTCAAAATTTGCCGTATGAAGAGCCATTCATGGGGCTACAAGATTTTTGTACTACACAGGCAGAGAACATCATGCTTTTGGAGCTGGATATGGCACCACCAGTCATGGTCCCCTTGGACTTAGAAGGAGCAGAGATGAGAACACGTGACTTCCTCCGTGACTTTGGACACCACAGGAGAAGGACAACAGCATCTCGTGTCATGCGAGCCAGATCATGGTGAGTGCCTCATACACCAAAACACACTAAATGTCTACTAGTTTAAACACCTTCTCATCCGTGCCACTGCTAGTGGTACCACTGTGTTTCTGGCTTCACTTGGTGAATGGGTTAAAGGCAGAGAAAGAATTTCGGGCTGATCACACTGTATGCTGAGGTTTATTCATGTATGACAAATCTACACTTTACCCTCCAGCGTTTCTTCCTTGATAGTAGAAGGAACTTTGCCCCCCTCTGTGAGGTTTTGACTGAATTCAGGCAAAAAAAGGCATTGTTTAGATAATGATGTTGGATGGTTAGTTCAGGATTGCAAATGTCAGCTCATGCCAAAGTGATGGAGCTCCACTTCTCCAAAGCCTGATTCTTTACATTCCACTAGCCGACTCTTGGAACTGGTGAAGGTGGACTTAGGCTCATGTGTGGCAGCCCATTCTACCGTCAATGCTTTTTATGGATATTATTAAACGGTGTGTATTTGAAGGTCCATGTCAGCAAGGGATACACTCTATGACTGAATTAGAAGGTTTCTCTTCCCTTTAGAGAAATTGTTTATTCTACTAGCAAAGAAAAAGTCTGCCACCATCATAACACATTGCCTTTCTTGCCACATGATTAATGTTGTGAGAGTTTTATGTTGACCATGATAAGGTACTTGAACCTTTTTTTTTTCAGGTATCAAGGACCAAGTGTACCCACTTCTCCATCCACCAGTTCTATGGCCTCTGGTTCTCAGTGCCCACCTCCTGCCACAGGGGCGTGCACTGCCATGCTCCAACCATGAAGTATTTTAAATGTGGTGGTTTTTGCTATGCCATAAATGCAAAGCTTTATCAAAAGACTTATTTGCACTGTACTTTTCTGTGAGCTTTATCTGCAAGACCATTCAGTTTTTACTTCTGCACACTGGTTTTGTGTCAAAGCACAGTTTCCATCAACTTCTCAAAGCACAGTTTTCGCCTTTTTGACCTGAAGCTTTGATCTGTTCTGTATAATCCTGTGATGTCATTTCTGAATAAACTCTGTGGCAAGGATGAATGTTCATATTGCATGACAAAACAGTGGTCTACAGTCTGATTAATTTAAATAACGTTCAGCCTTATAAAATCTCTGATGACTGGACTTTCAGCTCACTTTGGGCAGAACCGATCGTGAAGGGTTAACTCAGGCCTTTTTTAACATTACTGGCCCCTAGTGGAGAGAATCACCACAGCAGTATTATTAAAAAGTGAACTCAATGACACTAGTAGTAGAATGGTACTCAAGGAAAATAAAACGTTTTTGTTATCTTTCAGTTTCTAAGCTATCAGTGTGTATTAAGAGACTAACAGACTCGCCCGTTTTAATTTAAATTGACACTACTGGCAGGTTTCACAGAATCACTGATCCTGTGGCTCAAAGGGGGAATACGTTTGATGATAAGGGATATACAGTAGTATAATACGGAGATACTTTTGGAATGTATATGACATTAAATATCATATACTATAAATGTGATTATTACTATTATTGTTTATATATGTTTATTATTTTACAAAATAAATTGGTTATTGGAAGAGGTAAGTGCAGCACATTGTAAGGTGCAAAAATGGTATATACTATTTTAACATGATCAAAATATAAAAACTCACAAGAAAACTCACAAGATCAGTGGATTCACTGATCATGTTGGATATTAAATGAGATCTCTATAATTGAATTACAGCCACTGTTGCAAAGTTTCTCTGCAATGAACCAGTTCACATTATATTGCTCTGAAAATCTCAACAATTAAAATGATAGAGAAACTGAACTGAGAAAGAACATCAGCACAAGCAATTCTGAGCTAAAAAAAAAAGCTGCTGAAACAGCAGACAGCCAAGTGAGACCTATGACATATTGTTTACGAAACTAATGTTTTAGTCTCTATACAGTCTTGTAAACACAGTATACACAGTAAACAGTGTAAATACAGTAAAGTGTGTAAACACAGTAAACAGAGAGTGTATTACTCTGTACAGTAAGGTGACGTCTCGTCGAATGTCACGTGACCCGTCACTTACAGTAAAACACCCAATATGGCAGAGCTGGTGGGTCTGGCAGGATAAACTAAAGGCAACATTTTTACCATTTTAACAGTCTCACAACCCGCTTCTCGTCCCCGGCTGCAACCATGAGGGAGAGGCAAACGAAGAAAAAGGGGAGGACGTGGGCAGAGGCGGCTAAAACGGTAATACGGCTCCTTTGTTGTGCGGTTGTGTGTCTTGTTTTCGTTTCTCTCTTGTGTACAAACTGTGTTTACGAGTTCATGACCCTCTGCTGCTGGTGGTGCAGGCACGGTGGGGGGCTCAGTCTAAGGCCTGGGGGGCCCGGAAGCCCAAAATAATAAAATAAGACTCACCTCGATACATATATGCAAACATATGTCGTCTTGCCCCTACATTCAGCCTGTAAACTTTTCTTCCAGGGACTATTTTCATGCAGACGTATCAACGCGCATGACATTTCTCTCTCCTGGCTGAGCTAGGCTAAGCTATACCCAAACACTATCAGACAAAATACACACTTTGATTAGCCTGTCGAAAAGACGACTTTATGCTTCTCTCTAAACATTTCTAGACCTCGACGAATCATGTCAGCCACTTTGAGACACGTTTTGTTGGATTATCGTGTAGAAAAGCGGGCGGGCTAGCTAGCAATTCTGCTAACACAGTTGTGAGTGTGAGGCTACGTCCAGTAATTCTGCTTTAACAGGTGACAAGCTGACAACACTAAAATTATTCTTGAAAACGTGTGAATGTCTGTTTAGGCACATCTAATTACATACATTTTAAAACTAGAAGCATTTCTGAGTGAGAGGCTATGAATTCTGCTTTAACAGGAGACAAGTGGACAACGTTGAAAGTTGCTGAGAAATTTGTGAATTATGTTTCAGGCACATCTGATTAGGTACATTTTAAAACTACGAGCATTTGTGAGTGTGACGCTAGTAATTAGTAATAATCTAGTAATTCTGCTTTAACATGCTTTAACATGTGACGCTGATTTTTTTCTTGGCAAATGTGTGAATGAAAGAGACAGACACATCTAATTATGTACGTTTTAAACTACAGCATTTGCTGATGAGAGAATATTTCTGCTTTAACATGTGACGTTGAACTTGTAGCTAACATGTGAAGTTGAAGGCACTGACATTTTCCAGAGAAATGTGTGAATGTTGTTTCATTGTCAACAATCATGGAATAGTGCTAAAAATGACACCATACAGAGGTGCTGATATAAAGTATAGATTAGATAATAATTAAGTAGTAACATATGTTACGGTGTCTCTGTTGAAGAGGGCTTGGCCATAGGTTGATAGAGTGGCTTAAAATCCACAACGAAAAAGTATTTTTAAGATAGGTAAGCTAACCTTTTATTAATCCCACAGGTGGGAAATTTGCATTGTTACAGCAGGAAGTGGACAGTACAAAATAAGAAAATAGAAGCAGCAAATTAAATTAACTAATAGAATAAAAGCTATACAACACAACAGGAATAATGCACCAGAACAACTGCACATTGCACACAGTAATATTATACCCTGAAAGTTGCATATGTTGTGCCAGAAATATGGCACACAAGAGAAACTGTTTCAGATATCAGTCCTTGGTGTTTTGGATGTGTTACTTCTATTTCAGTCAATTGTGTGACAAACTGCAAGGCAGTACAGAGATATCGCCAACTAAACATATTTTACTGACAGATTTTTACACTACCCAGTTGTTGGATGAAATATAACAGAGTGAAAAGTAGATTGCTCTCCTCATAAATATACTAGTCTGGACAGTGATATTTCTCAGGAAATAACTATTTATTTACATGTAATTGGGAAAATGCTCTTGGCCATGTTATTGCGGTAGAAAGTGAACTTGAGCTTTCTTCAATATTAAAAGTGTGGGTAAAGGGGCATCTGAAAATGAAAATTGGAATTACCAGTGACTCGGCCTGTGATTAAATATATAACTATGAGAAATGCTTAGCTAAAGTTCAAGACGCTGTGTCTTCTCACCTTGTTTTAGACAAAGGAAATGAATCACGCTTGGCTGAAGACTTGGTATTACTAATCTGCTCTAAGAAAGAGAAATCTCACCACACCACTCACACAGCTGGGGAAGGAGCAGCTCTCAGGCGCTGGTCCAGTGACTGACCTCATCCTTTAAGCAAAGTCCCAATTCGTCTGAGGTGTCTGCATTACTCACACCACAGATAAACACGCTGGCGTTAATTTCCTGCACGCTGTGGTGAACATGGACAAAACTGATTTCTGTTTTCCGAAAAGCTCTAGAATTAGTTGTTCTTACAGGAATGTTTGATAATAAAGGTGTAACAGTCTGCTTAGCTGTAATGCAGACCCAAACAGGCTATTACATTTGGTTACAACAAACTGAATTAATTTGAAATCGAATTGAAAGTTGATTGTTCTGAAATGGTTTCCTTTAATGACATTCACCAACTTTAAAGCCCCATTCAAGGAAAAGACAGAAAGCTTGATAATGTGTAACAGACTGCACATACAAAGTTCATAGACGCTGTTGCATTTGACATTTCCTCTGAAATGAAGGATACTTACAAGGAATTTTACCCCCTTTTGCTGCCGTACAGGTCTCTACTCCTAAGTAAAGACACTAGATTTTGGGGCATTGCTGTGAGGATTTGATTGTTCTCAGCCACATGAGCATTAGTGAGGTCATGTACTAGTGTTGCATGATTTGTTCTGGATAAGAAACATCACTCCAAATCAGCCCAGGTGTGTTGGATGGTACCCAAAGAATGCAGTTACATTACTCCACAGAACTGTTCTGAGGTCCTCTAGCCAGTACTTGGCATCCGGTGTGGAGACATTATGCTCATAATCTTCTGCTCCAGAATGTCCCCTATTATTGACAATGCTTTTCTGTAGAAAGTACACCACCTGTGTTTGTGTGCAGTTGGAACGCCTGTGTCAGTAGTTCTCCTTAAGGTTGCTGAATTCTGTGATAAGAAAGAATGTGTGTATCTTTGAACATGTAGGGTCTATATTTGTCCTGATTTTGAATGCTTGTCTGTGTTCTGGACAGAGATGTAGTCCTGTACAATACCCCATATAGAATTTCTCCATTAAAAAGAACCAGTACTTATTCCTTTCTGGGAAACTGAAAAGATCGTTTGATAATTAGTAATATCACAATGAATTTATTGTTAAATTGTTGCTCTGCTTTTGACATTGTCCTTTGTTTGGGCTGAGGCACTTACTTCTCAACTTGTTTGCAGGTCCTTGAGAAGTACCCAAACACACCAATGAGTCACAAAGAGATCCTCCAAGTGATTCAGCGAGAGCGACTCAAGGAGATAAGGTGAGGTCATCTCCTCCCGAGTGCTGTTAGTCAGCAACCATGTATTACTGTCTCCGTTCTTTATCCAAATACACATTTTATAAACAGCATAGATTATGCAGGCTGGAGAAACAAATAGCATTTTTGTTTTTATTTCTTGTTTTTTTCCTGTAGCTGACTTTTGTTTCGATTAAGACACACAATTTCTCTCTCTCTCACACACACACTCACGCAAAACAAACCTCTTCTAATTATTACATGTCTTTTTTGTTCCATTGTTCCTATTGTCTTCCAGAAGGTAAGATTAAATAAGAGTTTATCCCTCACTTTTCCTCACACTAACTCCAATCTAGAAGGCCCAGTCCCATACCTTTGCATGCTATTAACCTTCCTCTAATTGACACGGCATGCAAAGGATTTTGTAAAACAAGGGAGGACTCACTGGCTGTAGCTCTCACAATTGTGCTTTTTCATCAAAATCCAAAGAGAGTGTCCAAACTGTTGTGCTGTTGTGCTCTGTCTGTTCATATTTCTCTCCCTTGTCATTCAGCCCTGTCAAGCTCTCAGCCTTGTACCTTTATGTCAATTCTTCTAAGCAAATGTACTATTCCTTGACTTGGCTTGAGAGTTGCCATTTTGTTATCCATATGTCACAAAGCTAATGAATAGTTTTTTATTTTATTTAGATTGTTTAACTTATGAATCACTATTTGGAGAAAATTCATTATGACAATGTTTAGGTTATGTGTTGAAAAAGTGATCTGTTGGAAGACATATTGCATTTGTCCTAAGATGGAGTGCTGAACATGCATAACTAAACAGCAAAACGTACCCATTACAGTTAACTCATTACAGTCTGCTTGGAGTGCATTTTGTTTCTTTCTGTTAATTGTATGGAAATTAAGTGAAATAAAATGACAAGTCAGCATCAAGAGGGAGAATAGTAAGGGACATGCCTGGTCACACCTATACACCCATGAATGCCCTCTCAGATAGAGGACAACAAACTGGAATGATAAGATGGAGCCATTCCACTGTTATAAAGGTTCACCATAGGTTGGGTAGGCTATTGGCTACGTAATTCATCATTTATATCACCAAGATTCACTTGTTTTACCCCACGGCATATCTACTGCTTAATCAATCCCCTGTTCACTATTTTCCTTACCAGAATACAATGCACAGTATTGTCTGGAATTCTCTTTGCTCATTTGTCATTTGATCTCCCGTAATTTTTACATGATTCATCTGTGATCATAGAAAGAAATGTGATCTACTCCAGGTCTTGGAAATGTTCAGTTTAACATCCTAGGAAATGAACTCAAGTTCAGAAACAGAGAAAGTGCTGGTCTTCGAATGGTGTCTTTGTTAAAATCAAACCAAATTTTGAAACAAGTTTGCAAATGAAACAAAACTGATTTATTACATTCAGATTGTGGTCTTGTAAAGGTTTTCTTCATGTCTTATTAATGGATTGTTGTCCTGTTTTCCAGTGTTTAGTCTCTTAGAGGTTACAGAGTTTTAAATTTCTTTTTGCTTTTTATGTTACCCAGTGGGACGTCTCCCCTTGCCTGCCTTAATGCCATGCTTCACACAAACTCCCGGGGCGAAGAGGGAATTTTCTACAAAGTCCCTGGTCGAATGGGAGTCTACACACTCAAGGTTGGTTTGCATAAAATAGAAACCAAAACCTTACAGGAGTTTAGAAGACAAGTAACATCTTGCACTCAAACCTTGGCTAATGTCTGAAACAGGAAGATGTGTAAACGTATGTGTCTAAACAGAGCTGTTTCACAACTGTGTTCAAGATGCCAGCACGTAACACTGGTACACTCTTCATGACTTGCCACAACTCTAACCCCCCCAAATGTGTTTATCATGCTAGCAAAATGACAAAGCTTACTGCTACACTACTATATGACTATGTGACTGAAAGTACTTCTAGTTGCCTTTTTGGCCTTTGTTTTGCACAAGTGTTTATGTTTGACATACAAAAATGACTAAGCAATTCAGTGAGTTGGAGGAGCACTAAAGAGCAGCACAGTGAGTCACTGGAAGAAATTAGGCCTTGACATCTGTGCGGGCTGTGTGTCTGTAATGGTTGCGCAGAAGGACATTGCAGATGTGGTGAAAGAACTATCGGAGGAGGCTTCCGAAGACAGCAGCGATAACATGTCTGACGCTCAAAGCACAGAAAACAACAACAGTACCAGCAGCAAAGAGGGCCGCAGAGGAAGGTGGAAAAGAAGAGGTACTTTACATTTTTCTCTCACCACTTAATACAAGCTCATGTTAAATGCATTCATCTGATTCTGCTAGCAGTGCAGTTTTACTAAAGAAGACCCAATAACCAAGGATTAGAGATGGATTTTTAGTTCTTAGATGTACCTCTCAGAAGCAAAGTGAAAATATATCTGCTTTGTCATTAACCAAAAGTGTCAGTTAAAATTTAAATGTAAAGATGAATCATGTTAATAATATTATGATGCAGCTGTCAGGACAATGACAATGCTATTTTGTAACATACATTTTGAGTTGAGGTGTCAGTATAGTAGCAAATATATTATCACTGACAGCATCAATGGGTGTTTAATTGATAGGCCAAATAAGCACACTGGACAAAAAATAGCTGCTGGTTGTATATCTTCTTGCCTCCATAACAATGTCGATTGTGTCAGGTGACGATTATACCAGTCTCTTGAGATTCCATTCATTTCAGACTGCCCTGCCCAGTCTGTGTGTGCATAATACACTGTTTTACCTGCTGTTCTCGGTCAGTTAAAGTGTTTCAGTGTTCTGTAATGTCTCTTGAGCCAGTCACACTCACAGACCCTACAGCTGGCATCCTGAAATGTGGGGGTATCAGTGTTGTGTTCTTTTTAGACACGAAGTGCAATGTTTGTGCAAGAGTCAGCAAAATAGTACAGGAACTCATTCAATGAGTGACTTGTTGTGACTCTTATCTGATAGGACCGGTGCTGTTATTAAGGCAAGGGGATGCATTAGAGACGAGTGGTGCATGCAGTTCATTTTTTGTCTGAGAGCTTGTGAATGTTCACAGCATTTTTCAAGTCATTGCTACATATGTGATATTTGCTGAGTCTCGCATTATTCATGTAGATCAAATCAGGCTTTAAACAGGAAATGGTTTTTTTTTCTGAAAAAACTAGACCACTTCCTCATCTCATACTTGTGAGCTGTGGATAGCTGTAGAGCTAACAGAACAGTTTAGCCCAGACTTTGAAAGCACATTCTGCATATTATAGAATAATGCATGCTGTAAGGGAGGAGGCAATCAGACGTATTTACAGTAAGTAAAATATCCATATAAACCTTAAAGTCAAGCTTTAATAAAGTCTCAATATTGTTCTGAAAGCGAGAGTTAAACAAGTACTACAAAGACCAGGAAATAATCATCTAAGCACCAGTGTAGCGTTCGTGTTTTTGCTTTATTTTTCTTAAAGCTATCCGTGTACTTTTTTTTATACTTGGCTTCAAAGTAGTGATGTGCTTTGAAGACAGATGTTCAAAATATACAGTGTAGTGGCTATAGAGATTTCTGAAAAGTACTTCATGCTTTTGATCAGCGTTTTATTTTGAAGGAGAGATACTAGTAAATGCAGAATGCATATCTTGGATATTTTTTACAAGATTGATGTATTTTACAAATTGCATCTGTAGTGTAGGTGTGGATGAATGGGCACTGACCTCACTTTAAAAGAGAGGGAGTATGTTAGCATTTGTATGCGCATGTATACGCTTCAACACTCTCAATGCAGCATTATGCTTTATTTCTTAGGGCCAGCAAAGTTGCAGTCACAACCATCTTCTCCGCAGTCTCGCTGTTCTTCTCCCTCAATCTCTAGCAGCAAGCTCATCTCTCCATCTCAGAAACATAGCAAGAAAGCACTAAAGCAGGTGCAGAATCCTTGTCTGTTTGTCTTAACGTTTTTCTAAGCTTTCATACATTCAACATTCAACAATGCATTTCAACAGTGCATTTATTCGTTAGTTATTATGCAGTTGTATTGTTTGTCGTTGATACCAGTTCCAATGTATATAATTAGAAAATGGATTTAATATTTGTTTAATATTGACTTAACCTTTAAATGTGGCAGGAAATGCTTATGATGAGTTCTTCCTCTTCATAAGTTTGTTGACAATAAGTAATCGTTGTACATTAAATGTATAAAAAAATACTTCCTTTTGTATTTGTAAGGCTCTGAAGCAACAACAGCAGAGAAACCAGCGCCGTCAGTGTGGCATTTCCACAGCCTCCAACCCCCGATTGCTACTTAAAACGGTCAAAGACATGGCTGATTCTGTATCCACCAAATCTGGTACGTTCGACAGTGCACATCACACTTTTTGGCCATAAATAGATCTTTAACAAATGTACAACATTATTCCCTTGCTTAAATATATCTATTCAAATCTGTGTACAAATCAGCTTTGATATATTACTTTAATATATAAAATACCCATTTGTGATTTAAACCCATTTGTGTGTACTCAGTACTGAAAGTCCAGTAAATGAATGTCTCTGACTTTTTTAGGGTGGGAGTTGAAACAGTGTGAGCGCTGCCCTGCCAGTCCACAGAACTCCACCTCCAGCTCCTCTTCCTCTGTCAAAGCTGATGTGTGCCACACTGTGGGTGCCAGGAAGATGTCTCAGCGCTCCAGTCGGCTCAGTGCCCGTGAGTATTTTCAGTTGTCTACATTGGTGGTTCTCAAAACAGTCTTCAGGGACCCCCAGACACATTTTTCCTCCATCCCTGTATGTTGCTGGTTGGGTTAAAGCAAAAATGTTGACCATTTAGGGGTTAATGAGGAATACTGATCTGCATTATCTATGTCTGGAATTGTCAAAAGTGATCTTTCCCACACTCCGCACCCCCACACTGTTTTTGTAGGTCAGCTGAGGCGAACCAAATGTGAGATTGATGTGGAGACGCCTGATTCCATCCTGGTCAACACTAACCTACGGGCTCTAATCAACAAGCACACATTTTCCATGCTGCCCACGGAGTGTCAACAGAAGCTTTTGAAGCTATTGCCAGAAATTGACCAGCAGGTAGGTAGAGAAAGAGAACCATTGGTCCTTACATATCAAAGCTGTTTAGAAAGAAGTGCAAAGTACTCATAAACACTTTATATGAAGACTGTATGCCAGTTTCTGCAATTTTCTTGTTCTGTGACCAGCGGTCATTGCCAACTTGCCTTAACTTAGCTAACCCCCATCTGAAAAGCATGTTGGTTTTTGCAAAGAACATATGTATTAGTTACAAAAATGAGCCAATAAAGAGAAAGCAGACTCACGCGCCGGTGGTCTTTGCGGTTTGGGAGAAACAATGGAACTTGAATAGTAGTACTGACAAATAAAAATTACCATTTGCCTGCACTCTAGCACACAATGTGTCTTCTACAGTGATTGTGTATGTGATGTGTTTGCCTGTTTATACTTACTACTCAGCTGAAGGACCAACAAACCCATTTCATATTTACTAATTACATTCTGAGTTAGATTAACACACAGCCTGCACCATGAGTTTAATGATACATTAGAGATCAATTAATAATAACGCTGTCTATGAAATTCGGATATGAGATGTGACCAACCTTGGTTGAATTAGTGTGATTGTTATTGTACTGTTTGATGGCTAGAATGAGAAGAGTGGTGGTTAATTTGTCTAACGTTGATTATTATTATAGCAACAAGAGCTTTATATCGTCTTTTATTCTAGTCATCTATGGATGGGCTCCTGAGGGTAACAAGTTCTGCCTTGAACAATGAGTTTTTCACATCTGCAGCACAATCTTGGAAAGAGAGACTGGCAGAGGGTCAGTTTTTGTCTTGACAGTTAAACATAAACCAGATATCATGCAAATGTCTTTGAAATGCAGGCTAATTTGTGCCTGTTTCCCCCACAGGAGAGTTCACTCCTGAATTGAGACTGAGGATGCGGCAAGAGATTGAGAAAGAGAAGAAGGTGGAGCACTGGAAAGAGTGCTTTTTTGAAAACTACTATGGGGAACAGTAAGTCTATCTGTACATAGTGAAGATGTTAGTCATATCAGACCAAAGACCATTCAGGAGAATCTTACATCAAGGTCTTTTTCATTTCAGGTCTGGATTGAATGTTGAGGAGTCCCAAAAGCTGACAGAGGCTGAAAGCACTACACCAGCTAAAGACTCAAAAACACCTGGAAAATCGGATTGTAAACCAGAAGCACAGGAGCTAGGCCACACTGCTGAGGTCAGCCACAAGGAGCTGAGATCCAGAGATGTGAAACCATCAGTACCTGTAAGCCATCCAGAACCAGAACCCTTCCATGCAGAGCCAGTCACAGCCAGTCACTCCACCTCAGATAAAACACTGGAATCTCCAGATACCAAGACTGCATCTTTAGCACAAGAGGAGTCAACAGCAACTGCAGTCAAAGTAAAACCTTTAACGTCAGTTGTAACGAATGAAGATGCACAATCAAGTGAAAATAAACCTGATTTGCCACAACCTTGTCAGGACACTTTGGGTAGTACTTCTGAAGAAAAGAATACATTGGAGACTGAATCTGGAACAGCTGATGTTACTGTATCACCAACCCCCACTGTTACCACAGAATCATTGAAGAGGAAAGTCTCTAGTGAGCAAGAAATAGGAGAGAAGAAGCCTCGCATCTCTCCACTAGAGAATTTGCCCCAAGCAACAGCTTCAGTAACAGAACACCAGAGAGTACCCCCTCTAAAAGTAGGTTTCTGCTTAATCAGGTTTGCTTTTATTTTGGTTGATTGTCAGTCGTTTCAACACTGAATCTCTCTCTGTGTCTTTAGATCCCTGTGTCGCGAATCCTGTCTGCTCCTCCAGCTGCAGGCCAAGTTTCTCCAAGGACTCCCCATCCCTTGACACCACCCAGTATCCGCCCTGGATGCACTGGTGCACGTACTTTAGCTGACATCAAAGCTAAAGCCAAATTAGCACGAGAAAAGCGTGCTGCGGCAGCTGCAGCCGCAGCAGACACAACCGCCAGAGGAGCCGCTTCAGGACCTGGCTCAGCTGGAGGTGCTTCCACACCCTCCCCAGCCCGGTCCCTGTCAGAGGAATTTTCACCAGCAAGCAGCAGAAGCCAATCTGTATCGCCAGTAAAGATTAGCTCTGTTTCTCCTGCCCCTGAGAACACAGGGGTTCTCTCACAAACAGCTCTTCACTCAGGTGCTACTGGGCGAACAGACTTTCCTCAAAATCTCATCACAAACCAAGTGTTTTCAAAGGAAAACAGGTCTTTGATGGGTTCCCAGACCACTCAATGTGCATCATACACACTTTTAAAAGACAATCACATCCCTTTTTCAGGTGGTGGGATGCAGTTATCACCTTCAAACACACTGGCTCATAATCAGAGAACACAAGAAGCACATTTGTCAGGGACCATGGCGAGTAAACCTCACTCCTTGATTCCTTCAAACAATCCTCTGGTCACTCAGCTCCTTCAAGGTAAAGAGGTTCCCCTTGACAGAATTCTTCCAAAGCCACTTGCTAAGATTGAGGTGCACTCTGTAACCACTCCAGCACAAGATCAAGGGACCTTGAGCATTTCCACAAATAGAATAAGCAGGGAGCAACCCGAAGACACAGAAGACAGTACCAGATCCAGACCACATGCTTCTTCAGGTCAACCTATGATGTCAGGAAGATCTGGGATCATTGTGGACAAAAACACCCAGGAGCAGATACTCCATGTTCTAAGGCATAGAAGTCAGCAGAGCCAGATCTCAGTGTCAGTCCCTCAGCCCTCTCACCTTGAGCCCTATCAGCTAGGCTATCCAGAGACCTGCAATAACCAACCACGGTTCCATCTAGGCCTCTTTGGAAGAAAGAGGGTGGCCAAACCTGCCATGACAGGACACTACCTCCTCAATATCTCCACATATGGCAGAGGATCTGAGAGTAGCAAACGGCCCCATCTGGCCAACCTGAAGAGGGAAAATGTTGAAGGAGAAGAGAAAGAAGGGGTGGAACTGAGCAGAGGTCCTCAAGCATCATCAGGACACTCTAACCCTTCTGGGGTTAAAGTTGAACAGCAGGGATATCTCATCACAAGACCAGATGGTGCACCAAGAGATCAACACTGTCCTAAAATCAAGTTGGAGTCTCAGTCGCTCGGCTGTTCATCCAGTACTGGAGAAGGTGGCACTTCTACAGGAACCAAAGAAACATCTCCAAGACCACATCTTGATGTCTACAGTAGTAAACAGGGTATCTCAGGGCCATATCAGTTGAGTGACTGTCACCCACACATGACATCCCTCCAGTCACAGAAATCACACGATGGCAAAGAAGCTATGATGGGTACTTTCTATGGCGGCACTATTAGCATGTCTGTGCCTCAGTCAATAGGTAATAGCGTTGCCAACACTGGCTCCTCTCCCACAGTTACTTGCAGTAGTGAGAGTGCTAGTGGGGGAATGATGTCTTTCTCTGTGACCGTCACTGCCATACCTGCTGGTCACCTTCTAGATCAGAGTAAGGGTGAAACGTCACCAGAGCAATCCTTCATAGAAGCTTCCGCAATGGAGGATGTTCAGTCCAAGTGCTACTGTCGATTAAAGGCCATGATCATGTGCAAAGGATGTGGGGCCTTCTGTCACGATGACTGCATTGGCCCCTCAAAGCTGTGCGTCTCATGTCTAGTGGTACGATAACGGCAGTGAGGACAAATGGTTACACTTGTGATCATAAATATTTGAAAAAAAAATATCACGTAAAGTGTGTAGTGCGAGTTAGTGAATTTTCAGCTCAATGTTGAAGTTCTCACTGTGGTTATGTGTTCATATAACTATTTTCTTACAGGAATCAGGCTTTTATGCTGTTAAGAATGCTAGAGGTTCATGTACATGAATTGTGCAATGCCGAGTAATACTTCCTCAGTCAGTTTACTGTAAAGTGAGCACCTTGTTCTAGATGCAAGACTCATTGAATAGTGGCAATAGGTAAACGCTGATCATATTCTGTAATATTTTTGTAACATAAGATTTTGCAAATGAAAGTAACAGTATACTACTATTTTTGTAGATGTGAAGATCACAATCCCCCCCTGCATTTATCTGAATAATCATTTTTAAAAAACTGCGGCTTGTCAGATCCAAAATTATGATGGTTAAGATGAACTCACCCAGCAGGGCAAGAATCAAAAGCTGAAGTACCAATTACTTTTAAGAATTACTGTGAATATAAAAGGTTGTTTTTTATTGACCTGCCTTATGTTTAGGCTAAAGTGGTACTATTAGATGTGAATAGAATCAGTGATAGATAACAAAAAAATGAAGTTATTTATGGAGCAGAAGGGAGTAAATATCACAAGCTAGCACTTCAAAATGACAATTTTTTAGGGATATGGTGGAATGTAAGAACAGGTTTATATTGGTGATTGAAGGTGGCAATAATTTGTATATTTATAATATTTATATATAAAAAAATCTAATTCATCTAAATCTAAGAGCATCAAATTTCCCTTATATCTCATCTAAGAGAAAATGTTATGTATCCTTTTAGGGTTGCACTTTTGTATTACTAAAACTGTTAACTTGAATGGACTGCTTGCTAACCAGCTTTAAATGCAAACGTTTGAGTTTGACGAGAGCTGAAGCACTTCTCAATCAAATAATCCAATGTTCCCTCTCAGGAGCCGACCCAGGTCTTTGTCATGTCACTATATACATTGAATCATGTTGATAATGCCTCTTAAAGAAATCCTGGGACTGTAGATATTCCTTAAAGTTCATGTCATTTATATTTTAAACACAATAATGATAACAAAAAACGTAATGCTAATTAATGTTAGCATATATTTGTCAGCAGTGAAGTACAGCAGAACACTCAAAAGGGAGAATATGAAGATTTTTGGTTTTATTCTGTAAATATTGCCTTCCTTGAGATGTACTGAGAAATTCTGGTTTTTTTTTAAATGTTTATTTTTATTATTACAGTTCTGTTGCTTTGAACATATCCACTTTGACTCCTTAGGCATTTCATCACAAATTTTCTTCAGACAAATCACACTATAATTTTATAATTTGTGTTGAAACTCTAAATATTGAACTGTCCGTGAATAATTTAGGTGAGCAGGTACATTTTGATACATATATAGTAAATGAAATGTGCATAAACCGTGTGCATGTTATGCATCTGTGTGTCAATAATTTTTTTTTTTGTGAATTTTTTCTGCCTTCTACTTAAAGACCGTTTTAAAAGATTTTGCTTGGTAATATACCAAAGGCGATTTATGGGAATTAGATAATCAGATTTTGTTTTTAATGTCTGTCTACTTTTGAAAAGTAATATATTTTAATTAATATATTTTAATATAAAAAGATATTTACAAATCATTTTACAAAACATTTAAAGAAACAGGGTATTTACTATATCTTTATATTAGCTGTCCCATTTTGTTATGCCTCTATCCAGGGTGTACATAACACTTTATAAAAGATTTTTGTACCAGAATTCCCATGAATATATGCCCCCATGAGACTTTGTGTCTTTGTGTGTCTGTTTTATGTGGATAGTCTTGCCTGGTGTACATTTTACCTGCTACTCAAGCGGGATTTCCAATGAAAGAAAATAACTGGTATCATTCAAATTTTTCTTCTCACTCTTTTTCTGTCTCTCTCTCTCTCTGTCTCTCTCGCTTTATCTCATATATGGATATATATATAAGCATTGGTCCATCGTGTCGTGTTTTGCTTGTGATGTATGGATTAAATCCAAAATAGCCTGGTTGTTGTATGGAATGTCTTTGGGTGTGAGGGTGTTTTTCAGGTGATTTTGGTCTTGTCATGTCAGTGGGTAAATATGTATGATCTCTTTTCATGTTGGTATATGCAGTATGGATTACAGTGCAAACATACACACACACACACACACACACACACACTCACCAATCCAGACATAACAGAACAGTGATAATTCTGTTGAATCTAATCATTTAACTATTGGAAATAGTGATTTGAATGTAACCCATGTAATGGTTTTACACATCCCTTCTGTTAGGAATAATTTCTGAACTTGGTACACATTGAATTAGCTCTGTGAACATTGTCTGGGCAAATACTAATGAAAATTCTTTAGCTAAAATCCCATCGGTTTTCATCCAGCCTCTGTAGATAAAACTCAACATCTCTGACGTTTATTAAACTTCCGATATATTGACATGAATGACGACATGCCGCGTCTCCTTCATTCACTCCGGACAATGTTGTTGTGATGTCGGATGCGATGTGTTATCATAGTAGTGGAGATCAACCTGGTGGAGGGTGCCTCCCTATAATGTGTCATTTTTAGTTCAAATATTTTATGTAAAATAAAGGTGAATGTAATATAGTCATTGTAATCAGCACTTGTAAGCAAAAAGTGTATTTTATCAATAAATAAGAACGAAATACATCAAATGAATAAATGTGATGACTGGTTTTCTTTCTCCTTTTTTTTTTTTTGGTGTTTCACGAAAAGAACTAGAAAATGTGATTTGAGTGGCACCAATAAGCTCAGTGTCTTAAGACCTATAGGGCTTTCTATAATTTGAGAACCCCTTCATGTATTCCCCTGAATTTAGCGCCTAAGACTGGGCCTTTGAAGAACCCAGTCACATCCATGCTGCCCTGTCATGGCCTAAGACTGCTGCTTGGGGAACCCCTTTATTCACACACTCCTCTTAATTTAGGGCCTAAGACTGGGCCTTGAGGAACTACTTCCTTTACATACTCCTCTTAATTTGGGGTATAAGACTGGACCTTGGGGAACCCCTTAATTCACACACTCTTCATAATTTAGGGCCTAAAATTGTGCCTTGAAGAAACCCTTAATCCAAAAGTAGGAATGGACAATTACTATTAGTGCATTAAAATGTGCAATCTTTAGTGCAAGTTCATGAAGCATTATGTCATATTTTACACTATGTGTATTGATCTTTAAAGGATCTTTAAAATCAGCATATTAATATTAGTATCTAAATGTATCAGCGTGTGATGTTTAATACAATATTAGGATAAAAGCTATTTTTAAAACTAGAACAAATCTGCAAGTAGCAAAGGCCAAGATGCAATACTATGAGTGCATAAGATACACAATCTTGAAAAAGAAAAAAAAAATGGGCAACCATAGTGCAATTTTATCAAGCATCACGTCATATTTTTGCCAACCCTAGGTGTATCGATGTTTAAAGGCTGATAAAAAAAATCAGCTCAATATTAGTATTTAACTGTATTAGCATGTGGTTAGTACAATATTAGGGCAAATGCTTTTTTTAACCAGAACAAATTGGCATGTAGCAATGGCCAATATGTAATATTATGAGCGCATTGAGATGCCCAATCTTTTAGTTTAGTGCAGTCTTGTGCATGCAGCTCCAGCAGGGTGCTCTGCTGTCCTCTGCTGTTCACTGATGCTCACAGGAACGGTGCACTCGCACAGTGGGCGACTTTTCTCTGGCTGCTGCTGCAGATCCTGAGACAAGAATCGAGCGGAACGCGATGATGGAGATGATGGAGAGAGCCAGGGACGTCGAAACGCGGGGTAGTTGTTCTCGGATTATTCTGGAGCAGCACTAAAAAAGCAAAGAGACACGGAGAGGAGAGAGGAGAGGAGAGGAGGTTGTGACATGCCAGGAGTGTTTCCCTCTCCAGAGCCCGAGCCTGAGAACGTTTATCCCTCTCATCAGCTCCGGATGATGGTAGCGCATCCTGCGTGATTTCCAGCTGGTAAGATCTTCTGCAGACGCCTGTTTAACGAGTACGGGCCCGCGTCGTGGGAATATTGGCTTATTTCAACGCTCGCATCTTTACATCCCTGTGTGTTTCGACTCGATACGACTAACAGAGAGACAGGAGGGGTGTTAATGTGCAACATGGCCGCAAGTGACGTGTGTGCTCGGTGGGTTTGCGGTGGGTCGTGCGGGGCTCTGCGTAATTTGGGCATGTGGAGGTGCTGAGGGACGCGTTTTTGATGCTCGTACCCTTACGGAGCACAGAGAGGTGCGGCTCTCTCTCTTCTCTCTCTCTCTCTCTCTCTCTCTCTCTCCGCATCTCCTCCAGGCCTGCTGAGCCGCAGGAAGCCCCGCATCTTCAGCTGCTCCGGGGGGAGAAAAAGGAAAAAGAAGGACTATAGGGGAGATGAGGAGCTCCAGCAGTGCTCATGGTGTGATGATGATGGTGATGATGGTGATCTCGGGTTATGTGATTCACGCTCGACGGACGATCAGTGTATGACATAATGCTGGGAGACAGTGTTCCACTCGCTGGAGGAGCAGAGTAGAGCGGCTCTCACGACCACAGCTGTAGTAAAACGCTCTGACTAGATGTGTGATAATGACAAGACAGTAATAATAAAAAAACACTCATGATAACAACAACAGTGGTGAGGATAAAGATGCTGCAGATGAGAACGATAATGATGGTGAAGATGTTGTTATTGTATGTAATAACAATAGTAGTATTAATAATAATAACAATATTAATAATGATGGTGATAGTGATGCTGCAGATAATAATGATAATATGGCGAGGATGTTGTTGTAGAATATAACGATAATAATAATAGTAATAGTGATAATAATAATAACAATAGTGATGATGATTAATGCTGCAGATGATGCTGATAATAATGGCGAAAAA
The DNA here is from genome assembly GCA_037974465.1 of Brachypetersius altus. NCBI lineage: Eukaryota > Metazoa > Chordata > Actinopteri > Characiformes > Alestidae > Brachypetersius > Brachypetersius altus. The sequence goes on along the minus strand of JBBPDB010000001.1, from coordinate 38,766,642 downwards.
AATAGCAATAATAGTAATAATAATAGCAATCATTATAGTAATAGGGCAATACACATGGAGCTGTAACTGCTGAATATAGTAATAATACTAATACTATTTATAATAATAATGATAATAATAACAATAGTAATGATAGTTGTAGCTACAGACAATTATGCAGAAGTATCAGCTAAAAATAATAATAGTAACAATAATAATGATAGTAATACTAATACGAACAATAGCAACAATGGCTATAGGAATGCTGCAGACAATAATGATGCAAATGTATAGTAATAATGGTGATGATTATGATTATATTGATGGCAGTGTGTCAGTGCTGTTGTTGCTAAAAATCAAAATCTCTAGTAGGCGGATAATGGATAGACTTTGAGCAAAGCCCTTTCTAAGGACTGTCCGTGACTCTTGGCTTTCACTCTCCTTAGGTCCACAGTGTGCTTCCTGTCTATCATCATAAAGAGCCTTTTTAGGAGCCTTTGTATCATTAGCCCACAGGATGCTGCCTTCGTTCAATCTAATGGCAGATGGAATCATCATTTACACACTAGATGAGAACTTGAGTGCTCTTTTGTTACACGCATGAAAAACAGCACAGCTGACCTTAATGAAGGCCTTGATGGTGCTGCATCACTTGCTAATGTAAGACTGTCATTTTGATTCCATTTTTTGTCCTTTTTTACAGGATCTGCCCAAATTTGCTTCCCTTTATCTGAGAACCAGCCCACTGACAAGTAAGTAGTAGCTTGTTTAATTCATTGCTTAAGCAGGTGAGGTGTTCTGGGGACAAAAGTGTGTTAAAGGTCTTGTAGTAATACTGTCGGGAGGAATAAAATGAAATGTCTTACATTGTTGAATGTCACATTGTTGAATTTGTGCTAATAATAATGATTGTAATAAGAATAAGAATAGTAATGATTATAGTAATGTTGTAGACAATAATTACACAGACGTATCAGTTAACCCCTTTAACTAATCCAAACATGCTTATATGATTTCAGTCACTATTTGTAATAGCAAAAGTAATCAGAAAGTAGTGCAGTAAATTTGTACGGAAAATTCAAATACTGTTTCTCACAGAGCTCAGTGTAGACATATACTTAAACAGAACAGGAAATAATAATTAAAAGGCTAGTATTTCAAATGAATTTTAAATGTATTTTAAATAAATTTAAATATTTATAACTTGTCAGGTGTAATATAATTGGGGTGGGCAGCTGAAATATCAATACCTCCGATCTTTTTTAGAACAAATGCGCTGATTCAGAATGTTTTCTTTGAGCAGTGAGCTGAATATCCAACCTTAATAACCTAAAGTGTCTTTGATACTGGAAAAGCGATGGTAATACGTTCATATGTAGGACTAATTTCTCTACCTATGACTTATACATACATTTACACGCAAGCACACAGGCCCAGATGAAGTAAATGCAGATCTAGTAGCAGATCTTATGGAGTTATTATGGTATTCCAAGTCAAATAACTATGCAAAGTCAAATAGAATATTTCAATATTGGTATTTACTGTTATTTCACTGTGGACATCACAAAGACTTCCCCTCTTTGCAGGAAGACTGTCTAACTAAGTTTAGTTTTGCTTGGTATTGATATTGTCCATCTCTGCTTCAAAAAAGGATTCCCCTAGAATATTTCATACCTCAAGAATGTAACCACAGACAACTCTGCACAAAATAATGCACACTAAGTTTGATGCGCTCTCAATTTGATGTCTAGAGAATGTGGTACTTAACACTGGTGTGTTTGTGATGTTCAGAATGATTGAGGAGGGCAGCAAAAGCAGCAAGGCCACGGTGGAGAAGAGGCAGCTCTTCATGGAGATGAGTGAGTGAACACACTGTGCAGTGATTTGTTTACACATGGCTACACACATACACACACACTCATAGAGGCTGAGGCTATGTTAGCTCCTCTATTGCCTCAGGCCAAATGACTTCATAAATTTGTGTCTTTTGAGGAAAAAGGGAAAAGATACTGACCAAGTGCAGCAGCAGTGGAGTAAATCCACAATTAATGTTACAAATGTAAATTCCATATGGTTTGATTTTAAAACAGCATGGGTTGATATTGATACTGACTGATGGTAAAGGCCAGAAAAACCTACATAAATAACTGCTGATTAATACATTTTTATAATCACCAGGGGCACAAAACTTTGACGTAATCCGGCTGTCGACGTATAGGACGGCCTGCAAGCTGCGATTTGTTCAGAAAAGATGCAACCGTAAGTCATTCCTCAATGTTCTCAGTGACTCTGGTTATTTCTTAAGAAGGGTTCTTTTTCTTTACACCTTCCTCACACAATATAAAGGGGCCCTGAACCTTTACATTACATGGAGGTCCTTTCAGATTTATAAAGGCTCTCTAAAGAATCATAGTTCTATAAAGAATAGCCACCATGGTGCTTCTATGCCACCGTGCAGAGAACTCTTTCTGGCACTTGTTTAGGCAAGTGCTTGTTTAGGCAATTTTTAGAGATTTTCCTCTGATATTCACAATAAACCTCACTCTTCTTTATGTTCCTACTCCTCCCCTGGCTTCTCTCTCTTTCTTGCCCTGTTGCAGTTCACCTGGTGGATGTGTGGAACATGATTGAGGCGTTCCGCGACAACGGACTGAGTACGCTCGACCACAATGCCGAGATCAACGTGTCCCGACTCGAGACCATCCTCTCCTCCATCTTCTATCAGCTGAACAAGCGTCTGCCCACCACTCACCAGATTAACGTGGAGCAGTCCATTGGCCTGCTGCTCAACTTCATGGTGGCCACCTATGACAGGTGAGCCTTGTACACTTTGCATCTGTTTAAGCATTAGTATCCATTATAACACACTGTTAAATGCAGATTAATGCTTAGTATTTTAGGATGGGGAAGAATAAGAATCTAATTTATGTCTTACAGGGGGTCCTCAAGTTAACTATACGTTTACGACGTTCATGTGGGTGAACTAGTTTAGTGGTGTGTGGTGCACAGTGAAGTACACTTATCTAAGCGCTAGTGTTCTGTTTGTGTTGCCTTGACTTACGAGGGTCTCGACATACAGTGGTGGTCACATGAGCGAACACATTTAGTGGCGCACAGAGGAAGAATACACAGAATGCGAAGGATATGCAGTAGCGTGTCGTGTGAGTGAGGGAGTACGCTTATCTAAGCTCAAGTGTGCTGTTTGTGGGGTTTTTTTTGGCGACTTTTTGGCCATTATCGTGGCTTTTGTCCACTAATTTTTTATGATTTATTCTGAGTCGTGTTTATAGATTTTACAACTGTGTTAGAATGGGTTATTAACTTAGGCTAGGGTGTGTTTTGACTTTTGGGTAACATTACTTTTGTAGGAACAGATCTCCGTCGTAACTTGAGGATCCCCTGTATATGTTCTAATAGAGTAGTTGATATGGTGCCTTTCACAACCCCTCTTTATAATGCTGTGTAGAGCTGTTGGCCAGTGTTATTTCTAAGCTAGCGGTACCAGAGGGTCTTAAAAGCCTGCAGTCCAGCACAATTCCTTGCTCAAAACACCCTTTTTTTTAACCTTTCTAATTAACGGATCATTCACCTCATCCATCAATTACCAGGATTAGCAAGTGTATTACAGCATTGGAGTCAACTGTGCTGGACTCAGACCCTCGAAGGCAGAAGTTTTGTACCCCTGTTCTAAGTACAAAGGATACTTGTTTAAGTGAGCAGCTTAAATGTTGGGGAATCTTTGGAGGCACTGCTTTTAAACTAATCTGTATTCAGTGCAGCTCTCTAGAACTGCGCTCACACTGTCTGCACTTCAGGCAGTCTATTATTCTACTAACTCAGGAGAACATGCCAAATTATCTCGCCTATTTTCACAGGACAACTTAAAGTCTTCAGAGCAATTTTACAGAAACCTAGTTTTCGATTAGATCACTTGCTAAATTAAGGTTCTCACTCACTCAAGCTCAAGTGATCGTTAATGTAACAAATCTTTGCGAAGGCTGCTAGTAGTCTCCAGTGTGTGTGTCTCTGTTGCAGTGAGGGCCATGGTAAACTCACAGTCTTTTCCATGAAGTCCATGCTGGCGACCATGTGTGGCGGGAAGATAGTTGATAAATTACGATGTAAGTAATTCATTTACATTCATTCATTTCATTTATGTATTTGGATGCTACCTCCAGAACCATTTTCTGCTTTCTGGCAGTATTATGCATTTACCTGCCATTCAGCATGTGTAATACATTCATCACTTTTAGAGGAACATCATTTAAGGGTCATTTTGGAACTGGAACTATTCAATATAATGCATGAAATCCATCTTTTTGGATTCTCTACTGGATGCAAAACATGTTAGTGACGCTTTGCTGCCCTCTTGTGTAGCTTTATAAATCCTGACATTCTTAGTGAGGCAAAATATTGCACTAGACATAATCGAATTTCACACCATATCCAAGCCTTTAAATCAGTTCATTTGTTCTGAATCATTTTTTTTTACAAAGAGAAAAAAAATATTAGTTTTGCCTTTAGTTAAGGATTTCACTGTGTGTGTATAAGTTACATGAATTGAACACAGGGGGGTGCTGTTTCATTGCGTCAACATACTTTTGCGAAAATTCACCTAAATCTAAACATTAGCTGTTGTGTGTGGCCAAATCCTTTCATGGAACAACAGATTGTGTGCCTTCCTCCCTCTCCTCTCAGATATTTTCTCTCAGATATCAGACTCCAGTGGGACGATGGTCTTTGCCAAATTTGACCAGTTTCTGAGGGAGGTGCTGAAGCTTCCTACGGCTGTGTTCGAGGGCCCTTCATTCGGTTACACCGAGCACTCAGTGAGGACGTGTTTCCCTCAGCAGGTGAGTGTCCATTCCCTCCCCTCCAAAATGAGGTGGCTTCCCTTACGCAGCCCAGTTCACACTAGCTGTGTATCTCTTACCTGTCCTTTGCCAGAAGAAGATATTGCTAAACACCTTCTTGGACGTGATGATGGCGGACCCTCCCCCACAGTGCCTCGTCTGGCTACCTCTCATGCACCGACTGGCCAATGTAGAGAACGGTATGTACTCAGTGTGCTGTGCTTGTTTACTAGCCACCTGCTGTTCCTGAACATGCGGCCCAGAGCAGGTCCTTGCTAGGGCCTTAAACCTGCTTAAAGTAAAGTCAAGCGTGAACACAACACAGCGCACAGTGTGAACAATTTGTGTGAGGACTGTTAGTGGCGCCACTGAGGTACTCTTGAGCAAGGTACCATGTCCACACACTTCCCAGGGAGCAGTGTGTGGACATGGTACCTTGTTCAAGGGTACCTCAGTGGCACCACTAGCAGTCCTGGGATTTGAGCCCACAACCTTCTGATCGCTAACCACTAGACCACTAGCCACCCAAAACAGTAAACAATACGAAAACAGCAGTTTTGTACGCTTACGGCATGTCATATTATCAGAAATGATTATCATAAATCTCTATAATTCTGTGTATAGCTGTTGGCCAGCGTTAAGTTAAGGGTACCAGAGGGTATTAAAAACCTGCAGCTCAGTACAATTCTTTGCTCAACACACATTTTCTAACTTTTCTCATTAACGGATCATTCACCTCATCCATCAGTTACCTGGATTAGCAAGTGTATTACTGCATTGGATTCAACTGTGCTGGCCTCTGGCCCTTGAGGGCCGAAGTTTTGTACCCCTGTTCTAAGTACTAAGGATACTTGTTTAAATGAGGAGCTGCACTCACACTGTCTGCACTTCAGGCAGTCTATTCTACTAACTCAGGAGAACATATTCTCAGAAATGATTTGTCTGTTCCTGGCCAAATTTCTTGTCAAAATGGATGACATCAGTCACCTGCGTGTTCACCAGTCAATATGGTAAAAATCCTGACAGATTAATGACAGCAGTCTGCTTGGGGTCATTAACATCTTTCTGTTCTTTTTTTTAATGCTATGAAATGGCCTGTAAAGGAAAACAAGTTGTTCTAGCTGTCTGAGGAGACATCATACAGACAATGTGTCTGCTGTTCACAGTCCCCTGAGCGTATCATCTCAGTTTGAATGACATATTACACCATCCCTTGCAGAGTAACGGTGAAACAAACCACAAATAACTGCATACAGAATACCAATTAGTTTACAAGAATTACCTCCTAACTAAAGCTGTTTCCGCAAGTGTGTTTACTTAGGATTTAGACTGAACTAACCTGGTGTAATGAAAATGGTACTGATGCCAAATGTTCTCTAGTATAAATGTCCAGCAAAAAAGTTGATGCTGTACAAAAGCGTTTCACATCTTACTGTAGTCCCATACATACATGCATACATACATACATACATACATGCATGCATACATCTGTTCATTTTTGTTTCAGCCTAATAGGGATAGAGCATATGTCTGGGTGTCCCTGAGGCTGTTGTCAAACAGTTCCATACAAATCTCTTCCTCGCCTAAACTCAGCACCACCTTTGTCGGCACCGCTACAGAAGCAAACATTTTATTCAAGATTAGTTGCATGTAGACTTCCGTGCATGTAAGTTTAAGCTTAATGGTGCCTAGACACGAGACAAGACAAGAAGACCAAAAGTTATAATGGTTTGCCCTTTTTAACTGAAGGGGTTTGGCTCAAAAATCTTTAAGCCATTTTACCTTTTGCTGCAGCAGACTCTGGCATAGAGGTACATCAACCAATGAAAACATGCATGGGTGGCCTTGGGGAAAATCTGTCAAAGTAACATCCGCTTGAATGTCTGTTCCTGAGGTTTCCTGACCAGAGCATCACACTGCCATCGTCAGCTTGCCTTCTTTCAATAGTGCGTCCTGGTGCCATCTCCTCCCCAGGTTAGGGATACACATGCACTCACATGAGGTGAAAGGAAACATGACTCATCCGACCAGATCACTTTATTCTACTGTTCTGATGCTCACATGCCCATTGTAGGTCCTTTGGAAAAGGGGTCAACATGGGCACTCTGACCAGTCTGCAGCTACACAGCAATCTGTGAGGCATTTTGTATTCTGACACCTTTCTGTTATTTCCAGCATTATTTGAGCAATTTTTCTGTGAGATCGGACCAGGTGGACTAACATTCGCTCCTCAGGTGCATGGTTGACCCTTTTACACTTTTACCCTTTTAATGCTTAACTGATGGTCCTTCCTTGGATCATTTTAGTAGGTACTGACTACTACATGTCGAGAGTACTCCGCACAGAGATGCTCTGGTACAGTCACCAAGCCATCACAATCGTCAAGGTCACTCAGATTCTTACACTCCCCCAATGCATCTCCAATGCTTCAAGAACTGGTTTTAATGTTGGCTGATCAGTGTATAGCATAATATAGCATGTGCTTTAGGATGCATGCTACTGTTATGTGGTTTGTATGAGAGATTTTAAAAAGGTCAACACATTTGAAAAGTTCTTAGGCTCAAAGATAATTTCCAGGTAGGCCAGACCTGTCTGGTAACTACAAATAATTCGGCTTTACTACCGTACAAATAGACTTTTTTGAAGAAATCTGAAATTTAAAAACAAATCAGATTGTATTGAGTACAAAACTACAAAATGAATGATATGTTTTGGGTTGTTGTGTGTATTTCTTTAAAGCCTGTTTAATCATTCTACGATGATGCCCTGTAAGAGCTCCTTGTCTTATATGCCTTATATGCCTCAGTTACATGACGTTATAATTAAGACAAGGCATGATAAACAGCCCCATCATGCTCATGTTGCTCATTCATCTCATGAATTGGCATATATGATTAGCTGGTAGGCTAAAATGAATCTGGTAAGCTACTTACAGCTTGCTAGCTGATTCATCAGAGATAGTTCTGTTGTTAGTTTTTCCTGTGTTCACATCGTGAGTCATTTTTTTTATTCATCAGCACAAAAAACCCTCCGAGCAAAAGGCTACGTGTGAAAACAACCTAATGAAATGTCTCTCTTCATTCTGCTCCAGTCTTCCATCCGGTGGAGTGCTCATACTGCCGGAGTGAAAGCATGATGGGTTTTCGCTACCGGTGCCAGCAGTGCCACGGCTACCAGCTTTGCCAGAATTGCTTCTGGCGTGGCCATGCCAGCGGTCCCCATAGCAACCAGCATCAGATGAAGGAGCACTCCTCATGGGTACGGAGAACACGCGCACACACCCACAAACACACCCACACACTCTCACACACACACAAACAGCCACACACAAATGGAGAAAGTCCCACTTCAAAAGCTATAAAGGATGTATATCATTGGCTCATTCTGTGGCCTGATTGCTAGCCTGGCACAGAGTGATAATTGAGCTCCAGAGTTGCTTTTCCCTCTAGAATGTCATTCTCCTCTGATGCCGGATTTCGTGGGTTTTTTATGTGGCTCGGCAAGAGGGTTATATTGATTACATTTCCAAATCTCCCCCATTGGCCCGAAGCTCAATTGCTGTGCTGAAAATTGAAGCCCAGGAAAGAATTTGAAGCGCTTCCTAAATCCAATTCTGAGAGATTTTCTCTCCTTCCCTCCCTCTATTTCTCTCGTTTTCTCACCCCTCCGACTGCCGCCATGAGGATGATTGTTTTCAACCCCCAAGTACCGATCAAGGTCACACCAGTGCAGCTAAATCAAACAATATTTTTTATTAGGACTAAAAGTAAAAACCTATCTTAAAACTTTGTACTGGGATTGTGATTAATCCTAGGTGTTGACAAGAAAAGATTTACGTTTGGTTTATTTAGTCCAACAGTGGCTTAATCTAAATGAGGATTTTTCATTAAGATTCTTCATTAAGACTGGTATTCAGCCCACTTCAGTATGTCTGGCTTTGTCTTTGTTTCTGTGCCTTTCATAGAAGTCCCCAGCCAAGAAACTGAGCCATGCCATCAGTAAGTCTCTGGGTTGCGTGCCCATAGGAGAGCCTCCCCACCCTGTGTTCCCCGAGGCAGCCGAGAGACCGCAAGACCTGGCACATCCCGCGTAAGTACCGGAGTTCTTATGCCTGACGTTTACAGTCAGTACACAACAACCCCACCAGACAAAAGCATGTCTCTCATCATAAAATGGTTAACAACAAATCCAAAACTACAGATTCCAACAGAAATAAATAAAAGAATTCTCTGAAATATCTACCAAAGTGGACTTAATCGTGTACAGTAGTGCAAGGAATAAGAGGCGCAGACGCAGCCTTCCATCTTTCTTTTCTCTTTTATGATTTCAAAATAAAGTGGCACGTTGGCGAGAACTCTGAACAAAGTTAAACTAAAACAACTTTTTTCTGACCATACAAACATAATTATTTCTTCATCCCCGGCTGGCTGAAAACCCTTGTATCTAAAGCCGACAAGAGATTAGACCACACCCAGTATCAACATAGAAGTGTCCATAATTCTAGTCCGATGGCGGCCGACAACTGGAGATGTAGCCTTTTACTGCAGGGAATTATTATGCATTTATGGTTCCTTTGTTCTATCATTTATGGTTCTTTTGATTTTTTGGATGAAGCAGAAAATGATTGGTAGTTTTCACTGGGTATCTGCTAGGATACTCACTCAGTCATGTTTAGAAATGTTGACTTAGATTCTAACTTGGCTTGATTAACTGAACACTGAGCCTAAAAAAGAAACTTATGAAAAATAGCACAGTGTGTAGGCAAATAAGCTACAGTTATTACAATATATGGAGATGTATGAAAATAATAGAAAAGTTTCACTACTGTCAGTGCGGTGCACAGGGAAGAGGGGAGAGGACACAGGTTAAACAGCAACCAAGGAGTTTTAATGAAACCA
>JBBPDB010000001.1:38738217-38756812 GCA_037974465.1 Brachypetersius altus | reverse complement strand
ATATGGTTGTGGTTGTTGTGATATATGTGGTACATAGGATATATATATATATATATATATATATATATATATATATATATCAATCATGTATATTAGCACATTAACGACTTAAGTTATAGTCGATTCGACTAGTCGTTGGATGACATCATCGCACACGCAACGGAGGAACACAGGCGTCCAACATTCATGCCGATTAAATAAAACAAAACAAAGCCTGCTACCTTCAATTTTCTGGTCAATTTAAGTGTACAACTGTGAGTGGGAACAGTTTAAGCCGTGGCAGGACAACTCCCTGCAGTGCTGGCGTTAGCTAGCATCTCTTTGGTGCATTGGTTATGCACATCCTTAGAAAACACATTTGCAAGATCCACTATGCATATTGATGGTAGGGGCGGTGTGGGGATGTGACGTAACCGGGTCAGTAGGCGAAAATATGAAGCTTTGAAGACAATCTTTGTGACCAAATCTACGGTTACTGTATGCCACTGCTGCCTCACAGTGATAAATATGATTGTTGAAACAAGAGTTTTAGAACTTTCTTGGCCTCTTGTGAAATCCTCCAGTAACATGTAGTACATAGGCAATATGTCCACAAGTACATTAACAACGCACCAGGTGCTACATGAATGCATGGTTAAGAAGCAGCTGCATCTGTGGCTTTACTGACCCCCAAAATTCTGAAAAAACTGTTTGTATGATATTTGTGTGATTTATGGGCTTCTTTTGTTCTATACAGCTGTGCCTATTCTATCTGAAATGCAGACAGTGATAAAGGCCCGAGGTTATGTGCCACTCCTGTATTACCGTTGAGAGACGGATGCATAAGCAGGTTGGCAGCAGGGTCGCTCGTTGATCATTTTTATTTGCACGAGGACATTACCACTCCATATTTCCCCAGTTCTATCAGGCCAGACTCACTTCACTGTAATTATCTGGAGAAGAATAGGAACGGAGCTTGATATAGTCGATGTGACCTCATAAAAACAGTGAGCATAATTTTGTCGTGCCCTCTGCTAAGGGCAGACCTCCAGAACGAGCAAATTTCCATTCGCGGCACGTCCAACGAACTCGGCACTCTCGGCGCTCTCTGCTTTGAATCTTTGAAGATTTCAACAATCAAAATGTATGCGTGAGGGGCCAATTCCAATTTGACCTGCTTGACACATTTGAATGGTCTGAAACAACACTGCGAACTGGTCCTCCGACCCTTGACTGATGGAGAGAGCGATGGCATGGCATCTCATGCATGCAACGGGTTATTTTCCGTTTCACTCTGTGAAGCAGCAGCACTGATCACATCAGTCCAGTCTATGGCCCCGCTGGCCGCTGCTGGTAAACACTGCCTATAATGAGGAATGGCGCTCTGGGAGACCCGTCCATACAGCACAGTGTGTTGTACTTTAATTTGCGAGAAAAGCTCCAAGATGTAGCCAAGCTGCTCTCATAAATCTGAGTAGAGGCTTTTCAATGGCGCTTCACTCCCTGCAGTGACTGAGCCTGCCTCTATAAACACATTTACATAGCCTGTGTTTCACTTTTAAAAAGAAGCAGATGCTATTAACACAAGTTGGATTTATTTACACGTCTGCGTATTATATTGCTACATATTGCAATGTATTAAAAGCACATTGATGAATTAATAATGTGAATGGTTTAGTGGATATCTGACTATATACATTTGTCAGGACCCTCATGGAAACACTGGAATGGTGACTGATCAGCATGCTCATGGTTAGAGGTCATATTTACATATTTTTCTGCAATATCAGTAGCTCCGAAGCCAATTTCTCAACACATTTCAACGATACATTGCTATGCATATATGTTTGTATGTGCTCATTTTTGCATGGATGCGTGTATTACACAGAAACAGGAGCGGAGGAAAATATTAAAGGCTGTGAGATGGGCAGAGGCAGAGAGAGTGAGAGTGAGGCAGAGAGAGAGAGAGAGACAGAGAGAGAAGTGGCTAAGACAGGCTGGGGATGAAGGGGAGAGAAAGCGCGCATCTGGATCGTCACCGGGTCATGTGACTGCCAGGTTTCCTTGGAGACAGCAGCAATGTTGTGCATTCAGATGCTAGTTCAGTTGAGCAGAGGGCAGGACGGAGCAGGCAGCAGCTGGCCTCTGGATGAGTGTCTGCGAGCCGAACAGACAGGTGCTCCTTACACTTTGCAAGGTGAGTGAGTCATTCTATGCAAATGCTATAATTTCTCCTGCCAGTCTACCTCCTCACTGGGGTGCGGTGGGGACCAGTGACAAATGGGCATGACAATATTAAGCTGTTACAGGGTTGTTGTTTAAGGTACCTGTGCTGTAATTGTGTTCACGCTTCCAGGATGTTTGCCAACCACTTCAATCAAGGCGTGACAAGCAGTGCTTTCCCTCTCTCTCTCCCTCTCTTCTTCTTAGCCTCTGAAAAATGCTTCCATTTACTCCGTTTTGGAGTGCAATAAGACAGCGTTCCACGAGCCTCTCCGCGTGTTGTTGGAAGGCGCTGGGGAAATTAAAGTAGGCATGTCACAGTAATGCAAATTGTACTGACCCCTCCGAGTAACTGCTTGCTGCGTGTGTCAGACATGAGTAACTAATGGCATCCTCTTGAGGAAACAGAGCCGAATATGATAAGCAGGCATTTTTTATTGTCCAGATGAGATCGTAGACTGTTCATACTGATAATTGATCGCCGTTCAGAGGACAGCAGCATAATCTGGGCACTGCCGACACATTATACGACAGTTTGGGTGTGGTGAATTGGATTGTTCTGAGATTTTCAGATTGATGCTGCTGCATGCACAAAGTAAGAGAAATAGCAACTGGAAGAGAACGGCTGGAAAGGTGGCAGAGAAGTTTGTAGTTTGACTTTTTCACAAGCAAAATTGGTCGCCAATGGAAAAAGGTAATTGCACTAAATTATGTAATTGCTTAAAACAAAGGAAAAAATGTCTAGAAATAGTTGTGAAATTCCTACAACATGGTAATAAGAAGATATGTTGACTTTATATATTTAAGATGATTTCACTTGCCAGGACTCACCTGATGCAAGTGTGTGTGTGTGGGGGGGCATGGTCAGAGGGGCTGAACTGCTTGCTGGAGCGTGTGTGAGGTCCGACGGGCATCGGGTCCATATGGAGTTCGTGGCACTGTTTACCCACACAAATTACCTTCTGCAATGTCACCTCAGCTTTCTCTCTCTCTCTCTCTCCCTCTCTCTCTCTCTCTCTCTCTGTTTTCCCAGACTTGAAGCTTTAATTAGAATTACTCAGAACCTCTTTGTCTTCTTGTTAACTTAATTAGTTTTGGGCAAATAGCATTAAATTAAAATGTCACTATCTGGAAGTCAATTTACAGTGAGGAAGTTTTAGGTGTACTAAAAGGCATGGCTCTTTTCCATCACTTCACAGGTAGTCTGACATCTCATAGGTTTAAAGCTCACTGTTAATGTATGTTCCACTCACACCCCCCCGCACACATAAGTAGACAGCCGACAGGTTGGCAGCTCCACCACTGTGGCCATGCTTGACTCATAACTTTGTAATTTTGCAGTCAGCTGAAGCCAGTGTCCAACAACATGAACGATACCATACTCATGTCCTCTGGGGCACCCACATCCGCCAAAAGGTAAGCGCTCCACGCAGGCTTTCTGTTTGCATGCACTTGTTTTTTAAGCCCCTCCATGTAAGCCTGTTATGTAAAAAAAAAAAAGAAGAAAAAAGAAGGCTCGCTTTGAATTCTGTGCTGTGCATGAGTGATGAGTGGGGGATTTTTCGAGTCCGTCTTCACAGTAAATGCACCGCCGCAGGAGTCGGGCTATATGTTCGCCTTTCAAAGGCAGATGAGCCGGAGCACTGAAGAGAGAAATTGGCCTGCCTCCTCTGTGGAAAGAGTGTTTTGCAGACTGGGCTTTCTCAAGGCAGTAGGGGAGCTAGAAGCTCTCAGGATTGGACTCTTGTCCTGCATATAGGGCTAGTAGTCAGGTTTGGCTCCTGCACTGGTTTCCTGTCCCTGGTCCGATGGAATATGCTTTAATTGTTGCTCTGTTACTGCTGGTATGAATGGTAGTACTGGTGGGCAATATGGCAAATATCATTTGAAATAATATTCAATATGTATCTATATATTACACACTTCTGAGGTTTGATAAGGTCATAAGTTTAAATGTATCAATTAAAAAATGGAATGAAATACCTTTTTTAAGTCATTGTTTTAGATACTGCACTGTGCTACGTCTAATAAAGTATGCTGTCATAGATTCACTGCATTGTCAGGATTCCAATTCACTGTCTCCCTACAACAGCGTGGAAACCTTTGACAGCTAAACCACTTGGAACTAATTATCTTTTTTTGTCAGTTTGTCAGTTTTATAGATGGCTTGTCGGTGATTTGCTCAGAAAAGCTTATCACATAATTAATGTCTAGGATATTATACTGATATATAAGGAACGTTTACTGTCAAGAAATGGATGATTATAGTATACATTCTTATCAAAAACGTATCATGTAATTCATGAGAACAATATTATACAGTTACATCAGAAAAGCTAATTCACAACAATGATATTTTACAGTCACATCAGAAAGGCGTATTGTCACGTAACATGATTAAATAATAATATCGGAAAAGCTGATCTGCATGTGAGCAACATTATCAGTATATTATTGTAACGTCACATCTTTCATGATATCGATTTTATATTTTTAGATCGCCCTCCCCTAAATGATAGGGCGAAGTGAAGTCATATTTATTCCAGTAACTGATTATGAACTGGATGTGGTTAGGAAGAAGAAAAGAACTAGAATTTTTTTTATTCCATTACACACTTTGGGGCGCTCTAGGGTAAATTGAGAAAAGTTGTCATGGGATTTATGGAACATCCCTTTGATTTGTTCCCTACGTTTCTCCCCAGTGCGTCTCCCTCCACTTTGAGTTTGAGTTTCATCCACTTCATTTGATCACATACCGCAAAACGTGCCATTAATTCATTAGCAGGGTAGTTAAAGCAGCATTGGCATTATTGCAGTGTAATTCGGAGGCACTCTGTAGAACCTGAAGTGTCATGACTGCACATCACTCGAATGTGCCAGATGTGACGCTCAGTGTCTGAAAGAGGAGGAGCAGGCTGCTCATATGCATGTGAGCTAAAAATAGCTTGGCACGGTCTGCCTGAGGCAGTGGGAGAGGGTTTGGGAGGGAGGACTCCGCGCATGGGTAAACACTTCATCCGACATGAGATCCTTCACTGTAAAGATCAGAGTCAGGCTAAAAAGAGCTGACTTGACTCGTTAACCTCAGGCAGCAAGAGATGCTGTGCATTTAGATGAGCTAGCTAGCATGAGGCGGGGTTATTAGTGCATGTGCCACAGTCCGCTCTCTGCTCTGTTGTGGCTCCCTGGCAGCCTGAAGAGTCCCGCGCTGACTGAGTGAGCACTAGTGTCCGGTACCTGGCTGCGGGTTTGGCCAGAGGGTGAACGGAGGAGGAATGTATATTTATTTTTCAGCATCTACTCACCTGAATGCTGAGCCGAGGGCTGCAGGGACATGAAGAGAACACAGTGTCCTTACTTGTAGGGAGGGCTTGGCCTTATTGATTATGTCTGCTTTATGTAAGGGTCTGTGCAGACAATAATCCCTTACAGTAATTAGAGCACTGGAGACAGGGTTTTTCCTTAGGTTTTTTTTAATGCTAGCATTATAAAATAATAAACTGCGGAACAGGAAATATCATTGTGTAAAACCACTATCAAGTGGTTAAGTCCCTATAGGTTAAGTCCCTATAGGTCTGGTAAAATATCAAGTTCAGCCAATTTTCTTCTTACCCCAAATCAGTCAAGACATATTTGTATTTTTAGTTTTACACAAGAGCGACAAGACTTTTTGCTAATTTGCTAAGAAGCAGTGGCTAAATTGGGTGCCTTGTTTTTGCCCATGCATGTCAACAATGAGTGCACTTGCATGCACATATTCATCAAATAACTGCAGCTTTTGCTAATAATCTGGTCAACGTGCTCGATAATAAAGAAATTGCGAGTTACTTGATCATATGATTTCTTTCGAAATACGCAAATTCCACCTCTACCATTGCACCAAACCTCTCACCATTTCATGGTTGTAGTGTTAAGATGAGCCATGTTTGTGCTTACTGTTCTTAATCTGATTCTGCCTCTCCAAAGTGAAAGACGTGGCAAAAAACGAAAAACATCTGCTCGAGCTAAAATCCTGTTTTATTTTTTATTTCTTACAAAATCACTCACGCAGTATGCAGATAGACAACCCCTCGCTACGTTTGTGAATAATCAGGTTAGTGCCGAAATCGGACAATGATCATATTTTTGCTGTGCAAAGGCAATCAATCAGAATTCAGTTGTGTGTTATCAGTACTGATATCATGAAAATGTCATTCTAGCTAATAGCCAATTTGTTGTTGCTCTAATTAGTTAATGTACTTGATTGAGCTGTCCTTGTTTGTCGGTTCTGACATCAATATTGTAATCAATACATGTTGATAAAGATGCCTTTAACCTGACTAAGTGAAATGTTCAAAACAATTATCCCCCACTGACAAGGAGAACCTGTTGAGTACTTTTGCTTGCGTCAGCTCTCTCTAGTTTTCAAGAGGCTGGTGGTGGAAATAGTACAGTTTGTCCAGAAGCTTCTGTTCCTCTGTACTTATAAAAGAAGCCATACTAAAGAAAAAAATTCTAGGTCCACACCAGACAAAGAAGGTGTCCTCCCAACTACTGGAGTCCGCAGTTTTCAACTTCTGTTTAAGTTGCTAAACCTAAAATAAAAATAGATAATAATAAAAATGCATACATGATAGTGAAAAACAGCACAAGAAGAATAAGCTATTTAAACATGCATTGGATAAAAATTAACAAGCTTGGAAGCACAGGGTATGTGGAAACTGTCTTTCAGCAAAGTTGATCAGATTTTATCACACCAATGAGTTGAATGTGTTTCACAAAGACTGAATTGGAAACGGTTTCTATTTCCATTACTTTACAACACTGGAGTTCAGCTCTATTTACTTTCTCACAAACCAAAAGCACTAGAAGTCAATTCCCATTCCTTCTGGCCCAATTTCACTACATCTAACAAGCAATGGACGTTTGTCCCATGTTTCCCTTAAAACACACCAATCTGTTAAGTAATCTCAGATGCCTGACACTGATTCACACACTGTCAGGCAGAAAAAGAATGTGACACAAAATAGTAGTCACCTTGAAGGCTGTGCTGTGCTTTTGTCCATGTTCATAGATGTCATGCAATCAAGTCTATTTAAGAGTACTGAGTCTATAAAGTTGGAAAGTTAGTGAAGGTTTAAGCATGAGTTTATAAAGCTAATTGGTGTCCATAATCTTCCATTATTTATTAGCTACTTCGAAATCATAGCTCCAGTGCAAAACTTAAGAAGCCAACTTTTGATACCAAATGACTTATGGGAAGGGGAAAGCTGGGTACATTAGATTTTTTTTGCTGAAGTGATGATTTAATGTCCTCAGAACATTCTGGTCTGGAGAGTAGAATGTGCTTCTCTCTCTGTTTCTAAGTCTGTGATAGAGGTGTGGCCTTGGCGGACGGATCAAAACCACAAGCAGTGATGGGAAAGTGAGTCTATCTGCTGACGCTGCACCCCCCATTCCTATTCCTTCTCCCCCCAACCTCCCCCCACATACCCACTCTGCCTCTCAAGGGCAAGCGACACTGCAGGGAATTTATCGCCGGCTGGGTCATGCCCGGCCTCGCTGCCAGACAATAAATAACCTTCTCCATTTGTGCGAGGATGAGTTTTTAATTTGGTGTTAACTAAGTATTGATCACCTGCCATCCAATATAAAATCATAGACTGCGCTGCACTCGGTTTAAAGCCCTTTAGTGCAGAGGGGTGTCCGTATTCCATCCCAAAATACAAAGTTATTTACTTTCCTTGCAGGTTCTCTATAGCATTATGCCTAGGAATGCGTATGTGTTACATTTAGTTCAGTTATTACTAAGGTCATTTGTTGCGTTATCATTCGTAACAAGACAGACTTCTGTCAGAAGTGCAGATTCTAATATTGTCATACTTCGTGTGGTTAAACCCATCTCTTACTCATTTTCTAATTTTTCTATACTCATCTATGATTTCATACTGAATGATGAAACAAACAGAAAATAGCTGGATGTGCCGACTGGAACCTATCGATGCTCAGTGTAAATGTATGTAAATGTAATAATTGGTAGATTACTGTGTCTTTTGATGGATGGGCAGCTTGGCCTCAGGCTGCGTGAAATAACTTCTAATAAGGACAAAACGTCCCTGCAGGGAAGCTGTAATAGGATGATTCCAGCAGAGACTTCTTCTTGGAATGGCACTCATAATTACAAATAGCTCGAGCCTTAGAAAGTCTGGCAGGGGAGCGCTTTCTTAAACCTTAGAAGTTGTAAGTTCTGCCAACAATTACCAAACTTTCTGTAATGGAATGATTCTGCTTTGTCAAAACCGATTTGTGGGGTTAAAAGCAGGGCGGAAAAGTTTTGCCCGGACTAGAATTAAAATTAATACCAAAATTGAATTTGTAAGAAGTGAGGGAGATATTTTATCATTATGATTTGAATTTGATGTCAAATCGAGTCTTTTTTGTAGAAAGAAAAAGCATCTTTTACAACTGTGTTTTTATCCTTTTAGATCTCGTCACTGTCAGACGTTTACAGGAGAAGTTAATGGAACAAGATGCCTTTCTGAGTTATTTTAGACCATTTCTATTGATCCGTTCATCATGACATTATGACAGAAAGTTAAAGGAAGCTGGTGTGTGCTCAAATGATGCAAAAAACAGGAAAAACATGCAAAAACATTTTGCCTTCAAGTTCTCTGTTTGATGCCAACCTTAGACTAAGCATTTCAATAAGCCATATAATGCTTTTTAATTTAAATTTTATATGCCAAAAATGTAAGTTAAACAAGGTTTTACAGACTGATAGGATTGCCAGTCAAACTACATGCAAATAGGAGCTCTGTCTTAATAGTATTTGTTCTAACACATTATTCTCATGCTTGAGGTTAGAACTAGAAACCCCATTCATGTTTTTGTTATTTTAACCATGATGATGCTTTATGTATAAGTGTACCAGTTCAGCCTGGAATAATGATGGGAAATCTTGAGGTTGAATTCCAGTGAAGCCAAAAACCCATAGAGACGACTGCCCATGTTTTGCCAGTCCTGTAAAATCTACAGATCATTAGTGTCCACCGTATTATCCGACCTGCTGGCTCTGGAAGTATATTTTATTCATTTGAAAATCAACCAAGAGAATTCAGGGCATTCTTTCCGTTGAGTATGTACTAACAAGGACACAACAGTCCCATAATAAGCCTGAAAACAATAGGATTCCAGTGTATCCTTCTCTGAAAGGCGCTGATAAATATAAATGACTTGAGCCTCTGAGGGTGTTTTGGCACAGGGGAGAGTTTTTAATGAATCAGACCCTGGGGAGTGAGAGAGTGTGGAGCTCAGACAGGTCACACTGACTGGGTTGTGATTGACACAGTGGTCCAGCTTTTTTTAGACCCACCGTCTCGGTTTGGAAACAGGCGATACAGTTTTTTCTTGGAAAAATGATCAATGTGATGTGGTCTGTGGTGTAGCAGCCACTAGAATGTGCTCATACACACACTAACACACACTCTTGAGTCCTTATTGCAGACTGCGTAATGAGGAGGGGTGGCATATGTTTTGTCATCTGCTCCTGCCGTATGCCCAGTCATATAGCATGAGACTGCACCCACATACACACACACACACACACACACACACTTCTCTTCACTGCACACTCCCTACATTTTGTAAAGTGGTAATAGAAGCTGCAACGATCTTCAGAGAGATAAAAATAATGACGATCAATCACTCCTTGCTGCTGTGGGATACCTCTTCAGTGTGCATGTTTGCAGTGTGACCAAAGTTACGGTCCAGGCCCTGCTTGAAAAGATCTCTATCTTAATGGAAAGATTCTTGGTGAAAGAATGGATAAACACACAAGCCCCCTCCCTGTCCTGTGTGCTATGCAAGATGGTCCGAGTGCTGTTTTACGTGGCTCTATGTTTAACCATCCTGCTGTCATGTGTCCATGCTAAGCTTTTTTTGTTTTTTGTTCTTTCTATATTGTTGCATAGCGAAGTAGCTGGTCATTCATCAGTAGCTGTTAAAGCAAACAAAATGTAAAGTATCTCAGTTATTCACTTGATCAGCCAAGCTGTTTAGTGTCCGATGTTGCTTCTTTAGTTTGGCACCAGAGCTGTAAGGCTAATGTAGCTAAAAGCTAATAAACCAGCAAATAAACTCCTGGACAAATGGTGCTGCTATTCATATTCATGCAGCGATAATGCATTCTAACATATGTGCCATTTTTATTTGACATTGTTATTTCTAAAAAATATATATAATAACTGTAATTTCTTTTCACATCTTTTAAATTGATGTTTTTATTTTTTGCCCCAAATTATGGAGAGTAGTGTCTGTCAGAATTGATAAGTATCATTAAAAGCAAAATTAGGGTTGAGATAAAACCCTAATGATATGCTTCCCTACTAATATATGGTTGTACCGCATCCATAAAGTAATCTGATGAAGCTGACATGTGTAATGCTTACTGACAGAGAAGTAGCCAGTAAGATCAGTAGCCAGCAGGATTAACAGTATAGATGTGGTTAATTGTTGCTCATTTTTGTTTGTTGTAACTGCATATAACTGTTGTAACTACATTTGTGATCTATTAACCACTTATAAAGCCTTTATAATGGTAGTCTTGTCATAAAGTGGCAACCTTTGTTTCCTATTGCGTATAGCTAAAACAAAATAGCTCACCTATACAGAGTTAGAGATGTGGTTTAGTTTGCTTGATTCTAATTGGTGGAGTTTACGTGTCCTTACCTGTGAGCTACATTAGCCTTCTAGACAGGTCAAAAACAAAAAAAGTCAACTTCAGACACCAAATGTCTGTTGGCAGATACACTATGTTTAAGTAAAATTATTATTAAAAATTGTATTCTTTGAAAAATGGTCTTTAACTGGACTGTCACTTCAAAGCTTACTTGCAAGTCTGGCATCTCTCTTTCTCTCTTTCTCTCTCTCTGTCTCTCTCTCTCTCTTGCTCTCTCTCTTGCTCTCTCTCTCTCTTTATCTCTCTCTATCTCTGTCTCTCTCTCTCTTTCTCTCTATTTCATGTCTCTTTATCTCTCTCTATCTCTGTCTCTCTCTCATCTCTCTCTTTCTCTCTTTCATGTCTCTCTTTATCTCTCTCTCTTTCTCTCTCTCTCTCTTTATCTCTCTCTTTCTCTGTCTCTTCCTCTCTCTCTCTTTCTCTCTCTCTCTCTCTCTCTTACTCGCTCTGTGGACAGCAGTACTCTGGAGAGTCCCAGCAGGCTGGATGAAGAGCATCGTCTCATTGCTCGCTATGCTGCTCGTCTGGCAGCCGAAGCTAGCAATTCTACAGTAAGTATACTTTAATACGCACATATACACTTTCTCACTCTCTCTCTCTTGCTCTCTCTCTCTCTCTCATGCACACACACACACACACACACACACACACACACACATCTACTTTTTCTTTCCATACACCACTACACCACCTCTGCTCTGGCACTGGATCACTTTTGCTGCACCTCCTCCACTGTGCAGGAGCTCGGTACAAATGACTTGTTCATGTTTGAAAGGACAAGTTTGTTCCACTGACGTTTAAACTGTCGTGTCCGCTCTGCCATTTCTTTGCCTTTGTGGCTGCGCTTCTTCTAGCCCCTGTCGCTCAGTGTGTTGATTTAATAGCCTGGCTTTGTGCAGCACATTTCCTTTCTAACTTCCTTCGTCATTGTTTCTTGCAGCAGTGCCCACCCACTGACCTGAGCTTCAACTTTGATGCCAATAAGCAACAGAGGCAGCTCATCGCTGAGCTGGAGAACAAAAATAGGTGTGTTTCTGGTTTTTGTCACGCCAGTGTGTCTGCATTCATTAGCACGCTTCTGAAGTCCTTCTGACTTAGCTCATTATATTTCTGTAATTCTGTCATGAATACTACATTAATAACCCTTTTACATGATCCACAAAGCTATCTATCATTTCTATCTATGTTTAGCTACAAAGAGGAGGTCTAGGCCAAGGGTAATATACTATAGGAAGACAGTAAAAGAGAAAAAGTGCTGCAGTCCAGGTGCTTTGTTACTTTGTTTAGAATAAGGTGAGTGGAGTATATGTTGGTAAATGTTCTGTGATGTTGGTTTATGGATCAATAGGGAGATCCTTCAGGAGATCCAGCGGCTGCGCCTAGAGCACGAGCAAGCCTCGCAGCCCACGCCAGAGAAAGCCCAACAGAATCCTACTCTCCTCGCAGAACTACGTCTGCTCCGGTACACACACACACACACACACACACACACATACACTCTCTAAAAACCTCTGTAAACAATAAGCAACATTTGATGGAATACACATTTATTTGAAGGAATACTCATTTAAACATTTTTCCACTTATCTCAGATATAGTTGATCAGCCATCACATGTCTGGAGTGATGCTAGTCTTGCAACCCAGTTCTAATCAAAAGCAGTAATTTAATCATTTGAGAAGCGAATTTAGTGTGTCATACCGAAACTGAAGTCATTAAATTGATTTGTTTCAAATGTGTACCTAATTCCCACATTAATCATCTGTATTACTTCTACACAGTTATTGGGGCGAACTGAAAGACACAGTTATTGATGTAACTAATATTGTGTAGACTGCCCTCAACAGTCCTGAAGCTGTTGAGTTGTGTGGTGGTATCTGGCACCAAGACATTAAAAAATAATTTCAGTCTTGTAAGTTGTAAGGTGCGGCTTCCATGGTTTGGTCTAGCTTTTCCAGCACATCCCAGAGATGCTCAACTGGATTGAGATTCCAACACTGTAAATTCTTCATGTTCCTCAAACCATTTCTGACCAACTTTTCCAGAGTAGCAGGACACATTATTCTGACATTGGGGAAAACTGCTGCAATGAATAGGGTGTACTTGGTCTGCAACTATATATAGGAAGGTACTACCTAACATCTACATAAATGCCAAGACCCAAGGTGTCCCAGCAGGACATTGTCCAGAGCATCACACTGCCTCCACTAGCTCACCGTCTTCCCATGATGCATCCTGGTGCCATCTCAAACCCAGTGATGTGAGTGATGGCCATTCACATGATGTAATATGAAGTGTGATTCACACCTGGCCACTTTGCTCCATGGCCAAGTTCTTATGCTTGCGTGCCTATTTGTAGGTGCTTTCAGCAGTGCTCAGAGAACAGCATGGACACTGTAGCCATGCAACCTCATGAACAGTAAGCTCTGATACACTGTTTGTTCTAATGTTCTGTCATAGCCAACATCAACTTTTTCTAGCTCTTCTATGGAATTTGACCAAACAGGCTAGCCTTCATTTCCCATGTGTATCAATGAGTCTTGTATACCCATGACTCTGTTATTATTCACCTATTGTCCTTCCTCTGGCTGCTTTTGGTTCATACTGCATATCAAAACCCCCACACAAGACGCGTTGTTTTGGAGATGTTCTGACCTAGTCACAATTTAGCCCTTGTCAAAATCACACAGATGCTTACATTTGTCTAATTGTCCTACTTCTAACACATCAACCGCAGGAACGGACTCTTCATTTGCTGCCTAATATATTTCACCTCTTGGCAGGTGCCACTGTAACAAGAAAATCAAGGCAATCAAGGCAGTTGATCAAACCTGTCAGTTGATTTAATGTTGCAGCTGATCAGTGTATATTTATACCGTTTATATATGTATAAATAACACATTTTCGAGAGACGAATCATTGCATTAATTTTCGCACATTGCAGGTTATTTACAGAACGTGTGCTGTGGTGGTAATGACGACAACCAGTACACCCATGATGTAGTACCACTTTTGGGCACCAGAGGGCGTCAAGTGAATTCAGCCCTCCCTTGTGTTTACAGTGAATATGGACTTTTGGCATATTAAACTGTTTTCTTTGTGGCAGATCATTGATCGTTTTGCCTGGTTTACCTCTTCTGACCTTTAATAGTGACCCAGCAGACTTCAGTTATATGTTGGGCAGTTTTACTGAAATGGGCTAATAATGCGTTTCCTTATGAACTGTCATGTCTTTTTATTAAGGCACAGAAAGGATGAGCTGGAGAAGCGCATGTCAGCGCTGCAGGAGAGCAGGAGGGAGCTGATGGTGCAGTTGGAGGGACTCATGAGGCTACTGAAGGTATAACTCACTTCAGTAGTGTGGACTCTTTTTGGACTCGCATGGACGTTGCTTTCTTTTTTGTGCTCACCATGGTCTGCTCGCACACAGTCAAATCCCTGTTCAGCTATAGATTTACTTCTTCTTTTATTATAATTTTCTCCTCCCTCACTCATTCTGCTCTCTGTCTCTGTCTGTGTCTTTCTCTCTCTCTGAACCGGTTTCCTCTCACTGCTCTCTATCTCTCTGCTGGCTGACAGGATGAAGAGCAGAAGGCCGTAAGTCTTCCTCTGTCCTGACTTTGGTCTTTTACATGAGGATCATCACAAAGGAAAACCCCGGCATTTTTTTGTGCTGTATCTGTATTTAACTATAGAACATCATTTTAGGATGATTTAGGAAAGTGCTCTAGAGCTGTAATTTCCAATAAAAAGTAAAACCCTTTCACATTGACCCCTTATAGTCAATGTGAAATTATTTCCCTGCATTTAACCCGAAGAGCAGTTGTTGTGCAGATATTTTATAGACTAGAAAGAAACAGAAGGAATGAACTAGCCATCACAGCAGCCTAGCTTTACTACTTCCCCTGACGTACTGAAGAGACGTAGCAATCTGGTGAGCATCTTTCAGTACTGCACCAGCAGCAGTCCTGCAAGTCCTAGCAGATCCTACCACAGTGCTTGTCAAACCAAGTTCATGTCACAATATTAAAGGGCCCCTATTCAGCATTTTTGTTTTTATATTTGACTTTTTCTCTACTGTATGAGTTTACAGCGTTCTTGCTTCTTCTTATCTCTAGAATGTTTTTGTTAACCCTTATAACTTCAGAGCTAAACCACTGTAGACTGAATAGGAGAATAATTGCAAATGTGTTGGTTCTTATGATATCATAGAAACAATAATATAACAATAATAATAACAATAACAATAATAATAAACAGAATATAGTTTTTTCATGATTTGAGCCTTTAAATAAGACAGTGTGATAAAGTTCCTCTCTGCATTCAACGTTGGCTGGATGAATGTTCTGGTAGTGCAGTAGGGCTGTATAAAATAGACTGTTCTGCATAATTGCCATATAATGTACTGTAAATTTGTGATGATTAGATTTGACTAATGTATATACCTGGAACTTGTGAATGCAATGATTCATGCAGACACCCAGAAAAGGATTATGATTGATCATTATGCATTACACAGTAAAATATTCCGTGCCTGGTTGGAGACCTTGTTTGCATATTTCAGACTTCAGAGATGTTATAAGTTGTAAGGGCTAATATCACAATAATGATTAGCTGTCAATATATTGGGCCTCTAATGCAGTTCGTCAGAATCTGAATCAGAACACTTTACTGATCCCAGAAGAGTGTCACTTTTCACTGTGAAGACTGCCGATAGTTAGGTCCTAGGCAGTGAATGAGCAGACTTTTTATGTGTGGAAGAGTAGTATCAGAAAGCGCTACTACATGGTTTTCAGTCATTCAAGTCATTGAAGTTTATGTGTAAAGCTAAGCCATTAACAGTGCCTGTGTGTTGTGTGTGTAGTAAAGCAGCGCTCCGAGTGTGTTTTATGTCTCTTTAACTAGAAACATAGTAGGACTCCCTTTCTCTCTTTCTGAAGTCTATAACAATGCCACATAGGAAGTAGGAGGGCATTGAAGTATACCACAATGACCCACTAATGTTCAAGGAAACGGCCTTTTAAAGCCCATTATGAATAAGATAGAGTACTCCCTGTGGCATACGCTCCTTGAGCTCGGTCCCCCTCTCCACCTAGTTCCCCTAGCTTTGTTCCTGTACTGGGCGGAGGGGCACGTCTCCCTGCCAAATATCAGAGACCTGCTCGCCTTTCATGTGAGCTAACCACCTCGCTTCTAATGTGACTGCAGTCTGGCCAGCCATCTGCTGCCTGGCACCACGCCACAGCCCCTGGGCCCTGCACCAATCCGCAGGACACAGTGCCCCTTTTCTTCAACCACATCCCCCCCCCACCCCCCCCACACACACACACCCCACACGCTCTCTCCTCTAATGGTACACACATGGCTCTCTGTGAGCTCTGGGGCCAAATAAGGTGCGCCCAGAACGTATACTGCCGGGATAGGCCTGGGATTTAATGCAGATCGTATGTCTGTAGGTGCGTTAGCCCTGATAGTATTGTTTGCACAGTGGCTGGACTTACGGGGAAGGGTGTGGGCAGAGATTCAGGTTGCTGCCGCCAGAATCAAGGTCGATTGCTGTCCCCCTGCCATCAGCTTAAAGTGACTGTCTGGCCAAACATAACATTTGCACAATTTTCCCCTTCCCCCCCCACATCTAATTGATCACCCAAGACATTTCGTTTGCTTCTGTAGTTTTGTGATGGAGCTGTAATTGTGTGCCTCACTATTGCATGAATGATGTCCCCTTTTAAGATTTTTTTTCCCCTTCTTTTCCTTTTCATCTTTTTACTTTTATATATTGTATTTACTTTATATTAAGTTACATATATATAAAATAAGTTATTATTATTATTATTATTATTCTTTTTTTCTTCGTCTTCTTCCTATTAATACTATCATACTGTGTAAAAAATATTTGTGGGTATATTTTAAATTACTTGGATCTATTTGATATTACTTGAAACTGATGCTTTAGACATGCAGACATGCATGACAATAACTGCTGGCTGTTTTCATTACTTCCATTTGCCTTGTCGCTAAAATGCAAAACTAAGGAAGCAAACGTCAACCACGAAACCTATCTTAGCTGATGTGGGATAATGGGGACTGTGGGATCTCTCAAACCAAACCATCTGTCAAATTTCCCACTTTTAAAAAAGGGCTATATTGTCAGTAAAGACTTACTTAGTAACTGCCATGAATTATTCAGTAAGTTCTGTGAAACTGGTTTGTATATACAGAGTTGTAGAGTCTAAGGGGTTAACCGAGTTCCCTCTCTGCTGCAGGCTCAGACAGGGGGCTCGCCCCACTCTTCACCGAGCCACAGTGCCAGCTGCACCATGCCCATGCCCATCCGCTCCACCTCTGCCGGCTCCACACCGACACACACGCCGCAGGACTGCCTGGCTGGGGTCGGGGACGACGTGCTGGATGCCTTCTCTCAGGGTGAGAGAGCTTTGATGGATGCACAGATACATACACACACACACACACGCATTGGACATCGCGATACATGAGAACATAGCAAGAATAACAGCCATGATTACTTTGGTTTTGACAGTAGCATTAGAGTGTCATGGAGCAAATAAATGTGTTTTCCAGGTGTACCTAGAAATCTCCGAAATGACCTTTTGGTGGCTGCAGACTCAATCACGAATACCATGTCATCGCTGGTAAAAGAACTTCACTCAGGTACTGAAGTGTTTTGTGATGCCGACCCTTTTGTGGTGCAGTGTGGTGATTCAGATGTGACAGTCAGATGTGTGATTCAGATGTGACAGTCAGTTGCATATGAAAAAAAGACTGTGGTGGATCAACAAAAATCTTGCCAAAAGAAGCAAACGAAAAGAAAGCATGTTAATGTAACATATATTATTTATGTGCAACGGATGTGAAGAATGTGAAAACTAAAGACAGCTTGAAGGAATTTTGCTCACTTGTGTGGGCCTGATTCTAATTCAGTTTAACTCTGGATATTGGAATGAAAGCTCTTTAAATTTCCATTAATAATGTTATTTAATATGATATATGATATTTTTTCTTATACAACATCATGGTGTGAATGTACGGTAAATACACTTGATCTACTGAATTTTCCACCACCAATTTTCCACTTGTCAGTCAACCGAGGTCTATATGCTGTCCAAGTTCTGCTTCTTTAGTTGGAGCAGTGAAGCTAACAGGACTTACAAACACCAGAAGTCAATTGTCACCTAAATCTTTTCTGGAAATCCACCACTGAAACTTCTCTTAACTTGTGGAAGTATTTTAATGTGCGATTCTGAACAAAACTTCACTGTGTAGCTGAACACTGAGGACAGCACATTCTGTTTTAGACAACAGGGTCTGTTTTCACAGACCTCAGGAGTTTTTGTTGCAGCGACCATCATAAATAAAGAGGAAACAGATAGAAGATAAGTTTCTGCCAGCCAGTATGTTCAACATTCCATGCAATTAGTGAAACAGGGGTTATCTGGAATAGCAGTGCATTTTTGTTCCTTTAGAGCTCACAGTAAGTCACACTATATCCTAAACCAGTGGTCCCCAACCCCAAGGCCGCGGACCGGTACCACATGACCCACGGCCCGGATGCACAGAAAAAATCATTTAAAAAAAACGTGTATGAAAATGCTGTTAATAAAGCTGCGAGTACACATTGGATTTACGTTTATTATTGTATTTTAAAGATTCCCCATTA
>JBBPDB010000001.1:38718010-38728407 GCA_037974465.1 Brachypetersius altus | reverse complement strand
GGTTTGTGTGTGTTTGTGCGTGTTGTGTGGGAGTTGTGTGTGTGTGTGTGTGTGTGTGTGTGTGTGTGTGTGTGTTGTGTAGTCTGTGTGTATTGTATGAGCTGTGTGTGGTACGTGTGTGTGTGTTGTATGAGCTGTGTGTGTGTGTGTGGTGTGTAGTCTGTGTGTATTGTATGAGCTGTGTGTGGTATGTGTGTAGCGCGGTGTCTCTGCTGCAGGCGGGCTTTAGGACCGTCTCTCGCGGGCTGTGGAGCTTCATCAGCGCCTGGTCTCTGCAGTGTGGGAGCGGAGGAGCATCTGGAGGAGCGGTGGCCGGCTGGGGAGGTGGAGGACGGGGAGAGAAGAAGAAGGAGGACCCGGGAGTCGGCGAGAAAAGAAAAAACGGGGGTCAGGACTGGGACTGAGGCAAAACGGGTAATTAACACTACGGTCCACTTCTCTATACCATCTTACTTCCCCCTCCCCTCTCTCCTCGGACAGAAACGGAGCTTCAGACGGTCTCACTGCTCGGGAACAATCGCTCGCCCCTCTTCTGTAGTCTGGGCACCCAGGCAGCCGGGGTGGATTTGTTCTCCCTGCTGTTTTTCTGCAGATGTGTGTGCTTTAGGCAAAGCGATGTGCACTTGAACTTGATGTCCGCGAACTCGCCATTGCAGGCACTGAATCCACCCGGGGGGTGAGGACGGAGCTGTTCCGTGGCCTGCTCTCGCAATGCCTCTGCAATTCAGAGGTCCTGCGCCTCTTTCTGTCCATTTTAGCTCTTTTCTGCAATCGCGCAGCACAGGTGACCGAGCTGCTGCAGACACGGTGACATTACCTCTCACACCTAAACCTCGCTTCAGCCACTTTCCCTTTTCCCCCCACATTTGGGAGCCGAGTCTGTCTCCAAAAAACGCCTAAGTACATTAAGGCAAAACGATTGTTCTTTTTAGATCGAATATTAATCTTCATGTGTTGACCTCTAATCTCTGCGTATGGGATTTTCCAGGTCTTGTTCTTGGCGTGTGGAAAAAAAGGGACATTTAAAGCCCCTCCATATAGTACATACTGTACAACCCCCCCAACCCCCAACTTCTCCAAGAGAAATGGACGTATAGGAAATAGCAGGAGTAGTCTGGAACTCACATGTCATTCCTGAGGGGGGTGTTCATGCTGGAGGGATCCCCTGCATTTCCAGTTTTGCTGTGCTGAAGAGAGCACGCCCAGCCACACAGCTGTGTGTGTGCAAAGTCCCTGATGTTCAGGTCTGGTTTTCATGCATGCACAGATTGTGGACGGTGGGCATCCTGCTGGCTGGCACACAGCGTCTCAGGAAGCCGGCAGAATATGGAGAATGCAGAATGCGAGGTCTAGAGTGTGGGAACGGGTGACTTGTTGCCTCTGTGATTAATTGCATCTTGTCACCAGTGAATGATCTGTTATTCAGGCCTGACACATGACGGTGGGCTGAGAAGATGTCAGGAAATGTGGCTTGTAAGATGTTTTGTCCCAGTCTGGAAAGGAGCAGGGTTTATATGATCAGATTCAAAGAGCAGGAGCGAAAGATTAGGCAAATGAGATTAGGTCAGTAGGACAAGCTCTATTCGGAGTTACCCTGATACTCTATATTTCAGCTGGCACTGGCACGGCTCATCCTGCAGCGACACCACCCGTGTGGGTTAGGCTTTTGAAAGATCTTTCATCAGTTCTGTAGATCTGTTTGTGTTTGTGAAACTGTTGTTTTTCACAAATGTGCTGTTCTCTCTTCTCCCCCCCACAGTGGATCCAAACGAGGGAGGATTATTTGGCCATTTTGTTTAGTTTTGTTTGAGTTTTGGGTTGCATTGGACCGCCACTCTTTAGGCGATGCCATCCAACACGGTCACCACCGCCGCCGCTTTCAAAAGCTCCGACTTCAACTGTGACAGTGGCGGGAATCTCATGGTAAGAGACCTGTAATGACTACCATATGCGAAATGCTTTAGAAGATCAGATTTAGCCGCATTGTTGATTTTTCTCCTTTTTTTCAGCTGTGGAATCCGCCTTGATCTATGACCTGTGATCTATGAACTCTGTTTTTAATGAATATGCACTGTATACGAAATAGGACCTGTCCCTGAAATAAGAAACATTCGCAGTGCCGAGGCGCTCCCAGCATCCACCCAGTTCTGAGCACTCTCAAAAAACTCCATATATAACCTCCTCTGTGTTGAAACCTTAGGAGATCTATTGAGGAAGCAGAAGGAAACACACAGTAATCTATTATAAAAGATGTATTCTAAACTGAAATATCATTCTAATAATTATATATGATTGATTCATTGACCCAGTGCATTTTTCCTCCCTTCTTCTGCGGGTTGTATCTAGACATCCTCCCAGCTCTTTTTTGTTGTACCGTGCACAAAACTCCCTCCATTATCAAATTGTGAGCTGAAGTGATGAATGGCTCAGGCGAGCATTGCTGCTGGGGTTACGCGGTGTCAGCACACAACAGAATACGTGTGTAAATGTATCGTGTGTAAACACCCAGGCCTTGTTATGCTCAACGGCCTTGGAGATACGAGCTGCTCTGCGTCTGGGGGGGTACGTGGTGACGTGGGTGTTGGCCTGTGCATGGGAGGCTGCCGTATGGCTGATTTATAGGGGAATTCATTTTCCTCCTCTCTACCCGCCAAGCCGTGCAATACCCGCAGCCCTGTTGCCTGGCAACAGGGTTTGCCTTAAATAACTGGCCGCCGACAGAAATAGAGCAAAGCTATAGATGGTGTTACTGAGTTCATACAAGGCAATGCCAAATTTCCAGGTCCCCTTTTTTGTATTCATTTACTACAATTATTTGTGGGCCTGCAGGCATTGTGAGGAAAGGCATGGTCATGTGTTGGAGGAATAAAAGAGGCCTTATTTTCAAAAACTAGCTGTTTTTTCATGGACTTTCCATCAAATAACTTACTGCAAAAACTAAGGGCGTAATAATAAAGAAAAACACAGAAATAAGGGTCTTGTCTAAAACTCAATTGATATCGTTCTCTGCTTCTTTTGCAAATCTTGCCTTTGCCATCTTTCATCAGTGGTCAGATATGGGCATCTGGGTGCATTTGTTGTTTAGCTGCATGTCAGTATATGAATAAAACCCATTTTTGTAGTGTTTAACGGAAATATTTGTGTAGTAACGTATAATACTATCTCAGTAG
This sequence comes from Brachypetersius altus, assembly GCA_037974465.1. Classification (NCBI taxonomy): domain Eukaryota; kingdom Metazoa; phylum Chordata; class Actinopteri; order Characiformes; family Alestidae; genus Brachypetersius; species Brachypetersius altus. The sequence goes on along the minus strand of JBBPDB010000001.1, from coordinate 38,725,237 downwards.
AATCCTTACATTTTTGATATATAAATAATCTAAAACGTAATCACATTTTGTTTAAAAAAAAAATCAGGACTTGTGTAAAACTTTTCCCAGATTGCACCCCTAAGATTCATAGGTGCGAGAACTGCACATGATGCAACCACATATCAACCAGCTCTTAGGTTACATCTTGGCTTGTAGATATGTAGTCACATCCCAAAGACCACTGCCAAGTCTGTTAATTTGTATTCCTGTATGCTCCATCACACATTAGACTGTCATGATTACTTAAAAGTCATTATGTATGGATCTTGATTACAAACAAGCAATTGATTGAAAATTCTTCTGCTCAATTTATCTGCGGTGATTAACTGGAACTGTAATGATGATGTACAGTCTAATACATAATTCTTGAACTGGTTTCAACAGTGTTGTACACACAGTAAGTTTTTGTTTGTCAATTTCTTTAAATAGAAATTGATACATGGTAAAATTATTATGTAGATTACGGCACCTCTAATGTAATCTATAGTGGCAGACGCAGTATACATAATTTGGATTTGCAGTATTGCTCTGTTTCACATAGCTAGAGTCTAAACCTCCGGTCCTGCTGGACTGGGTTCCGTATTCCAATTAGTATTCGGATTTAGAGTGAGGAGATGCTATTCAAAGCCACGGCTGTGGCAACATTAGGATCATCTTTTCTCGTCCGTCCACCCTAGGGTGCTTGGTTGGCTGGAGAGTGGGAGTTGGTGCAGGGGTGGGGGGTGGGGGTGTGCATAGTTGTGCTAGACAAAGGGGAAAAGGAAGGAGGGGAGAGAAAGAGCTGCCGAATGTCTTTGTAACTGTGTCAAGTGGGAGCTGAGAGTGGTAGGTCAGCTCCGCGGCTATAGAATCCTCACTTCATAGCCACTAAAAGGGAGGTGTCATTCAAGCACCACGGCTATTCTCATTATCTAAATATCCTCGTCTGTAAAGAGAGAGCGAAAGAGAGACCCATTCAACTCCTGCTGGTGTTGTGTGGTGTGTCTCTTGCTTCTACAACCTGTGGTGTGCACAGCGGACAGGAAGCATGTCATAAATACTAATGGAGATGATCTTATTTGCTCCTTTCCTTTCGAGTTACCCTACAGGCCCTGATATGGACACTATGGTATATTAATATCGGTTACGCTGTGATTTCATTCATCAATACACAGCAATGTGAAATCAATCACAGATTACACTGTAAGAAGGTTATGGAAGGGGTGTTGCTCCGCTGCACTAAAGATTTTATTATTCTGCCTCATTTAACACACCTGATTCAATCCATCAGTTAATTAGCAAAGCCTTTGTTAGTTGTGTTCACAGTGTTATAAGAAATAATACACCAGTCCCCTTGGGACATGGGTTGAGACTCCTGGAACAGGGAGCACAGGTGTGGTATGGTTTTTTGTGACATGGACGCTGTGTGCCATTTAAGCAGACTGAGAGTCCGAGGCTGGAGAAGGATCTTCCTGCAGTGGAGAGGCCAGCGCTCAGCAGTCCGGTCCGTAAAGTGGGGCGACCCGGCCGCAAACGCAAGCACCTCTCTGTGAGTACTGCGGAAATACTGCAGTGCACATTCACTTCAGCTACACTACCTTTCAAACCTGTGTTTCTGAAACCAATGTGGTGTGGTCAGTAGCTAGTCCAGTGCAGGGTTCAGGTAATTAGTCAGGAGTGTATAAAAAAGACTTAAGGAATTCCAGCGGTGCCCAGAATGTTGAATGGAGCTGTATGTGACTCTTATATGACTGTGAAAGCTACATCAGGAATAAAGTTCTAATAAAGTCATAAACAAAAGTGCTGTTCAAATCTTGATGCAAAAGAATGACGTTGAAATATGATATATGAGACTTGAACATCTTTAAAGTCCTGCTCCTTGGTTGTAATATCTGTTAGTAAATTCTATCTGTTGCAACATTATGAGATTGCAGATAAATTAAAAAAGACTTCTATGGTTTTAAATGTGAACAGTAGTGTTCTCCATAACACAGCTAGATGCCTCATAAGCATCGGTTTCCTGTTTACTTGCTCTGGAGAAATGTAAAGAGACTGGAATAATCAAAAGGTAGCTTAAAATAACTGTATTTGAAAATGCATACTTACATTACAAAATGATTAAAGCTAAAGATCAAAGAAGATGCAGATGACTACTTGGGTTTACACTTAAATTAAAAGGTATTTAAGCGTGACTGGGCCTGCACTCCCAAAGACATGGGGGTGGTGATCCCAGCCTCAGATGCTCTGCCCACAACTGGCCAAACTGACCACCTTTGACTGTTTTTTGCAAGTTGTGTTCTGATTGAGTATCCACACTTTGACACACAACAGTTTGTATTCTTTTGACGTGAAATAAGTCAACATCAGAGAATAGTTGCCTGTACTGGACATTAGAGGAAATATGATCCTTTCAGAGCATGATATTATATTGCCTCCTTCTGTACGTCATACAGAAAGAATGCACTGTAGTCGTTTTGCGTGTCAGTCGAATTTCCTTTTCCTGCAGTAGTAGGCAGTACTTGGCCACGGTAAGCAGAAAAACACATCAGACTCTCTGACGGAAAGTCTGGCATGCAAGACTACTAGGGTGGTACCTAGGACCGGGTAGTACATCAAATTTCAGTGTTAAAATATTCTGTCATTACATACCTATATAGACAGTCTTTGCGTTAATGAGCAGACAAGAAGGCTCTTTACAACTCCAGACTACTGACGCACAGTCTAAATTGCAGTCTGTATGTGCATTATTTACACCAGTGCTTCCTGATTAGTCAGCAGACTGTTAGAGTTGGTATTTATACATCCTTTTCCAGAAACACTAACTCATTTCTGTTTGAACCCACTCCCACATTTGGTCTGTATTTGAAAGAAAATTTTTGAAAAAGTGTTGAAATCAAGGTTTAGGAAGTGGTATTGACGTCAGTAGGTGTATAGATAATCTAATATATATAGATAATCTTCATTATCTATAGTTAGGGAATATAATTGTACTGTTTCAGCTGTTCTTTGTCCATATACTCTTTCCTTTCCTTTAAGTTGTTTAGATTATAAATGGTACAAATATGTCCCTCTTGTTCACAACTGGACCTTAAAAATGTATCTAAACAGAACCCATTTTGGAGAATGCACATCATTCAGTGGCCCAGTGGATAAGTGTATTTTATTATCATCCCTGTGGGCAGGAGTGCTGTTTTTAATCTGAGGTGAAAAATGTGTGTTTACCTGGGGCGTTCCTGGCCGGTCAGACTGGAGGCTGGCTGTGCGGCTGCAGCTTATGTTGCTCTGTATGTGTTTTGACTGTCTTGACCTCTGGCAGAGGCCACGTCTGGGTCACTGGGTCACCGAGGGTGTTGCATAACACTCGTTTGCTGTCACAGACTGCTGTCTGGCTCATTTGTCTGCTCGTTTAATGCTCACTCTCCCTCTCTCTTGCTCCGTGGTCAACGTTTCTTGTCTGACACGTGTCTTTGCTTTTGCTTGGTTTTCCTCGTCTCTCTTTGTCCATCTGTCTTCCTCTGTCTTAGTGGAGCCACCCTAGAATGTCAGTTGTGGCTCTTTCCACATCCAGCTGCCGGTAAACATCCTCTGCCGCGGAGCCGGTTTTCCTGTTTGAAAATAATCCCGGCTCTTGCATAATTAATCTGGAGAGGGCATGTCGGGGCACGTGGACTCTCAGCTGCCCCACATCCGCCCCTCCCTCCCACATGGGGCTCTCTGATTTTATTATCTGCATGTTCCATTCCTTCAACAGGTAATTGTGGTAATGGTAGAAGAATGCCTTCCTCTGTGAAACACAAGCCATTCAGAAACAGATAAAGTCGTGCTTTCGTGAGTGGACAGAGCTGCAGCATTTTTTTTCTCAAAACATTAATGACTGCCTTATCAAGTATCAAGTTTATTACACCAATCAGTAGATTTCAGTCTAAAGCTGCTGGAACAACTAGCATATCATCACTTTTGGAACCAAACCTTTGAATGCCCAGTGGACCAATAGAAATGGTCCAGAATGATTTCGATCATTAACATTAACTCAGACAGAAAATTCAGCTTTTTTTCTATCCATGTAGTTTTTAGATTTCCAAGTTTTCTTCTGACATTGGTGATATGAACATGTAGATATTCCGTAACTCATATTCTACTATGAACTCTATAGGCCACCAACGTCTTCTGCTTGCAAACTCTTGGAAATCTTTGAAAACTATACTGCTCAAAAAAATAAAGGGAATACTTTAACAACACAATGTAACTTCAAGTCAATCACATGTCTGTGAAATCAAACTGTCCACTTAGGAGTCAACACTGATTTACAGTCTACACTACAGTGACAGTCAGGGTTGCCTCCTAAGACATGTGATTGACTTGAAGTTACATTGTGTTCCCTTTATTTTTTATTTTTTTGAGCAGTATATTTCAGTCTTATAAACTTCTTCTGAGCTCTCCTCGAACCTCTTTGGGTGTCCTCTGAACCCCAAAATGGTGTGTTTATTTTATATGATCTAACTAAGGTCTTAGTTAACCTAATACTAGTGTGGTTAAAATGTGGTTCAGGCCAATGATGGCCCTATTATTTCTGATAGATTTGGACAAATAAGCGCATAGTTCACTTCACTGACTCTCATGTGGAGCTTTGGAGCTGTGGTAGCAACAGCCAACAGCTACACTGACATGGTTCTATTTATCAGGACGCTTTTCCAGTCTGCTGTACTTCTCGTAGGCACTCCCGGACAACTATCCCAAACACACTGCCATATAAATCTGTTTTCTAAAGATGGTTAGGATGTTTACATGCCCACCAGTCGAGTCCCACTGGGAGATTCAGAAATTGTAAGTCAGTGAGAGGAACCCTCGTCATTTTGGCGAGTTTTACCTAGAAGGTTGGGCCAACATTGAACCTCAGGAAGCTAATTACTTCCTACTGTAGACCAAAGCTACTTCTTGAAGTGGTCTGAAAGATCGGATAGCAAGCCCTTTCCAATTTGTTGCGGTTGCGTTTGTGCTCGGCTGGATAGCAATGTGATCGGCACAGGACAAAAAAAGTCTAAACAGCCTCAGAGAATAGTTGGGTTGTTTTGTGCTTGTAAATGTGAATTGAAACATCCCTGTACTGTAACCCTGTCTGTTGTAAAAGGGTGTTCTCCCTTTCTCAAGGCACGCTCCATTTTTTATCCTGACCCAGTAACAGTATTGTTCCCCGACAGTGTATTTTTTCGACCGCTATTTTTACACCAGAGCGCAGGGACTGGCAAGACAGCCCCTTTCCTGCCCCTTCCTCTTTCCCAAGACTTCAGTGGAATCAGTAGTACTTCAAAAGGCAGACTGTGCACGAGAAGGTTTTGTTTCTAGGTCACATAGGAAAGGTGTTTCTTGTCTAACATCTACTGTATTTTTTTAAACTACCTGAACATCTGTCATGGCTCTCCCAGCTGTTCGTTGCCCATACGACTGCTGCGTTTGATTACACTGTATGATGGAGTTGTTATGTACTTTATTCCATGTTTATTAGTTACAATTTGCCAGCTGGTTTACTGTCTGTTCGAGCTGAGTAATGTTTCCTTCTTTCTTCTTTATGAGGCCGAGATGGTAAGGGTCGAGGAAAGTAGCTCACGCGGAGCCCAACAACTCCTTCCTGACAAGCAGCCAACATTCCTCTCATTCCTCCAGCCCTTTTGTAACGTTGAGTGAGAAGTTAAACAAACAGAAAAGAATGCACCATACAGCATTTACGTTCTGGGCAGTGGTTAAAGTATAGTATCTCTGCTTCAGTACGTTTGAGATTTAAAATAAGTGAATAAACCTGGATTTGGTAGTACCTGGATTTCTGCATGAATTGTTCCTTCAGTGTGGTCTGATCTTCATTTAGGAGGTATTTTGGCCCACGTCTCTTTACAACAAAGGTTTTCGTTCATGAGTATTTTGGGGATTTTGCATGAATGGCCTCGTCATAACATTTAAATGGACTGGTATCAGCACAGCAGTTTCTTCTGTCATCTCGTCAGTTCTTAACTTATAGATCTCCAGCGGAATCCAAAAGACTTCTCAGTGATTACGGACTGTCCAGGCTCTGAGTCAGCAAACCATCCCAGCCCATTATACCGCGTTCACCATGTTTTGGTCCATGGGGTTTCCTGTTGCTATGGAGTGTTTTGTTTTCTCCAAACATAACGCTGTGAGGATGCTATAGCTGGCTCCTGCTATGATCTTTGTAGGCCACCAACAAACACCTGCTGAGTTTCTTTTGCTTGCGAACTGATGAAGACCTTTGGAAATCTTTGGAAACCTTTTCAGTTTTATTAGCTTCAATAACATTTCTTCTAGGGTCACCTGAAATCTCTTTAGACTGGTCCACATATGAATGACTGGAATGCCTCGTCTCAACTGGGCTTGTTTCTAAAAGGCATTTTTCCTTCTCTGACCTTGACTGATTATTGAAATAAATGTATTTTTTGTTAAATAAAAAGATTTTGAATTAATACTCTGACTTATGATACAGAAATCCAAATTTCCAAAGATTCACAAATATCTTCTCACAAGTGTACGTTCTCCTAACACCGCCAGAACAAGCTTGTCAGATAATTGCTGAACTGTATGCAGGATTGCTTGTCACATGTGATTCTGAGGCACAATTGAGTTCTCACTCTTCGGAGAGCGGCAAGAGAAGCAAACTATCCAGCAGCTGCTATAGGAGTTTCTTCTTTCTTCTTCGTCTTTAGTGTTAGTCAGGAAAAACGTTTGTGTTCTGTCAATGCCCTCTTTGATTTACCCTTCAAGAGAATAGTTTTGACATCCTGAGCCGGTGAGGCAAAGCAGCAGCTGCTAGTCTGAAGAGAGACGCCACTGTCTCTCCGACAGCACCGTTCTCCCAAGGCTCTCAATCTGTCCTCCTCGATTTCAACAGTTTCTCATATCATTCTTCTGCCTCTCACAAATGCTAAGCAGGTGGCTGGTACAGTGAGCTGATGTATGTTTGTGTGAGGAGATTAATGGCTTGCTTCGCAGGATATGGAGACGTAAACCATGTGGGCTGTTGTCTTCGGTGACCTGACACTTTTTTTTTTTAACCAGTATATGAGAACTGCATCTAATGAGTAATAAGTAATGGGGTGGAGGTAGCTCAGTGGGTAGGATACTTGCCTCCGGACCAAGAGGTCACAGGTTTGAATCCTACCTCCAGCACCACCACTGGGTCCCTGAGCAAGACCCTTAACCCCAAGTTGCTCCAGGGAGAGA
>JBBPDB010000001.1:38673524-38711534 GCA_037974465.1 Brachypetersius altus | reverse complement strand
GGGCAGCTACGAACACAGCGCCCGGGGAGCAGTGTGTGGGGACGGTACCTTGCTCAGGGTACCTCAGCAGTGCCTAGTGGTCTTGGGAATCGAACCCGGACTTTCTGGTCGCAGGGCGAATGCCCTAACCTCTAGGCTACCAGCTGCCACTGTGGATGTGCTTGGATTTTTTATAAAAAGTTTTTCACATTCACACACACACATCTCATCTCATACAAAGCACCAGCCATTAGAAGTTTTTTCTTCCTTATTTTTTCCATTGGTTTTGTGAGCCTCGTATTCTTACCTGGGGACTTATAGGGTAAAAGGTGGAGAAACTCTTGGGGACAGGTGGCCAGTCCATTGCAGATACACAGACAAACATATTCCCACCTATAGGGAGTATTTAGCTTCTCCAGTTCACATGGCCTTTGCACTGTGGGAGAAAATTACAGCTCCGGGTAGAGAACATGTGAGTTCCTCACAGAAAGGACCAGACCACCCCTTCTAGGAAACAAACCCAGGAGCTTCTTGCAGTGTGACTGCACGGGATATTATGCCACTGTGCCACTAAAAGGTTCTTTAAAAAAATAAAAATAGTTTAAAAACCCCTCTTTGGGGTTGTCTTACAGTCGCTGGATCTGGTGAACAGAGGAGTTCTGTTATTACATATTATTGTGTAATATGTGTAATGTTCTTGTGGAATGGCCAGACAAAATAGTCCAGCTCAGGCATATGGAAGGCAGCTCAGGGGTCCTGTTCAGCCTGTAGAAGTGGATCACAATGTCCCTCTATCTGCTAGTACTTGTTCCCTGCGACAGAGATCCACAGCACGGCTCACACGCGGCCAAGTGCTTTCCCTGGCTCGCCTTCACTCCACTGGCCGGCTTGCCAATCTCAAAGAGATAACACAACTAATGATAGATGAATCCCACATTATTCTTACTTTTCATGCAGATTCAGTTGCGTAAAGATAAACGTGCCAAAGTAAAGTGAATCGAACACTCTGACAGTTGTGGGGTCGATTACAAAGGCCCAATGCGTTTTTTTGTGCCGTCCATCTGGAGAGCACAGGAAGGATCTCAACTCGGTGGAGAGGAACTGGGCACTAAGAACACGCAGGTTGGCACGCATACAAGCCTGGCACACCGAAATCTCTGTGGGCACAGCGTGCCAACCACGCTCATGAACCTGCTGACCTTGGCAGTTAAAGTGGAGCAGGCCCCTCCTCAGCCTCACCCAATGATTATGTAGTCACTTATTCCCATTGAGAGGGAGAGAGAATAGGGATTTACACATGGTACAGATCTAGAGAGTGCTCGGTGGGTGTAGTCTTTTTGTTTGGCTGGGCGTGTATGGTACTTCAGCAGCAGACCTATTACCTGTTGTGAAGAAAACAGCCTCTCAGATTTTGCCCTGTTCTCTTCACACTGAAGTGCTCTAATGTGACCAAATGATAAAACCCTTGATAGGCTTGGACAAGCTTCAAACAGCGGCCCCTCTCCCATTCTGTTTATGATGAAGGAGACCGCTGAAGCAGACATCGATCAGTATAAACTGCTCCTGTGTCCATGTGGGTTTAATTTTTGGTCTAATCAACATATAATCCTGGTATTCGTACATGAGGAACAGCACTACTCATGGTACAGAGGAAATGTTAAATGAAGATTTGATGAAAAAAGTTAGATATTCAGGCTTCAGTAGAGCAGTGAAATATATTCATTAATGTTGTGATAAGGTACATCATGATAGTGCCAGTACTTAAGGAAGAGTATAATTAGCCTTGGCTTGATGTAGTGCAGCACAGTGTGTGAATGAGAATGATTTGTATTTTTAAAATGTGATCATGAAAATTTCTTAGAGGGATCCTAATATTATTTTCTTGTCATATCACTGCCTGCTATTTACACATTTCTTCTGTTTTAATAATTTCCTGAGTAATCATAGGTTAAACAGTATTTTTCTAAACGTGGCTCTATTGGCTCTTTCTTCTGGTTCTGTCTTTGTTCACATGCTAGAACAGATGACATATTGTGTATCATGAACAAATTCTTCTCTTTTGCACCTTTCTTCCAACTAGCTTGCCCATTTGACTCTGACAGAGAGCAGATCTCATGTACCAGAGTTGATTTGTTTCATTTGCTTTCACCCCAGCATTCTCCTCTGGACTTGAAATGTGCTTTATTATCTTTTCAAGTGGCATTCAAGTGACGAGTATATACGTGTCCAGTTAATTATTTGGTGATATTCTGTTTCTATGCCCTGCAATGAAGTGCAATCTTTTCTATCGTATACATTCTCAATCCTGGTCCAATTTTCCTCGTGATGACACGCATGATTCAGCTTATCAGGCAACTGTCAAGTTGTCAGATAATTATGGAGGCAGGTGTGTGCCTAGAGAAAACAAAAATCTGCTGTCCATGAGACTGGAGCAGATGGGTCAGCCTGTGAATGTACTGCATTATGGAAGGCCAGAAATAATCAGTGCTGGCTACAGAAGGGCACCCTTTCTGTGCACCATTCCTTTCTGTGATTTCAGACTCTTTCTTGCATGAGAAGTTCATTTAATTTGAATGTGAGTAAACATTAGTGTGAGAACAGTGCAGTTGAATATCATATTTAAGTTGAATAATTTGTGTAAAAGACATTTCTGTACTGGTGATGACGTGCCGTCACTAGCCAGCGCTACAGAAGAACATCTGATTTTGCATTTTTGAATTCCAGACCCAAATACAAACCCAAATCTTTTCCATTTTTTTTAAGGTTTGTAATTGTTAGTTTAGGGTCCATTTAAGACTCACGCTGCATCTCATGCTGTCTGGGCTGTGGAGAAGAACCTGGCAGTGCCCTAGGCGCCATTGTTTACAAACATTAGAACTTGGCATGTACCATGCACAGAAAACGCCACTTCATAAACTGCTGTCAGTGAAATCCCTATAATTGTTATACATTATTACATAACTGGCAGAGCGCTGAAAATCTTCCCTCCTCTGACTTTCGCAGCGAGTGTTGGGAGTCCATTCAGTTAATTGCTTTGATGTTGGAGAGAGAGAGAGTTATAAATCATTTAAGATGCTTTTTGATCAAGACACCACACTGAAATATGGCTTAAGGCAATACAGAACCGGCTCTGGCTTAAAAGTAGTTTTGGAAGCTTTTAAATATGCAGCTTCAAAAATTTGCAATATTGTGAGTATTAGCCATATCGAGCCAATTATTGGATAATATATTGTAGTGATTAGTCTTGTACTATATTAGATTAGTACTATGATATATTGATCATGTTCTGTTGCTTTAGCTTAAGTTGCTGTTATTTATTACTATTATAGCTCTTTCATTCTGCTTTACATTTGCCATGTGTACAATAGGAATGATTGCACTTAATTATAGGCTATACAGACAGAATCTCATATTCAAACTAATTAACTGAACACGTATGTGCTTGTTACTTGAATGCCACTTGAAAAGATGCAGATAATGGAGATTTCCAGTCTGGCAGAATTTTTTGGCATCAATGCAGCAAGAAAAAAACCTCTGGTGCATGAGATGTGCTTTCTGATAGACAAAAGGTGCAAAAGGAAGGAATTATTATGTTACACATCTCCTCTAGCATGCAATTTTTATTAATGCAATGAAAATTGAACCAACTTTTAAAACTGAGGTTACTCATGATTTTTTTTTCTGTTAGTTTTGGTTATTTGGTTTTGACACATCATAAATGTCACAAATGCATCACACTGGTGTGTTGGTAGGCAAGTGCACACACACACCTGCACTGACAAAAATAGACTGTTTCTAATAGGTCTTATTTGGAAAAAGAATATCCCTTAAAAATGCTTGATTATGTATATTTTTTAGTACTTCTTTATCATTAACCATTATAAACCATTGGTAATAGGACTGCACAATATATCGCAAATTTACTGTCATTGCGATATCAACGTGCGCAATATACACATCGCGAAAGACAGACTGCAATAAATGGCAGTTTTCTTCATATTCCATGCTTCTTTTAAGGTTTGTTCCTTTTGATATTTTTTTCTGGCTAAGAACATACTATTATTTAAATTATGTTTAAAATTTTTTAATATTTAAAATTATTATAAAAATATTATTTATGTTATTTAAAGAATGTTATTTAAAGAAAAAACATGTTGGAATGGGAGGATTGCATTTCATTTTTTTCATTTCTGCATAGTTTTTATTTACTTATCACATATGACATCGCCATCGTAACACGCAACATTATCACATATCGCATGTTTTCCTAATATCATGCAGTCCTAATTGGTAATTATATTACCTTCAGTCAAGAGCTATAGGGTAAGGCCCTACAGTGCTCTTGTGTGGCCCTGTGTTTGATCACAATAAGTTTTTCGTTGAAGAGTATTGTATTGTATTATTTTACAGTATATTGAGGTATAACATATTTTAGCTTCTCATATGTAAATTAACATTATAAGTGCTCCACTGAACGGTTGCTCATGCTCCTCGCGCCTCCCATGCCCTGCTTAGAACTGTCTCATTGCTCATGAATCATGAATCATTGTAATAGCCCTGCTAGAGTTTCAGGTCACTAGAAATTGTAGCCTCAGCCTAACCCCTGGGTGCCCTTCTGAAGCCAGCCAGAACAGATTTGTTTAGGAATGAAGTATGTCCTTTTATACATAAAGACTTTAGGAATGTAAATCAATTCCATGGGGGTAGAAGACTCACGGCTTTCAACAGGTTGCAAGGCCATTTTGCAAAGTGCATTGAAACAGAACTGAATTTGAACATTAGGCATAGTGCTGCATAGAGTTTAACTGGTCACACATTTATCTGCAATTATCTTGAAAATAATGTTTGATCCTCTGAAAGGTTGTTTAATTAGAGTTTTATACATATATATGTAGTTTTTTTATAATGCATCATTTGCGTGGTCATTTGAATTCCAGTTCATTTCTTGTGCATTTTCTGGGGCCTTTTTTTTTTTTCCAGTTTTGTATTCGTTGGTGTATGCCTAAATTGCACAGTCACTCACTCTAGATTAACATATCTGGTATGAAGAGCAACTTAGCTACGTAGTGCAAATAACTTCAAGGGCTTTAGCTTTTTTTCCCAAACAGTAGTTTCAAGCAACTTTGATTGGATTCTAAAAGTTGGGTCGTTAAGATTAATGAGTGGGCTAGCTGTGGATGTCGTCGGCACAAGCGGTCCAGTATGCTCGCAGTTAAGGTTCGCATGTGGCTGGCGGTGGGGGCGGGGAGGGGCCTGGCTAATAGCAGGCAGCTGTGGAGGCTCAGCAGGACGAGCTGTAGGGTCAGGGGTGTGAGCACAGCCAAAGTAAACCTGGCCTCCCTCCATACTCATCACCACTCTAGCTGACACTCCTCAACCTCCCCGCTCCCTTCAACCTCTAACCGCAACCTTCTCTTCACCGGGATGATTCCCTGTCCGAGGCTACGTTCACTTTACAAGCCTTATTGCTCAGTTCCAATTTTTAGCTCAGATTCAACCCGAACATTCTGCTCTGAGAGATTTTATGTTTAAGCGACGTATTCGTCATTAGTGTAAAGAGTTGACACTTAATACCATTAGATTTCAGAACGGATTCGAAATGTAGCATTATGCTTTATACCAAATAGTGTTTATAACAAACTAGTGTTTGAATGAACACAGATTAATACATTTAACTTCAATTACATTTACTTTAATTATAGTTTGTTTCAGGAGTGAGCCTATCCAGTACTCAATATCAGTGTCGGTTCAATACAGGACAATATCAGGTGTTGGAAAAAGCTTGAAGTATCACATAAATGCTTAACTAAACTTTGAACTGTTAATACAGATCCACAGATGAGGAGACGAGTAACACAGGTGGGCACCAAGCATGTGTCTCAAATGGATCTCTACTTCAGGATATAGTACATGATACAGGGATTCAAATACAGGCTCCTGCTCCCAGATAGTGTGTAATATGTCTAAAAAGAGCTATTAGTGATTCAGCCCTGTATGCAAAGTTGCTTAATGGACAAATAATAATGACTTTTTGGCAGCTAATTTTCAAGAATGTAGTCAACCATTCACAAAAATTTAATGTTTTGTCTCACCTTGATTTTTACTGAAAGCAATGATTATACACATAAATCACATATAAACCAATATGATGCTTAAATGGTTATTTGTCTGATGAAATGTTTTTTCTCTATGAAGGATAACCTTCTGAACACAGTTTTTAAATAACCTCAGAGAATTCAGAGAATGTTATGAACCTATAGAAGCTGTAAGTGACAAGCTGCCAACACTAGATGATGGATGTGCATGTGCAGTGAAGTGTTAAGTGAAAAACAGGACCAAAAAGAGTGCAGCAAAAAAAGGATTTCAACACAGTGCAACATGCAAGACATGGCCTGTGTTTACAGAGCCATGCGGAACAAGAGAACAAGACACAGGCTGCACATCGTTTGCATGAATTTGATTATAGCTCATATTGAACATGAAACTGATATAGGGCCAGTGAAGGGGGCTTTTTATAAATGTGCTTGTAATCATCATTGAGACCTTATTCCACTTTATCCAGTGAGTCTGACTCTCCAGAATGTGCCTGGAGTTCTGCTTATTTGAACCTGAAGCCCTCATCTGGCCACACTCAGTCTGTTGAGTTTGTTTGGGGAGATGCTGATCTAGAGGGAACGCTTACATATGATTTTGACAAGACAAATAGAGCATCATAATGAGATAAAGGCCTCTATAATGTAGCATTGCATTTTATTCACTGAGGGGATATTACTGAAATAGCAATTTTAGGCTAGTGTACTATGATTACTTGCGTATGATCACGCTAACAGTGTGCTCACAAGGCTGAATTACCACCAAAATGACTTTTCCATGTATTCTCAATGGAGCATTAAACTGCCAGAGCACCTCAAAGGCTACTGGGCAAGGTTTCCGCATGTAGTCAGCAAAATACGAAATAGAGTAGCTGCGTGTAATACAGCCACATAAACCACTGGGCCTCTTTGCATAATGTTAAGTGAGCAGGAAATGCCCCTGTGATTCTGTGTTTAATGATTTTAAGGTATTCATTGTGTTCCTAAATTGCTGTTTTAGTACTTGGGAATCATTTTAACACATAATGGCTACTTTTGTCCTTTTAACCTAGCATGACAATACAGAGCTACACTGTGATGGATTCCTCTTTGGTAATTAGTAATTACAGATCTGTTAAAAGCTCTTGTGACCGCTCCTTCTGTTCTTCCCTGTTCTTTCAGCATTGATCTTTTTCTACGCTCCATTATCTCAATGTGCATGTATAGATTGTGAGTTTAATGTCCTTTTGAAGCTTTTCTTCTTGGTGCACCTTTCTGTAAGTGTATAGAGAAGCTCATGGACGAGATTCTATTTCTTAACAGATATTGATCTATTGCCATGAAGCCTAGACTATCAAGAGCTTTTTAAGGTAATTATGTCTTCTTGTGTGATTGTGTATCTCTCTAGACGTTGAGCACAAGGAGGACGATGGCGGAGACTCCGTGAAGAACGAGGTATAGCCCTTCCTCAGTGTTGTCTGTGTGTCCTCTGCCTGTATAAGTATGTGTGTGTGTGTGTGTGTGCGTGTGTGTGTGTGTCTGCATATGTGTTCCAGTACATTCCTTCTTTGTCGAGTGCTCAATTGTCTGCAATTAGGACAGTCTCCAGTTACAGTCGCAGTTACAAAGCTTCTTTCCTGAGACAACGTAGTTGTGAAAGAAATGGTACCCTAATGGCGACTAGATTTGAAATATCAAATACACTTGGTCCTCTGGTTGGTCCCATTCTTCCACGAGCAGTAGCTGGCTGAAGGGACCGAGGGAGACCGGGGCCACTCTTTGATTAGAGTCTACCCCACTAGCTGAGTGTGCACTCACACAGTCTCTGTTCTGCCCAGCTCCCGGAGTGTGTGAGTCAGCCTCTCTCTACCTCGTTGGCCTCCCCGCCCCCATCCCTCCAACAAACAAAGCCCGTATCGCTCTCCGAGAAACTGCCTGCTTCCTTCCCTCTTTTACCGATAGTGCGGAGAGATAAGCTGAGTGAACTAAACAAGCGGTTAATTTTTTTTCCCCCTTTTTTCTTTTCATTTGTCCCTTTAAACAGGGAGCTCGAGGCAGGCTCCGTGGGGGAGTGGGCTGGGAAATCAGCCTGCGGCAGAGACCCATGCCCAGAGTAACCTTCCAGGCCGGTGACCCTTATTACATTAGCAAGAGGACCAGGGAGGAGTTGCTGGCCAAGTGGAAGATGGAGGTGAGTACCGCTGCTCGCCACTGTCCCACCGCAGAAACAATAGGGAGTTTAGCGACACTGGTCACGCAATGGTCAGAGAAGGGTCCATTTGAATTGACAGCCCTCAATGCAATAGTGCTGATGCAAGATCAGATCCAGTCTGTTCATGTGGTCATTGATACGGGTTTGTAAAAAGTGACAAGGTTTTCATCCTGATTGTTTTTCTGTATACTACCCAGTTCCTCATTCACAGCAATAGCTGTGGAGTGAGGGGGAAAAAAAACAGGCGAATGCCAAGTGTATTTGATGACTCATCTGATATCTCATGAAGGTACCATTTATTTCATGAGCAGTTTTGTGTTGCTGCTTGCTTCATAGACTTTAAACGCTTCTCATTTGTCAGCTCTGCCTTTGACTCATATTAGATGTGTGTAGCCATTGTTACCCATTCCACACTGTATGTCTTAAAGTGTATAGACACCCCTTCAGATGAATGATTCCAGCTGCTTTAATGTGTAGCTCTTGTGTTCAGTGCACCTACGTAGTGTAGGCAGCTTGTATAATCTCTTAACAAAATGTTTTCGGTAGTATGGGGTGCTCCGGAGCAGCCACACACATGTCTAAGGCCACCATACATATAAAGGTCTCCCAGGATTGAGCTGTGAAGTTAATTAGGTCAATTTTATACGTTTGGACTGGGCTGGAGTGGCATTTGTGATTCAGCCTTTGTATCTCACCTCAGTATTGCAAATATGGCTGAATGCAATCAAACCGTCATAGCATTGTTCCAATATTTAGGGTAAATTCTTCCCAGAAGGCTCCTGTTTAAACAAACTGCAGACAAACTGTGCAATTGTGCGACACTTGCCTTTTACCTACACTTTGTACCTAGTCTTACTGTTCCTTTTACCAGCTCCGCCTACCATATAGGGGCACTTTGCCGTTTCAAGTTACAGACTCTAGTCCATATGTTACTGTTAATCATTAATTAGGCCACTTTATCCTGTTCATTACTAATCCTACAGGACCACCAATGAGCAAATATTATTTGAATGGTGGATCCTTCTCTGCACAGTGACTCTGACATGATAGTGAAATGTTAGTGCATGTGCATGTATATATGTATATATATGTGTGTAAATGTTTGAGTGTGCTGTACAGAGTGGATCACACACAGCAGTGCTGCTGGAGTGTTTGAAAACATAGTCCAATTCTTGTCCACTATATAACCTGTTGGTCCATCTTGCAGATTTACAGTTATTGATATTGGTTTATCTTATGCAGCGCAATTTGTGTTCTTCATGCTTTAGTCTGTCATCAGGGGTCAGTTCCAGGACACTGACTGTTGATATTTTTGCTGGGTGGACAATTTTCAGTCTAGCAGTGAGTTTTTAAACTTCAGCATCACTGCAACATATGAATGCCATTTCAGGGTCACTGCACCGACAATGATTCACTACCCAAAGAATGCTTGCTAACGGGCGGTCCCGTGGGGGTCCTGATCATTGATAAATGGGGTAAGGAGGTGTTAACAATGAGATATCCAGAGTGTAAATACAAGGCGGGTGTACCTAATAAAGTGGTTCATCAATGTATACAGTAAACCCCAGGCATTTGCGGGGGTTACATTCAAAGAGCATTGTAAACCCTAAATATGCCCTCAAACATGCTTTCCAAACACTTGAATTTCAGCCTAATACATTCGCCTTAAAATGTAAAGGTAAACCTGTATCCGTACTGTACAGTTTACACTGAACTGCTGTCTCCCGCAGTGCTAGAATGTAAATACAGATGTTACCCCTACATAGACTGGGCTGTAATTCATGCACATGCGTTTTCTTTGGTATGCGCTGTTGTTTCCTTTGGTATAAGCAGGTAAATACAGTAATAATTTAATTTACAGTAATAATATAGGTCTTTAAGGAGAACAAAACGAAAATCATGAGAACACTCAGCGAAACACTTGAGATCCACACGGGAAACTGATGTGTCAGAATGCTGTTTTGAATACTGTATTCTGTTTATCTGGAACTAATGTACAATTTCAAATCAAGCAGGTTTAGTACCTAATTCTCAGTTTAATACATTACCCTTAAAGAAAATGTAAATATTAACCCGAGGTTTAAATACGGAAAAGTCAGAAACGAGAGAGAAACAGAGAGACAGAGAGAAAGAGTAAAAGAGAGAAAGAGAGAGAGAGAGAGATACAGAGAGAGAGAGACGATCCGCACGCTTTGGAAAAGTCACGAACGAGAGAGAGAAACAGACAGACAGACAGACAGACAGAGAGAAAGAGAGTAAATCTGCGCTAAAATATCAAGGTGAAAGTCATCATAGCATAGATTAACGGCGATATTATTTTATCGCGCGATAAGAGTCTCGCGTTAACGCAGCACGTTAACGCCGATAACGGCCCACCACTAATATATATATATATGTAGGTGATTGGTCCATCTGGGTATATCTAGGTATATCCATATATTTTCCATTTATTTCTTATTCATTTATTTAATTCATGTATGTTTGTTTCTGTTGCAGGTCCTGTGAGTGAGCCCATTTGTTTGTTCATCAATTTATCTGTTTATCAGTAGCCATGACGCACAGGACCCTCCACCTGTTTCGGAAGGGTCTCCGTCTTCATGACAATCCAACATTACTGACCGCGGTGGAGTCGTCAGCAGTGCTGTACCCGGTGTTCATTTTGGACCGGGCGTTCGAGGGGGCAGACAAGAGGGTGGGGCTCCTGCGTTGGCGCTTCCTCCTGCAGAGCCTGAGAGACCTGCAGGACAGCCTGCAGGCCGCCGGGTCACTACTTTTCCTTTTGCAGGGATCACACAGAACCGTCCTCAGAGAGCTTGTTCTCCGCTGGAACATCACACAGATCAGCTTTGACCTGGAGACGGAACCTCACCACATCTCACTGCAGCAGAACATCCAAGAACTTGCTCAGGAACTCGGACTCAGCGTACTATCCTGCGTCTCACACACACTGTATGACAGCAGGAGGTGAGGAACACACACTGCAGTGAGAGTTATTCTTAAAGATTGAAGGTGGGAGAAGCTTTTGGAAAGCTAGCAAATGGAAAAATGTGTGGTATGAAGCCTGGCTCTGACTGTGTGTTTGATTATAAATCATTGTTTGTTGGCAGGATTACAGAAGCGAATGGTGGAGAACCTCCTTTAACTTACAAAACCTTTCTGAGGGTTCTATCAACCCTCGGAGAACCGGACAGACCCGTCAGAGACATCAGCGCCCAGGACTTCCAGTGAGAACACAATTCAGTACCGACACACTGCAGATCTATGCTGGAATAACATCACAATTATTACTGTAAAAACTACACACACATATTTATGAGCATAAATACACACACAAATTCAAAACACAGATAGCTGATCATTTCTTGAATTATATTGTCTGTGTATTTATGTTGGTGTTTTTTTTGTGTGTGTGTTTGTGTGTGTGTGTAGGCGATGTTATACTCCACGGGAAGAGTATGAGCAGTATCGTGTTCCCTCTCTGTCTGATTTGGGTTTGGAGGTTTCTGATGAAGCTCAGACTGAAGTTCTGTGGCAGGGAGGAGAAACACATGCCCTGCAGAGACTCTACAAACATCTGGAAAACCAGGTAACTCTTCTCCCTTCCCCATGACTCAGTATAACTGTCCTCCCTCTCTCTCTCTCTGGGTGAGAATGGTGGTCTTCCCTCATCACCATCACTTAGTATTACTGTTCTCTCTCTCACTCTCTCTCACACTCTCTCTCTCTCTCGCGTTCTCTCTCTCTGGGTTTCTGCCTGTAGCAGTTATGTGTGTATGTTCTACAGGGCTGGTTGATGAACTCTCAGAAGCCTCAGAAAGTTCTGAACTCTCTGTGGCCAAACACGACTGGACTCAGTCCTTATTTCAGCCTCGGCTGTCTGTCTGTTCGCACCTTCTACCACACACTCAGTGGAGTGTACTCACGGGTAACACACACACACACACACACACACACACACACACACACACACAAAGTTGATTGTTCCTATTTACTGTGTGTGTGTATCTCTGTATCATTTGCGCTTGTGTCTTTGTGTTTATATATATATGTTTGTGTGTGAGTGTGTAGGTGAGGGGTCATGCTCTGCCTCCGGTGGCGCTGCAGGGTCAGGTCCTGTGGAGGGAGTTTTTCTACACCGTTGCCTCTGCAACACCCAAATTCAACAGGATGAGGGGAAATCCGGTGTGTTTACAAATCAACTGGTCTGATGACCCGGAGGCTCTGCAGAGATGGAAGATGGTGAGAATTCAGTACTGGGCCTCATTTTTTCATATGTTTTGAATTACCTTGTTGGTGCAACATACTATTTTCATACTATTTATCTTTGGCATATTGAGAAGATTAAATAAAAAAAAAAAGGGAACAAATGTCTTATTTCATCCAGCTCCTAGATAAAGGAGTTCCAACCACTGTTTGGTGCAGCTGGGGCAGCTGGCACAATTGGGGAAGCTGGTAGCCTAGAGGTTAGGGTGTTCGTCCTGGGATCAGGAAGTCATTGGTTCAAATCCCAAGACTGCTAAGCACCTCTTGAGCCAGGTACCATTACACTACTCCCCATGCGCTGTGTTGGGGATTGGAAGAATTTCACTTGGTGAATGGACAAATTTCATGCTGTTCACTGTGCTGTGGTGTGTTCCTGTATGACAGTATGATCACTTTAACTGTGTGGCTGAAACTGGTCAAATTCAGGAACTGGACTGAAAAGACCTTTAGGAAGCCTGGAGAACTGTTCCTTAAGACCACATTAAAAACACAATGTCTGGATCTTTGGAAGCAAAATATGAAGAAATGAGAGGGATCAAAAATTTGCACAGTACTGTAGCAGCAATTTAACACTAAAGAGGCTCCAAACATGCTGTGTGTGTGTGTGTATATCAGGGTCAGACGGGTTTCCCCTGGATTGATGCCATCATGACCCAGCTACGGCAGGAGGGCTGGATCCACCACCTGTGCCGACACGCTGTGGCCTGCTTCCTGACCCGTGGAGATTTGTGGATCAGCTGGGAGGAGGGCATGAAGGTCAGACATGATTGGCTGTGTGTGTGTTTCATATCATTTCAGAACTAAAACGTTCTCTACACTAAACATATCTGACACACAGAACCAACCAATCGTCCTGATTTGATGAAGTGTGCAGAACTGTTTCTCTGCGGTTCTGAATAATTGTTCCAGGACGTCCCGTTACACTCTTAGGAGCACTAAAAGACTCCAGGTTTCATTAGAAACACCACCACTCTACAGAGGGCTACATCATACCTACAGAAGTCATCACAGAACCTACATTAAGTTTCTAAAGGCTTATCCTGGTTTATAAAAAACTTCTGATGAGTGTCACCCAAAAAGTGGAACAACAGCAGACACTTAATAATAATTAGAAATGTTTATGTAGATTAATCTCAACTGAACTGTCATTAAGGGCTTATGTAAATATTGTGTAGCCAGTCACATACAGTAACTGTGGTCACACAAGCTATGAATGTGGTGTGTGTGTGTGTGTGTGTGTGTGTGTGTGTGTAGGTGTTTGAGGAATACCTACTGGATGCTGATTACAGTATAAACGCTGGGAACTGGATGTGGCTTTCAGCGAGCGCCTTCTTCCATCAGTACAGTAGAATATTCTGCCCCGTCCGTTTCGGCCGCCGCATTGACCCGAAGGGACAGTATATACGGTACGCACACATCAGTTAATAAATTAATGTGTGTATTTCCACTGTCCCGAGCACATATTTAGTTACCGCAAGCCTACCTTATTTCGTCAATAGGTTCTCTGTTTACACACACACACACACACATTTATATATATATTAGGGGTGTCGCAAATTAAATCTAATTAATTACAAGCTCTGTGATGAATTAATCTAGATTAATTACACACTTTTGCTGCAAAAGTATTGAAAAATGTTAATTAATTTTGGCATGTGAGTGAATGAATAATCAACATTACAGACTTTCAGCATCTCTTTTGTTTAATAATTATTTTTGCACAGTTCATGTGCAGTAATGGTCACAAAAATATGACCAAATATGCTGAGGAAAAAAATGCGTCAGCAAAAACTATGATTAAGTCCATCTATAAGGTGCAGTTTAACACAATGAACACACACACACTAGTGTCAGAAGCATTTTAATGTGGGGGTGCGCTGCATGCAACGACTCGTGTGTTTCACTCATACATCACCCTCTGACCCTGTCGAAAATGCTCCCTTTAAGTTTATACAGTTCATATAGTTTATCGTCAGTTTATATCACTGATAATAGGCAAAGAATATGCATAATCAGGGAAAATAGATTAGATTATTTAGATGAGAAGAGCCTAGATCGATATACAGATCTTTAGAGGTGCATACAGCCAGTTTATACAGTCCGGTTCTAACACTGAGAAATGCTACTGTAAAGCAGGACACAGCCTACTTCAAACCGTGCCATGCTTCCAGCTTGCTGTGATTCTGGACAGTGCTGATGTTTCCTAGCTTCAGATAGCATTCTGCAAATTGGAGAAAAATTGCAGTGTGTATGTATGTAAACAGAACCTATTAAAGAAATAAGGGAGGCTTGCGATAACTAAATATGTGCTTGGGACAGTGGTAATGCACACACTCATTTATTAACGTGTGTGTGTGTGTTTTCTCCTGTAGGAAGTACCTCCCTGTGCTAAAGAATTTCCCCTCCAGGTTTATCTATGAGCCGTGGATGGCTCCGGAGGACGTGCAGCGACAGGCTGGCTGTATCATCGGTACACATATTGCATTAATTATTATTATTGCTTGTAGATATTTATGTAGGCCTATGTAAGGTGTGTTGGATTGAATTGCTCTACTGATGGGGGACAGTTGTAATTTCCTTATATGAACAGAACTTCAGCCTGCATTCTTGTATTTATCTTCATGTGGGGAGCCAAAGTCCTCATAATGATAGGAATAGCAGAAAGCCAGAGCAGTGGAATGTCTTCAGAAATAAAGTAATACTGTGTGTGTGTGTGTGTGTGTGTGTGTGTGAAGGTAAGGACTATCCGTTGCCGATGGTTTGTCATGCAGAGGTGAGCGAGAGAAATTTGGCTCTGATGAAGGAGGCACGCAGCCGCCAGGAGAACACGGCCAAACTCACACGAGGTCAGACACACACACACAAACACACACACCTGTGAAAGTTTGAAATGTGTAATACCTACATTTTCCACTTTAAACCAAACACAGTGTGTTTAGGTCTGAAGTTTTAGTACTGAAGCTAATGGCTAATGTAGGCTAATATAGCTAACAAATAATAGAAGGTTTATTGTATTTAAAAATATTGATGCTTGGCCTCTGATCATAAACTGATCAATAAGTCGTATGCACCTGTGCACTTGGGGGTGCTCTAAAGTATGGTTCAGACGTCCCGTCCCCCCACCCCCCACCCTCTCCCGAGGAGAAGCATCCTCATTATTCATCTATATTAATAATAAAACTTATAATAATAAAAGGCTTCCACAGTCACACTAATGAGGCAAAACTTAACCACTGAACACGTGTTCTGATCGACTGCGTTTGGGGTGGGGAGTGGTGGCGGGTAAATTGTCTCTATAGTGTTTGTGAAGGTTCTGTGTTCTGCCTTGAACTTTGTGTTTGTTCTCTCAGATGTGGTGGAGGAACCAGGGGACGTGTGTGAGAAGCGCCGACTGGTCAGGGAGGGTGAGGATGAGGGGGGCCAGCGCTCACCCCCCAAGCGCTTCAGCTCTGAACCCCAGGGCCGCTCATGCGGCTGGGGGCAAGAAACCCCACGTCTGCCGGGGATCCCAGGACAGACTGTGTGAACCCAGGCTGAGACAATGTGGCAACCAGATACTGATCTGAGTCCAGCCGAACCAGAGAAGAATAAGCGTGGGGATTCCCTTATTCACATAAACAAGTTTAGACTGGAGAACCTGACAGCCTGAACCAGCAGACAGAGAACTGAACATCCCAAAGACTTTTATTTGACTACTTTTAAAGTTTTGCAGGTCTCAGGATCCATTTTACTATACAAGAACTACTTTGCTGAACAGTAGACAAAATGTAAGTATTGTGATTTTACTGCTACTTAAAGCAATTGCAATGCCCTTCAGTATGTTAACGGGCCCATATCAGCACTTAACCGAAATTAAAAAGTCTTAAAGTCTGTAGATATTGCTTTAAATGGTACATTTACTCCCCAAGTCATACTGACCAAATATGGAAATGAAGCTACAAAAACAGGCCAGATTCAAATCATGATTTTTGTGATGTCACAAAAGCAACACATTTAAATATAACTCTTTATTCTTGTTAAAGCAGTTTAGTTCCACCCATTCATGCAAAATCACACAGTCAGATGTAGGGTCAGTTAAAAGCCTTAATCCTCAGAGATGTATCTCGTCTGTATTGTAGGTCATATCAGGTGTCATGGTAACGTAATTCTCATCAGGACAGTTGCCACGGTAACAGCATCTGCATCACCCAGCTGGTTCTGTTTCTGAAGAACAGGGGTTGACATCATTTGCTATAGTACTCTAATGTGTACCTGCATGAATGAACTGGTACTGAAATTAAACATTTTCCTCACCATCGGTGATGGAACCATTATAGAACGTTTTTTTTATGTTATATAAATTCTTGGGGGTTACGTTCCAACTTAAATTCCTTTTGAACTCGGCTTAATACTTTACCCTTAAAGAAAATGTAAACCCGTTTTTGTACAGTACAATGTACACTGAACTGCTGTCTCCCGCAGTGCTAGAATGTAAAATACTGACGTTACCTCTAGACTGTACAGTAATTCATGCAAGCATGATTTCTTTTATGCGGGTCAATACAGTATTAAATTAATTCAATTTACAGTAATAAAAATACAGTACAACAAAAATTTCAGTATAACAAAACGAAAAATACAAGAACCCTCGAGACGCTCCACGCAAGAAACTGTTGTGATGCCGGAATGCTGGACTGCCTCTGCCATCTGCGTCACAGGGCAGCAGCCGGTATACTCTGTGCTCTCGACAGTACTAAAAAAATGGATAGCTATATTTAATATGGATATATAGCTGCACTTAAGTTAGTAAATAATATTTTTTCTTAATTTAGCATTAAAATGCATGAACAATATATATATCACCCCGAAAAGTATAGTACGCACTTTTAACGTAATTATAATTTTTTTAAGTGGTGGTACTTAGAGATCCAGTATGAAGTTACTCAAATTCGGTACACTTAATACTTGCATACCACTTATGTCAACCCCTAGATATAGTGCAGGAACCTGCTCTCTCATCGGATCTCAGGGTTTTTTTTTTTTTTTTAGTGATGTTGATTTTATAGGAAATGAAACTGAACATCCAGAACAGGTGAAGCTTTGTTTTTCCAAAAAAAACCTTTTTTTAAGTATGAAGTTTGTTGAAAGTTGAGGAGTAGCTATATCAGAGTAGATACCTGTACTAATATGTAAGTCTTTTAAATGTTTTTAAAAAATATTTAATTATAGACATATTGAGGATATGCGGAAAAATGTCACAATGCTACAGAGTATCGGTGTTTTCTTTCTCGCTTTTAATCTGTTTTTGTGATTATGTACCTCTGAGCAGGGCCGCAACCACTCACTTTTTGGGGGGTATGCAACAACAATTTCGGCGCCCCCAATTTTAGTAACAAAAAGATTTAAAAGCACAAGAACAGTTTTAAAACATAAATGCCAATGATATTTTTACCGTCCCTCCCTTGTTTTGGCACCCCCCCAGCGCTGCGCCCATATGCACCACATACAGTGCATACCCCAATTTTGCGCCACTGCCTCTGAGGTGCTGGAGCTCCAGATATGTATGTGTGTGTGTGTTTGTGTGTGTATGAGAGGAACTGCTTCTACACCACACACACCTCCTTTCCAGCTAAACTGAAAACACTAATGTATGTGACCTTATGTGACCCCCATACAAGCTCATCCTCTCTGGGAAAAGCAGAGACAGAGACTTTAGAAGTCAGGAGCTTCTCACAGCTTCCAGAATGTTCTAGAAAACGCTCCGATTCCCCCCCTGCTAACACACTTTACTAACCAGCTCCTCGGGGACTCCTAGCCCCGCCCCAGCCAGAGCACAATTCTGCCTTGCCCCACCTCCAAACACACCTGGGACAGGTAAATACCCCATTGGGGACATGGGGAGGTCCCTTAGGTGCATGTGCGGGTGTGAACAGGATACTAATGTGTTATTGAAAAGTGCAATATAAATATGTTCCTTATTGTTATTATTATTATTATTATTATTGTAAGAGAATTTACTGAAAAAACGCTGTTATTAGCAATAAAATCCTGTGTTCTCCTGTAATGACTTTTATTTTGTAAGAGATGTGTTTTATAATAGAGTTTTAAGAAAAAAGTGTTTGGGCTATTGTTTTGTTTTGTTTTTTTCATTTCTCTATGCTGGAGGTGCACGACCAGAGATGACGAAAGATCCGCGCTTTAGCCGTGGGTTGCCAGATTCGAAATAACAACCTCACCTGGACTTTTGTTTTTAAACTTGTTTTTGGATTAATCTCTGTGTGTTTTGTCACTGCAAATAACAATATAGTTAGATTTTGTGCGGATATACTGAGTTTAGTCCTTTAAAAACCCCTCATTGTGTTTGTGCTCATATTTCTGAACATTTATAAAGCGCCTTTAAACAGAGAGCACTTAACAAATACAAAAAAAACACAACATATTATTCGATTTGAAAAACATTTAACATCTAGACACACAGACTAATTAAAGATTTTAGTTTATAAGATCCGTTTATTTCTCTTATTTGGGTGTTTTGTCGTTTCCTTACAAAAAATGTTTTAAAGAACAATCGTATTTGGAAATTAGGAGAAATATTGTCAGCAGTTCTTGAAACTACAGCAGTGGTTTATTATTTTATCCAGAGCTGTAGAGCTTAGTTCGGCTTATCTTTTTTTAAATCTTATAACCGGCTTGTTCTGAAAAGAAAATAACATTATTTAAAAAATAAAACTATTTATTTTAACCCCCCTGACATAAAAATTGCCTCATATGTCAGGGGGTATGTCTGAATAAGACATGAATGGCGCTCTTCTCTCTGGTGCTGGTTCCACGGTTTAAAGGGTCGCACAAGCTAAACAGGGTAACCAAGGCAACCAGTGGGAAGATTGGGGATTTCAACAGAACAGACCAATCTGGCAACCCACGCCACGTCGACAGAGACCGAGGGAGAGAGAGAGATCGAAAGGGAGAAAAAGTTGAGGAAAAGTGGAAGTTGGTCTGTGAGTGTGGTGTGTGTGTGTTTGCTCGAGACCTTGAGATGTTGCAGTGAGACCCAGCAGGACAGAAAATACAAGAAACATGGTGAAGGTAAGTGTGTAAGCGTGTGCTCTTTTTCTGCTTTTTGCATGAAACTAATGATGCATGTGCCCCCAGTCCCCGAATTTTATTTCCAACATAATATAAGATCCACGCGGTCACTGCTGCTTTTCTCAGATTTTTATTTGTATTATTACATAAAGTGCAATAATTACTTCCAGATATTTAGTGTCTGTGGATTTTTTTGCAGTTACAATGTGGCCAAAATGACTTCTGCGTGTATAATTCTTAGTGGATTTTTTAAGTCCAACTTAAAGCGTAACAGTAACAGTTCCAGTTTTTGAGGGGGTCAGAAGATTGTTTGGCTTGCTGGTCTCAGTTTTTGGCGTTTTAAACTGTGGGGATGTCTTCTGTGAAATTATCTGATCTTCTTTCAAATCATCTGAACATACAGAGGCAAGGATTTACTGCATTAGGGTTCTGATGAGTGTGAAAGAAGGTTTTGTGCAGTTTGGCCAACCAGTGACAGTGAGCTTTTACATTAGAATTATGTTTTGCTAAAATATAGGAAAGGGTTATACATTTACTAGTAAATAATAACAAAAGGTAATAATAATATTAAATAATAGTAAAGTGAAAGTATATAAAGTAAAATCTGACCAAAAGCCCGAGAGTTGGGTGTAAAAGATTATAAGAACGTGTGTGGTTTGGAGAAAGTGGACGTTAAAGAGATACGTGGAGCCGCTGTTTCTCGGGTGTGAAGCAGCTTTAGACTCTGGAATATTCTGTTCTTCAGCCCCTTTTCTTCTGTTTCTAGAACGTCCACTGTGAGGTTCCACATGAGGTTCCGGCGAGAGAACCGGTTCAGACTGGAACTGAGAACAGCACAGGTAAAAATACACACACACCAGCCTTCACTGTCACACCTGTGTGTAAAAATAAATGTCTAATACACTTGAGGTAGAGCAGTGTGTCAGGAGGTAGAGCAGTGTGTGTGCGTGTGCTGGGAGTGTTTTCGTCTTTACATGCTGTGATGCAACAGATGAAGTATTTTTCTAACACTGTTACAGACCACACAGTTGTTCATTAATAATAATCGTTTATAATCATTTTAAACATAACAGTTAAACATAATAAAAAGTATACATTAGTAAATAATTGTAAAATAAATTATATAAATGATCAACAGTAGTAAAATAAAAGTAAATAAAGGAAATTATAGTAAAATTAAATAATAGAAAAAATAAACTTAAATTATAATCAACTAAAGTAAATAGTAAACTAAAAGTAAATACAGTAAATCCCAGCTTATTGTGGGGGTTACGTCCCAAGAGCACCCATGTATAGTGAAAAAGGCAATGTTGTGATGTGACCAAAAAAAAGGCCTAAAATGCATATTTGTATAGTGTAAACCCTAAATATGCCTCCTAATATGCTCCCAGAACACTTTAATTTAATTAAAACCTCAGTTTAGTACATTACCCCTAACGAAAATGTATAGTTAAACCCATATTTGTACTGTACAGTTTACACTGAACTCCTGCAGTGCTCGAATGTAAATACCGAAGTTACCCCTGTATAGACTGTACTGTAATTCATGCACTGGCGATTTCTTTGATATAAGCAGGTAAATACAGTAATTTATTTAATTTACAGTATTAAAATACAGGACTTTAAGAAGAATAAAACAAAAAATACAAGAACACTTGTAACCCAAGACACGCTTTCTTTGCATAGATCAATTTATGTTAATATTTAAGTGTCTTTGTCTGTTGCAGATGAATGTAAGGAGGGTCCGGCCCCCGGGGTTCTGTGGAGGGTCACAGGCGGACTCTACAGTGCCACCAAGGGTGTTGTCGGGGCAACGGTTGGGGGCGTGGCCTGGCTGGGTGGAAAAAGCCTGGAAATCACCAAATCAGCCGTGACCTCAGCACCCTCAGTGGGCGTCGGCCTGGTTAAGGGCGGAGTCTCAGTGGTGGCGGGGGGCGTGGCCTCCATGGGCTCGACAATGGCCAGTAAAGTTACAGGGAAGAGGAAAGACAAGTCGGAGTGAAGAGGACGAAGGACATGCACCCCTGAGCCGCTCCGCTGTTTTCCGTCTGTCTGGAGAAAACTGGCCTGACATTCCCCTTTCACTCTTTTTTAAATTTTTTATTTTTTAAGCCTGTTTTAAAAGGTATAAAGTGGGATGTGCAAAATCAAAACAACAAATTATCAAATAAAACAGCACCAAATTCTTATGTGACTTTAAGGCTCTTAAAGCTGATTATTTCTGCTGTTTTGTTTCACACAAAAAAATATATTTATTAAAAAAGCATGTTTGTCCAAAGACTTTCTCATCTTAGCCTTTCAAGCTTTATGTGGATGTTTTCTGTGTAATTTCTGCAATGCAATGCAAAGTGCCTGGTTTGCCACAAAACGTGTATGAGTGTGTATATTTGAGCGTGTGTTGGTATGTGTGTGTTTGTCTAAGACTTTTTTCTTGCTAGATGTTGCTGGAATTTGTTTTGTACATTCCAGACTTTTTACATAAATAAAGCCATATTGTACTGTACTGTTAAGATTTTATGAATATTTAATGAAATCTGATGCTTAACATTCAGGGACAAGTTTGTGTTTGTTTCACAAGAAATCTCACATTTTGCTATACCTGAGCCTGAAGAACTGTATTAACCCCCCTCCCCTCTTCCCATTCAAATATCAACCCATATTTTACTGCTAGATTGTCCACCATTATGTCCCACAGAGACACAAATTGTAGAGCCACATCTCGATTTTTCTTAGTTTATCACTTTATTTTCTGCATAAAGCTGTACGACATTCACACACAGCGCTGGTATGATACACAATCCTAAAACCTCTATTTATAATAGAACTGTCAGTAGAGAGAGCGAAAGAGAAAGACAGAGTTAGAGAGAGATACTAAATTTCAGTAGAAAAAAAACAAACCCACAAACGGCAAATTTACAGCATGGAGAGATGAACCATTATATATAAAAAAGCTTGGAGGAGAGAGAGACCGATGGAGGGATATTTACACAGACAGATGGGACATGAATGATGGAAGACTGAATGAAAGGGTGCAGCTTTGAGCAACCTGACCAGCAAAACCGAGCTGATCGAGAACCAGAGCTCTAGTTGTTCTCCACCACTTTAACTTTGTCTCTGCTCACACACCTAATTCTTATATTACTGCCTTTGTGAGGACGTTCTGTTGATGTATTACTGTTCACCTGGCCCTAACCTTATGGCTCAGCAACCAAACTGCTCTTTTAGTTCTCTCTAAAAAAGTAAGAATTTGTGGTCAGACACAAAATGAGGACCAGCAAAATGTCCCCACTTTTACAGATGTACACACATACAGAAAATGAGAGTGTCCCACAGTGTGTTTGTGTGTGTGTGTGTGTGTATGAGAGAGAGATAAAATGGATTGACAAGAACAGTGGAGTACATTAGTGGACAGAGACTGGAACACAGTAGTAGGTGGAGCCTGGAGAAGGGGGACTGTGCATTTTTGGACCCAATCTTGACCAGCGCTTAACTTCAAACAGACGACTCAGATATTCAGTGTCATACAGACGTTTAAACTGTTTACACAAGATCTGACCGCTTTCATTACATTTTTATTATCGGAGGACATTTCTGTCAGAGTCAACACAAAATGAAACAGGAATTCCAACAATTTTTTATAATTCTGACATTATTAAACATTAAATGAAGTCCTGCCTAGCATTTTGGGGGCAAATGGTCCATTCTAGAACATTCCTCTGTATTGTTACTGATAGGATTTGTGTTCACTAGACACACAGCCCTATGCAAAAGTCTTGAGCCACCCATCAATTTTTCACATTTTACTTTGAATCACTTTGTTGGTACAAAATTACTATTTTTTTCCCTGTCAAACTGTCTTATCTTTGGTATATTCAGTAAATTAAATGAAAGAAATGGGAACAAATGTTGCACTGCAACAGGCTACAAAGTGTCTAAAGAAACAAGGAGCCTAAATAAAGGATTCCAACCTCAGCACCATCAGTTTACCGCCTGATCATCGGGAATCATCTGCAACTGTTTCTTCACCGGTTCAGGCCTTAAGTTAGATGCCCTTTGTTTTGCTCAAATGATTCATAACGTAGGCCACTGTAGCTCAACAAACAAAAAACATTATTCTGAAACTGCTCAGACTTCTGCACAGAACTGTGGTTGGTTTATTACATAATAATTTAATGTCGTATACATAGGGGCTGAATTTAGATTCTTTCAGAAATCTTACTTCATTTTTGCAAAATGGGTGGAATTCCCCTCCAAGTTCTGTTTTTTTCTCTTGATATTTGTGATGTGATTAAGATGCTGTGAAAAGCAGAAAAGCCTATTTATATTAAACTTTTTGTGCTGGCTTATAAGTCAGATGTGTGACAAAGATGCTAAGAAAGAGAAAACGAGAAAAGACAGGTGCAGGGAGAGAGAAATAAAAGGGGTGGAGAAAGAGAGAACAAGGTTTTTGGGTTTCTGGGAGTATAAAATGCGACCATAGACAAGTTTTTAAAAAATCACTGAAAGGCAAAACCACGTCGCCTGATTACAAGCTGACTCTCTGCCGTTTTAGCTGCACTTACGATTCTGCAACGAAATACACGACTACAGCTAGGAAATCTGATCGGAATCAGGACACTGGAGAGGCGTTTGAAGTTAAGTACAAAAAAAAAAAAAAAAAGAGGCGTGTCTTAACACATGTATAATACAGTAATACATAATCAACAGTGTGGGCGGGGCTCACGAGGAGAACGCCTGACCCCCTTCTGGACCCTCACAGCTCTGCTGCAAAACAAACAATAACATATTTTAAATGTCTCTTCTGTGATTATTATAGTTATATTTGCTGTATAGTGAACAGTCAGTTACCATAACAACAGTGATTTAAAGAGCCCAAGTTATTCTGCATCCAGTTACGGTCCAACACTCCTTATGAATTTAGTGTAAAAGGCCAAGGCTAAATGCCTATAGTTTGAATGGGTGGGGCTAAACAGTAGGGCTGTTTTTGCAAATTTGCTTTTATAAGGACCCGGAGTAATTTATACATACTAAATACTAGCATCTACTCCTCTTGTTTTGCAAAAAAGAAAAATAGTTTTTCTTTGACATAGGCCCTTTAAAATACATTTATAATAATAGCCACTGGTGTTTTACCATCTGCCCACTGACTTCTATTAAACATGATTTGTCCATTGAATTCAACTTTAGAGTTGGTGCTGAAGATTATGTCTGTGGAAACCAAGCACTGCTAGAGATCGAGACCAGGATGGAAATATTCCTTTAAAGTGCCCTGACAATTTGCCCCCACACTGACCTCTGTACTATGACGTTGGACCTTCTGAGCGGAAGAGGTGGCGTTTCCATTGCCATGGTTACTGTCAGGATCCGCCTCCCGCTCCCTCTTTCCCGTCCCAGATCCCGACAGCCAGCTTAGATGACCTGAGGTAACATAACAGATATAAGATATGAAACAAAAAAAACAATCAAGCAAACAAACACTCAGTGGCTGTACTGAAGATGGTGGGATACCTGGGTGCTGAGGTACAGCAAACGTGTGTCTATGGGATGAGGACAATTTGGGCGAAGTACGGTGGCCTGTAACTGACAAAGGAGAAAAATACAGTCAAAACTTTTCAGTCAAAAAGGGCTTAGTTGAAATACCTCAAATGTATATGT
Source organism: Brachypetersius altus (assembly GCA_037974465.1). Lineage (NCBI taxonomy): Eukaryota > Metazoa > Chordata > Actinopteri > Characiformes > Alestidae > Brachypetersius > Brachypetersius altus. The sequence goes on along the minus strand of JBBPDB010000001.1, from coordinate 38,686,289 downwards.
AGGTACTATGCAAATCTCTCTTTCAAACATAACTAAGCAAATCTAATTCAAGGTCTGAACCAGTGAAGAAACATGTGCAGATATTTCCAGATGATCAGTATACTGGTGGTGCTAAATGCTGTGTGGTTAGAACTCCTGTTTGACAGGCAGAAATGTATATTTGCACCAAGAAATAAGAGAGGGTTGAAGAGTTTATGAATCTGTACAGTTCTGTATGTGTAGGCTACAGTATGTGTGTGTGTATGTACCGAGTGTGTGAATAATGGAGCGTTGTTTGGTTCCACTGGGTCCAGGCTGTTCCAGTGTGCTGCCTCTATGCTCCCTCCTGCCCCCTGCAGGACAAACACACACACTTCTAGAGCATGGGACAAATATTTTATTTTGGACGTGTAGTGTACAGGTGGGACAAAGACAAAAATATAAATAAAACAATAAATAAATTAGATAAATAAATAACACATAAATAAATAAGATTTAAACTACAACTACAAGTGTTTGCAAGATATTTTGCTTTAATATGTAATTTAAAATATACATTTCATAAAAATATAAAATGGTAAGCCTGAAAATCAAACTAAAGAAATTTGTAGGCATTTGTTCTCTAACTGGATTAAGCATTGGGCATAAGGGCAACTTTCTGGGTCCTTGTGGGCCAACTTGACTCACTGTAAGCCAGAACGCTGCCTCTGCTGGGCTTGCCAGGAGAGGGCGCTGCCGCACTGATTGCATTCATGTTTAGGTCCTCCACGTGGTTCGATGGCACAGTAGCAAGAAGACCTTGAAGGGAAAGAGATATAAAGTAAATGTGTATGCATATATACACATAAAAACACACTATATATTTCCACTCACTTAACAGCACTTACAAATAAGACTTAGCTAGCCATAGATATTTCTGGTTAGCAGACTTTGCTTGAATTGGCTATTAAATATAGCAGTTACCAGATGTAGCTAGCATTAGACAAAAGGGAAAGAATAAAATAATTGTTTACTGTAATTAATAATTTTTTAAATATTTTTTTATTTTATTTAGATAATTCCATTTTCTCTAATGCTAGCTATTCAAGTAGCCAATGCTAGCACGGTTTGCTAATTAAAAATAGCTAATTTAAGGATTATTTATTATGGTTATTATATCATGTGTGATACATCATGTATATCTTACTGAGGCCGCGGTAGCGTGAGAGCTGCTGATAGATCTGCCTCATGCGCTCGATGTTCAGTCTGCTGGCCTCAGCGTGGTTCACCATGGGCTTCGGATAGTCAACCCCGACCACACAGTGTGCTGCCACTTGCACCTCCACCGGCGCGTTCCAGGGGTCGTAGATGTATTTGGCTGGAAATTCTCTTAGAACAGGTAAGTAACGTCTGGAAGCACAGGGAGAGATTAAACCGCAGCGCCTCATCATAACAGCCTGGAGCTGGTAACACACATACAGACACAGTGCCCTCACACACAACCACACACGTGGCTACCACATTAACTCCAGCCAGTGTAAGAGAATAAAAATAAGAGTGAGGTAGAGAAAAGACAGAGAAAGAAGGAAAAGAGAGAGAAAAAGAAAGAAAGAAATAGGGAGAAAAGAAAGAAAGAAATAGGGCAAGAGAGATTTAAAAAGATTGAACTGAACTGGTCTTACACTGTGGTTAATACACTTCAGATGTGTTTATTCTGCTCCAGGACTAAAAAGTGTTTTCAGGGAAGTTTTGATCCCTTCATCAGTAAATAAAGTTAATGAGAACGCTTGTGTGGGGTGCCAAGTATTAAAGTCCTGGAGATGTGTGTGTGAAGTCTGTAATTTGAGGTGTCTGTGAGATTTGTATCCTCGAAGGTGTGTGTACCTTATAAAGTCTCCATTGGGGTCAATGCGGCGGCCAAAGCCAACGGGGCAGTAACAGTGAAAGAACTGCTGGAAGAATGAACTGCAGGAGTGACACATCCAGCTGCCTGCGTTTACACTCCAATCAGCATCCAGCAGGAGCTCCTCGAACACCTGTACCCACACGCACACACAAAATACTTCAAGGACGGTATTGGAGAGCTACTTTACCTGTTATCATCATAAAACATTCACATTCACCAATTAAGCTATCTGGACCAAATAAACACATCACTAATCAGCCTCACACTGATCTGATCCAGCTCCCTGATATAGTCCAGTTTCCTATATTTGGTTAGTTCCCAAATCTTGACCAGTTCCCTGGTCTTGCTGCAATTCCCAGACTTGTCTGATCCTTGAGTCCATTTCCTTAGCCTGATTTATACCCTGAGCCAACTCAGTTCTCCAAGCCTATCCAGTTCCCTGAACCAACTGAGCTTATTAGATTCCAGTTCCAATACACTTATAGTTAAGTTCCTTGACTGGCTCCTGGTCAGCTCCCTTCCAGTTTCTTGTCTAGACTTTTGTGCCTATATGTGAGTCATTCATTGTTCTTGGCTTAAGTCTGGGTCAGATCTGATCTCTACTCTGATCCCTGCCAAGTGAGCACCAAATGCCCATTACAGTCCCAGTCTCTGTTCCTCTTCCCAATTAAACACAAGTAAATTGAGGCCTGCACTTGCTTCCATCTCTAGCACTCACAGACTGACCTTCATGCCCTCCTCCCAGCTGATCCACAGGTCTCCACGGGTCAGGAAGCAGGCCACAGCATGTCGGGATAGGTGGTGGATCCAGCCCTCTTGCCTCAGTTGGGTCATGATGGCGTCGATCCAGGGGAAACCAGTTCGAGCCTCAGCCCATTTAGCCAGAGCCTCTGGGTTCTTCTCCCAGGGAATCCTCAGACAGATTGGGTTTCCCTCCATCCTGTCAAACCGGGGGTTGTTGGTGGCAGCTGTGTAGAAGAACTCCCTCCACAGCAGCTTATCATACAGAGAGATGGAAGGGGTTCCATTCTGCTTCACCTACGGTTGGAGATGTGTAAGACACGGTCTGATCAAACAAAAACCTTTCACACACACACAGAATAAATATGCTGGTAACTAAAGGCACAGTACTGTGCAAAGTCATTCCTTCCTATTTCTCTTCCTGACGTTTTTTAAGTAGTCTTAGGGCTTCCTGAAGGACTTTCAGGGACTCTCACTTTTAGTCCAGTCCCTGAATCAGATGCGTGTTTTTTGTTTGTTACGAAACAGAGTGGCCTATGTATAGTTCATTCAAGCAGAACAAAGAACGTCTAACTTGAAACCGGTGATCCCAGATGATCAGACCAGTATACTGGTGGTTAGAACAGCTTCATCTAGACACCTTGTATCTTTAGGCACTTTGCAGCATGTTGTTCCAATTCCTTTTATTAAATCTGCTCAAAATGCCAAAGATAGGCATTAAACAGTATATTAACACCAGCACGGTGGTTCAAAGCCAAATGTAAAGAAATGAGGGTTGGCTCAAGAATTTTGCACAGTACTGTAGGTCAGGAAGAGTTGAAATGTGTGCCTCACCCGTTTGTAGAGCTCGGTTAGTTTGGAGTAGAACAGTCTGCAGGACAGGCAGCCGAAGCGCAAGTAGGGGCTGAGTCCGAGCGGACTGGCCAGCAAGGGGCTGGAGTTCATCTTTGGACGCTCAAAATTTTCCTGCCACGCCTGCATGGGGCAGCACGAAACACACGGTCACGTTTGCTGGTGATGACGATCAGAAGCATCAGAACTACATCAATAAGTCCTCAAGAGGCTGCTGAACATCTCAGCATGGTTTAAGGCTCCAATTTTCACTGACTTTTGCCAGCTTCAGAAACCAAATACGTATTGGTTTATCCATTTTATTGGATTAAAAGGGCAGGGGGGCTTCTGGACTATCACTTTAATGTGTATATGTTACATACTGTGGACAGATCAGGACCCAGATGCTTCTCTATCCTGGTCAAAGCCTCAGATTCTCCACCGGGCCACACAGCTGGAGCCAAACCTTCAGTGTCAAACCCTGGCACACACAGTTCATAAAAGTTAATAATCATGATAGATGGGAACAAGACAGAGCTTTAACCTCTCAGCGGTGGAGTTTGCACAATAATTCAACTATCTGTTTCTTTGTGAAGAAACAGTGAACTGTTGTTGCATTCACTCTGGATGTGCCGCAATACAGACAGTAACCGCCTGACATCTCTTTGATGTAGTTAATGTTTCATAAAAAGTAAATTTTCTAAATACTTAATCGCCTCATTGCTGTTGTGACTCGTTCGACAGGATTTTAAGACAGTTTATACAGCCAGCAAAACATAGCAACAGTTCTGCTGGGTCATTTGCCGGTGTTGCTTTGACACATGTCAAATAGTTCATTCTGTGTAAAATGTAAAGATTTGTTTTACAGCATCAGACTGCGAGTGTGTGTTTCTTGGTTGTGTGTGTTCTGCTCGAGTGTCTTGCACTGTGCTCTGTCTGTTCATTGGTGCGTCAGCTGTTGAGCCGAAGCTCGATTTTGTTACTGATGTATAAAACTGAGTGTAATCCTAAATCTCCATTCACCTGCAGTTAGAGTGTTTAGCGTTGAATATTCTAAATCGCACTGGTGGAACTATGCTTTAATGGAAAGTAGTCAGGCGGCGCAATTGTATAACCCTACGCACTGAGGGGTCAATATCTGTGCTGGTGAGCATTTCAACTGGAACTCACCCAGTTCCTCCAGCGCGGGGACACCGTATTTCTCCTGGTGGTTTTCAGAGACCGGTGTGGTGCAGCTCCCCATCAGCTCTAGGGTCAGAGGCTCCAGTGGCGCATCTGGAGGATCCATACTGCTAACCAGTGTCTGAAAACGCTTATAGGTCAAAGGAGGCTGACCTCCATTCAGCTCTATTATCCTGAGAAAGAAAGACAGAAAGAAGGAAAGTGAGATATGAGGGTGTTTGTAAAGAACTGAATGAGTCACTCTTGCTCAAACGAAGAGAAATGGAAGTACATAAAAGAAAACCTGAGAGAAAAAGAACTGACAAAGGTCAGCTGGCAGGAACTTCCCCTCATTATACAGACATACACATTAATGAGAAAATATAATTGAAGTTCCAGTAAGCAGCTGTTTTATTCATTATTGACACCAGTGAAGTGAGACCACGTGATTATTGACACCACGCAAGTGTTTATATGGATGTTGATGATGGTAAAATAGTGGAGAATCTGAACTAAATCACTTTTCTCTTTAGACTATTTTTCCATCACGACACCCTCTATGTATTCCTCCATAATTAACGGGTTTAGCTTTAAAACTAATGGCTTCTCAAAACTTTCCATTTCCAGTGTCAGGTAGCATCTGGCCCCACTCAGTTGGTACACTGCATTTCTCCAGAACAGAGAGTTTGACACCAAATACACCCTAAACTTCTCAGTTTACAACTGAAAGCACTTAGATATGGGTGGATTTGGAAAATGTGTGAAGTCTGAGCTCAGTTAGAAATACTAGACTGGATCACAATGAACCCACCCACTGATCCCAGCATGGTGTTGCAGGACCTGCTTTGACTGGTGGAGATAAACATCTGTGGCTTAGAGGAACAGTTTCATCCTCAGTCTGAATCAGATTTTCGGATTTCATGTGTCAGAGTTGTAGAATAATAAGTGATGTTAATACTTATTATAGTATGTATGTTTGTAAGAATCTGAACCTGCACTGTCATATAAAACACATCCACATACTTTATTAGACTTTGCTTATTAGACTTAGCTTATTAGACTTACCTAAGCTTATTTAATCTAATCTAATATTTACTGAATTTAACATACTGGAAAAAATAAGGCATAAGATGCGAACTCATGTATATACTTACTTGTCCAGATCATAGAGGGTGTGTGAAATCTTGACTTTGACCTCTACGCCTGCTTCTGACGCCAGTTTCTTAATTGCAGCATCGCGCTCCTTCCCAAACGGCTCAGAGTCGCACTCAAAGGTTAGGCGCGAGATCTTCCACTCCTGCAGGGGGCAGCACACCAGTATAAGACTGACCACAATGTCTAACTTAGCACAATACTGTCCTGCCTTGTTTTTTGTGACTGTTTAGGGTAGCTAAGTTACAGGCAGGTGAGTCTGGTCACAGGTAACTTATAAGACTGGGGTGTTTGAGGCAGGTGAATTTGGAAAAAGGGAATCTGCGGTAGGTGAGTTTGGACTGGTGAGTTATGAGGCAGCTGAAATCAGGACAGAAGAGTTTGGGACAGGTCAGGTATGAGGCAGATAACTGTTTTACCTTGAATAGTCGGGGGAAGATGTTAGCAGGTTGGCCGCGGATGACAAAGAGACGCGAGTTGAGTTTACGGAGACTGGAGTCTAAATCCTCCAAAGACTGTAGCAGGAACCTACACACACAAACATTTTTGTGGAAAAACAAAACTTAAAAAAAAGATTTTAAATGATAATAATAATAATAATAATAATAATAATAATAATAATAATAATAATAATAATAATAATCAGGTCCGGAAGTGTTACGGATAAGAAATCACAACTCATCAGCACAAACCACACTTCTACACTCACACTAGAGGAAGTCGTGGAGAGGAAAACTGATCACTGCAGCACAATATAATTTTGTCCTTTTAATTTTTCTATACTACATACTATGACTTGGATAAACATAACCCAAAATAGGATGTATCTCATGCTCTCTCTCTCTTAATATACAAAATATGAAGAAATGAGTGCTCAACCATTTTACACAGTACTTTACATTCACATTTCGCAAAAACGCTGGGTTCCCCGTCTCATGTTACAAATAGTGTGTGATCAGTACTGCCTGAAACAGAAGACTCACTTACATCTGCTACTTTACTGAACATCGTCACATTCTTTAATGAATCGTTTTGGAAAAACATAAAACATACACAGCAGCATTACTTCTGCGCACACAACTACACACACACACACACACACTGCAGGTCACGAGCGGACCCTGCTCCTACTTTAGTTGTTATACAACACCAGCAGTGGCCTACATCCACCAGCGTCTGTGTGTGTCGGCATGTGCCGATGTGGCCTACATACCACCTCCAGTATGTGTGTGTTTTCTTTCACACTGTGCAAGTGTGTATGTCAAGTTCACAATCAGTTAAAAGTTTAACCGTTTTGATACTAAACTAAAACTACTCTGCTCTTCCACATCCAGCTTTTCATTACGGTGGATCACTGTTAGCTGTAACAATTAACTTAGCGCTGCAGGTGGCCGTCCGAGACACCAGGGCTGCTGTTCACATTAACCAAGATCACCACCTGGAACCACCTGTGACACTGAAATAATCATCTAGCAACCTGGAAACTGTATTAACCATCTAGCAACCATTTGGACACTAGTAGCCACCTAGCAGCCACCTGGACACTGTAGTAATCCCCTGGCAATCACCTGGACACTGTAGGAAATGCCTAGAAACGACCTGGGACCCTGTACTAATGGCCTAGCCACCAGTTGACTTCTAGTGGTGTCTATTTAAGGTGGAGAGGGAGGAGAGTGGGAGTCGTTTTAAGGAGAGTTTGTTGTGTGAGAAACCGCTGGATCTGCCGCTCCTCCTGAAAGTAGGTCATCACCATGGAGACAGTGACGCAGTACACAGACACTGACCCACGATAGCATTAGCATTAGCAGGAGAGCAGGGTGCCGTTCACACAGAAACAGACCACAAAAACAAAGCATTAATACTGTTTTCACACATCTGATGTGCAGTATTAACACTCTGAAACCGCTCTAACGGTTAAATAATCAGAATAACTCGAAATGAAAAATATCGAATTTAAGCATGCAGAGGTAAGAAAGCTGAAGTGTCGAAACGAACATGCAACTCTGTCCTAGAGTCTTGAGCCTCGCTCATTTCTTCATATTTTGCTTTTAACCGCCTTATTGGTGCAGAAAATACTACTTACTTATCTTTGGGATAGTGAGTAGATTAAATGTGAACAATGTTTAAATATATAAATATATGTATGTTCTATACTTACATTTAAATAAATGTATAGTCGGTTAATTTTGGTATACATTTATATTTTTCTGTATAAATATTACATAATTAGCTAATACTTAAGTTGTATTTTATTTATAATTTCTATAGTTTAGTATTTATAGTTCTACTTTCTTGTTTTTATTCAGTAGGTATTTTGGATTTAAAAGAACAAGCAAATAAAAGCTATTGATATGAAAACAGTCTTTGGGGTAAAATAAAATAAAATGTAATTTCACATCAGCAGATCTCACAGTTCAGCCTTAAATTTGAAGAATTTTTATTTAATTAAAAATGTTTAAATATTTTTTTGGCTTTTACAATATTACACTTCTTTAACATCTTTGAACTGTCTTTTTTTTTTTGTCAATGAGCAACTTTAATCTCCAGGCCACAAAAAGTGTGTGTGTGGAGCACAGGTGATGGACATATGTACACCTATCTGCTTGGCAGCCAATCCCCTCGCTTAATCCTGTTAACCAACCAGGAGAGGAGTTTCAGAATAAGGTCGGCCCATTCAGTCTGACCTGCTGCTCAATGAAGCTCAGCCCGTCTGTTAATATGTGTGTGTGTGTGTTTTGAGGACTTTAAAGAGATTAGAGAGAATTTTAGTTCTGCTCGTTTCCTCCTGCAGAGTGAGGGGTGTGTGGGAACAGTTTGTGTGTGGTCGGTGTGTGTGTGTGGATGATACACATACTGCACATGTGTGGGAGATGCGCTGAGGTTATTACTGAGAGATGAGTATGTGTGTGTATAAAATGCTTTAATCTGCCCTCAGGGTAAAAAGTTAAACTTATCTCTACAGTGAGGAGTTTTAAAAAGTGAAAAAATGAAAGTGACCATTCTGTCATACATGAACCCACACAGCACACATTGTGAACAGCATAAAATTCTTCCTTTGCATTTAACCCATACACCAAGTGAAGCAGCAGGCAGCTAGGAACACCGTGCCCGGGGAGCAGTGCGTGGGGACGGTATCTTGCTCAAGGGTACCCACGACTTCCTGATCGCAGGACAAGTGCCCTGACCACAAGGCTACCAGCTGCCTTAGCGAAACACACACTACTGGAGCACACACATCTATCAGTGATACAACCTCTGGGATAAAAGACTGTGTTTAGGTATGGTTGTGTGTGTGTGTCAGTGTGATCTTCACAGTGCTTGGTGAATCAACCCAGAATGATTCAGATGATTCATGAGAACTGAACTGATGAACATCACTTTTTTCAGCCCAGATAACTTTATTTTGATATTTAACATGAATGTACCAAATAAACTGTAAAAACGGATTTCTGATTCCAATTCTAATTTATTCTGATTCTGATTGTAACGGATTCAAATTCAGATTTTGATTCCAATTCTGATTCAATCTGATTTTAACTGATTGATTCTGAATATGATTCTAATTGATTGAATGAATGCTTGTGATTTTGAATCGGACTGATTCTTCTTGATTCAAGTTGGTTCTGCATCTTATTATTCTGACTGTGTGATTCATTCTGATTTATTCTGACCATGATTTCAGACTGACTGATTCATCAACTGATGTAATTCTGAAACTGATTCTCACTGATGGATTCAGATTGTAAATCAATAATCTGATTCTGGAGACCCTACCTCCACCTGTTCACCCCCAGGTTGGATGAGCCAGCGAACCAGGGGTCCAGGAAGTAAACACAGCGCAGGGTGTGGGCATCCCTCACAGCCTCCAGTAGGGCTGGGTTATCGTGCAGCCGCAGACCTTTGCGGAACCAGTGGATGGAGTTCACAGCCATGATCACACAACAGATGGGCCTTTAAAACACACACACACACAGAATACATCAGATTACAGACCATACTGTTCACTCTGCAATCTTACAGGCGAGTAAACTTCCAATAACTTAATAATAACTAACTTTTATTTAGATTTTCCATTTTAAAACAAGTTCACAAAGCACTTTACAGGGAGAAGCAAAACAACAAGCAAAATTAAGTAGCTTCATTTAGGAAACGACTTAATAAAATATTGGGACAATAACATTTAAGAGAGAAAAGTAACCACTGCGTACAAAGTGACCCTCCAGGACTACGGTCAAATTAACTGATTCTGCTTGACTGGTTCTGAATATGATTATTAATCTGATTCTAACTAATTAATTGACTGATCAACTGTAACTGTGATTAACTCTGGTTCTGATTCATTTTGCTTTATTCAAATGAACGAAATGACCCTCACAGGTTAAGGCCAGTCCGTCAAGTTAATTACGTTTTAATGCATTACAATGTACATTTTACTAGATTTCCAAACTTTATGTAATTTAATTTTGACTACTTAAAGTAACTTTTTCAGGTTTTACTGTGACTGCATAGAAATATGAAATAAATGTAGATTTGTGGTATATGTAGATTTTATGGTATTTTATGGTATTTACAAGCTATATATGAACTGAGCTTTAAATGACAGTGAAGATAAACACAGTTCCTGATGTTTGTGATGGTTTAGAGGGGCTATAACTGGGTCAGTTGCCCCCCCATTATGTAAGGAAGAGAAGGTTTACATTCCTCTAATGGGCTCATTAAAGAACAAGGACTCACCTTGCGCGCTAGTAGAACAGAACTCGTCTTCACGTGAGTCCCAGGTATAAAATCATGTCCGTGTGTTTTTCCAGCTCTCGGTTCAGTCCCACATTCTTTGATTGTTGACCCAGTCCAGCCTTGAACTAAACCGGGACAAAATCTCTCCGTTTCATAACAGTCTGCGCGTCTGCGCATGCGCTAGGTGCAGATCATACAGATCCGCACTCACTAGGACCTATAAATTACTTTGTTTATGTTCTTTCAGACCTCCTCCTTTCGTAAACGAGAACTTTAGAGACAAACGGGCCGCATTGTAATAAATGCGATGTTAAAGAGTATAATTTAATACGTTTTATCCTCTATGGTACAAAAACCTGTCACTCTATAAAATCTAGATCTGTGCGGTCCGTGTTTTGGCCGGCGACGTCACGCCGTGGCGCTCCCGCTCATGATTGGCTGGAGCCGACATGACGCGAACGGGGGGCGCTCACGTTTCTGTGGCGTGGACGTGGAGCGCTTTAAAATTATTTTTTACCCGTTTCGGACCCCTGGTCTGTTCCGCTGCCTTTCGAGAACCGAACACACGGTTTAACCGCGGTCGCAGGTCTAATACCCACACCACTAGAGCCAGATTTCTGCTCACCTTGTCCCCGCCCCTTTCTCGACTCGCTCCTCATTGGTCACTGCTCCGGAGACCCGGATAATCACGGGGCTCTAGAAGGGAACGCTGCATGGCGCCATTTTGGATCTTAGCGCACGAGTTTCCAGGAAAGGCGGTGGATTTTAAGAAACTGGCTTAGAGCTAATTTATAAAACGGTTTAAAGGTAATTTCAAACGTGTTTAAACCGATTTGATCAAAACGGAGCTAAAACAGGTTTAAAATTTAGTTAAAAGGTTTAAAAGTGATATAAAACTTAAAACTGGGTTAAACTGAGTTAAAACGGATTTAAAATTGGTTCAAAACTGAAGTAAAACGGATTTAAAATTGGTTCAAAACTGAAGTAAAACTGATTTAAAACTGGTTCAAAACTGGGTTCGAACTGGCTTAAAGCTGGTTCAAAACTTGAGTTAGAGCTGGTGTAAAACATATTAAAACTGGTATAAAATGCACATCAACCAGGGTTTTAGCTGTTCGCACTACTTTTTTTGTGCTTGTTTAGTAAAACTTGTTTTTTTAACAAATAAAAAACTTTACAAAATAATCACTGGACATTATAAATACCTGAGAGTTATTTGTGTGGGGTTTTTTTGTTACTTTTAATAAATGTATTTTACTTATAGTAGGTAAGAGGTAAAGCTTTATTGTAATCCCAGCCATAAACTTATAGTACACAGTGAGACTAAATATCGTCCTCCTGGACCATAGGTGCAACATAGAACACAGACATAGAAAGAACTACAATATATATATAATTTATTTACGTACAATGTATTATTTTTTATTCTCTTTATGGGGAATATGATGTAAGTGCTAAAGTGTAGCTGCATCACCCTTCCTCCACTGTTCTCTGATATCTATTTCTTTCTGGTTATTATTGTTTGTTTCTGTTTCTCTTTTGTATCAGCAAGAAGGAATATTTTTATTTTATTGAAGATATTTAATTCAAACACCTTATTTGAATGTTTTGGTTCTGAATTAAGAGTACTGATTTCAGTACACTCAAAAAGAGTAAAAATCAAAAGACTACAAGCACAAAAAATACTTTTATTGCATTCATTTTTTTTGTATGTTCTGTTGTTGTTTCTGATATTGTTAAATGTTATTCTGGGCGTTTTTTTATAATCACACATTATATTTATTAACTAAAGTCACAAAACTCTCCATAAGCTTCAACTTGCCACCCGCATTGTTACCAAAACACCTTCTACTCATCATATTACTCCCGTTTTGCAGCAGCTCCACTGGCTCACGGTTAAATTTCAGGTTGAATTTTTAAATTATTCTGTTAACCTTCAAGACCATTCACGGCCTTACCCCACCATATCTATCAAACTCCTTCATATTGCCACTCCCTCTCGTACCCTCAGATCGTCCTCCTCCATCCACTTGACTGTTCCTTCTGCCCATCTTACCACTATGGGGAACTCTGGAACTCACTACCACTCGACCTTAGAAACATCAGTTCATTATCACATTTTAAATCCACACTCAAAACCCATCTGTTCAAGCGTGCTTTCTCTTTCTGATTCTTCTGCAATGTCTAAATGGTGTGTTTTTTTTAAATCTTGTCTGTAATTATTATTATTATTATTATTATTATTATTATTATTATTATTATTATTATTATTATTATTATTA
>JBBPDB010000001.1:38662811-38673424 GCA_037974465.1 Brachypetersius altus | reverse complement strand
CTCTGACACCCCCCCTTACCTCCCAGTCCTTTCTCTTGCCCCCTGCCCAGGCTGGATTGGGGAGAAGCCATAAAAGTGTCAGAGTGGCTGGAAATATTGCCAAATTAGCAGGATACGCAGTTGTCTCGTGAGTGAACATCGTAAAATTCCAGCAGAACAGGCATCCACATGGGACTGGAATTCTCCATTCGGAGTCAAAGAAGTCGGAGAATGTTCCCTCCTTCTCCCTGAATAAGCATGCTGTGGAAGAGCCCATATTTTAACACACTGTTCACATAGTTTTCCTAAGATAGCTCCATGCTGTCATTAGTTTGCACACCTGTGAGCTCCACACAATTCAGTAGGAAACGCTGCTGTCCAGAGGGCTTCGAGGTGTTTCCTTTTCTACAGAAGGTACGGAGTTGGATGTCCTGAGCTGAGCTTTAACTGGTAGGCTTGGTTTAAAACGGACGGCTCGTAACGGGTTGAAACTCTGCCTTGCTTGTCCTTTGCGAAAGAAAAGGATCACGTCTTCTTCTTTTTTTAATGTAAGTGACCAACGTTACAGGCGATTCCTCTCTCCCACCACCCCTTCCTCCTCCTCCTCCTCCTCCTCTTTCGTTGCCGCTCCACTCCTCCTCCTCTCAGCTATGGAAATTAACTCAGTGCTATGGATATGAGGGTGAAGATGAGGTTTGCAGCAAGTTTCCAGCGGTGCTTGCAAGACGGCCCTCCTGGCTGCCTGCCAACATTTTGCAAGTCCTCTCTAGCCAACCAGAATTCCTGTCGACAACCACCTGACCCTGAATTCCCAGACAAAGAAATGTTCATGCTTTCTATTTTTTTCCTTTCTCTCTCTCTCTCTCACTCTCTCTCTCTCTCTCTTTTTTTTCTGGAGCGGACTCCTCTAACCCGAGAGTGGGGGCAAGGAAAAAAACGGAGAGTCACACGTTGGATTTAAAGTGCCGAGCGCAGGCGTGTGTGGGTAAGGTCGGCTGTGTTGTTTGTTGTTGATAGCGCAAGGGGACGGTGTGCATGTCTGAGTAGGCTTTGCTGGACGAAGGAATTATGCTGACTTCAGGTATTTCCAGGAGACTTGTTACGGACCATCTGCTCCGGGTGGCTTAAAGGAAACCTATCTCTTTCAAGCGCTGGAGAGGAGGGAGCGCAGGCGTTCGCAGGAGCCTACAGAAAAAAAAGTAGTTTTGCCTGACTGTATGTTGTCGCAGGGGGTCGTTGCATGCTCAAAGTATTTCCTGCCTTAATGTATCTATTGCAGACAAACTATTTTGAAATTGTTTTGGTTGTTTTCACCACTCTTGCTTGGTGGTACATGTTCTCAGTGTGGCTGTATGAAGCAACAGCTCCAAGGCTTGCTGTGTTTTATCCTTAAGCTATGTAATGTATTTAAGAGTGTTTTGGAAGAAAATAGGCTCTTTAGTGCTGTTGTTGTAGATTTAAGCATCACTTATATGCTTAGCTGTATCTCTGGCTTCTGGTAAGAAGTGTTATAAGCATGTAAATATTGGCTTTCGTCCTGGCTTGCGTCGAAGCGGAAATGTGGTGCCTGTCTTTTTAAGAATATGCAAATGGCGAGAATGAACCGAGTGAACCCGAATGGCGTATGCGCACTGCATGCTGCCGGAGCTGGAGCTGTAGGTCAAGGCTGCAGGCACAAATGTGGCCAGGCTTTTAGCCCCGCTCCACTATTTTTAAGCCTCGTCTTTTGCCAATTACTCCGCAGTTATCAGGGAACCGACAAGCCTTTGAAGAAGAAACTAATTTGAGCCGGGAAAACTCTGAAAGAGGGTCTTCATGAAGGCTGGGCTTGGACTCCTTTTTGCATTGGCTGACCTCTGTAAAGCGTCTAATTGCTGTAGCTCTTTAAAGAACCTCAACACAATGGAGGGCAGATGCATCCTCCGTCCCGTGCTCTCCAGAGGCTAAGAAGTGAGGGGGCTTTGTTCAGCCTCTCAAAAAAGGTCACGTCAAAATAAATGCGATTGTCACACACCGATGATGGCCATTCATACACCCGGGCCGCAGGAATGTCACATTTCAATTTTACGCTCCTAGAGTCTGTCAAGGGGGCCTTCCTCTTATCACATTGTTCTTTTAACACGGATAAACTCTTTGGCGCGCGTGGTCATGCTCGGCCTGTTCCCCGCCAATCTCGCCATTCTAAAAACGTGTGGCTTGGTTTCACCCGTGATATTCACTCATGCATGGCCCATGTCAAACTATGTCCTTGCCCTGTCCCAGAAAAAAGGACCTCCATTTGAATGGTTGGGTGAATAACTGAGAAATAATTTTTATTTTGTAGAAGGGGTGTGTTTGTATTAAATGCTAGTATCAAACTCTTTGAATGGAGGCAGAGAGTGATCTGCACCTGAGAAAAGCTCACATTCTGGTCTCTCAGATATGGTTTATCACAGCAGGTTTATTTCTAAAAAGAAGCACCAGGCTTGCTGTGCCACTCATTTTGCTTGGACCATGTCAGACATTAATGACCAGTCATCATTATGTGAGATCAGATGTAACCTTATTGTATTATAATCTTTCTGTACAAAACCCTTGCAGCATGCACAGTGGTCTTCATAGTGCAAATGGAAAGAGGTTAATCTCACTGCATGTGCCATTCCACTTCCTCAGTTCCTCTACTTTTGTTTACTAGAACCCCCAGCACTCTGTGGACGTATTAACATGGGCTACCATGAAATTAGAGTGACGATCTTCAGTCAGGACCAGCATTCAGAGTGTGTGAGTCTGTGCTTGCATGTGGGTAGGGTATTGCCTGAAGGATAGTCTATTCAGTCAGAGAGCAGCCTGGGTGCCATTATCAGAGCTGGTTGCTCCTCTTACCTTCTCAGGCCTTTCATCAGTGCTGCTAGCCGATGGAGACAAAGAGGCAGACGACCTCTTTAACCTCTCTATTTATGGTTTCAACAAGTCACCTCCTTCTCTTTGAGGGTGTTGTGCTTGTTTTCACAGCACTCTCACCAACCTGTCCATAACTTTTTCCTCCGATCTGTTAACTCTTAGATACCTAGAGGTACTGTTGCTGTTTTTCAGAATGTGGTTGCATCATTGCATAACTCAGACCCTACTAAGTTATGTAGTGAATTGTGTCCATACAAGATATACAGTCTGTATTACCAAGTTTCAAAACAAGGACAAAACTTCACAAAGTGTGTGTTTTTTTTTAAAGATTTCACTCATAATAACTTGTCATTAAATATCTCCTTACTTGCAGACAGCCATTCAGTTGCTATTGACTTGTTTTTCACAAATTGTAAGCAAAATAAAAAGGCAGAAATAACTTTTTGAGCATAAACTTTTGGGCTTATGATTTTGAGCAAAACATTTTTTTAACGTAATTTCATGCTTACTGCAATCTTTGACAAACCATTGGGAATGATAATATAGTAACCCACTGCTTTTCACTGGGGTTATGGTCCAAGAGAACCTGCGTATAGTGACAAACCATGTTGTTGTGATGGGGTAAATGCATAAAAATGCCTATTTTATAGTGTAAACCCCAAAACCCTTTCATTTCATTTTAAACCCAGCTTAAGCAATGCTAGAATGTAAAAAACAATATTACCCCAGTGTAGACTGTACTGTAATTCATGCACATGCGTTTTCTTTGTTATAAGCAGGTAAATATTTGTTTAATTTACAGCAATAACAATACAGGGCTTTAGGAAAAACAAAATGAAAAACAAGAGAACACTTGAGACGCTCCACGGGGGAAATTCTGGGCTGAAGCTGCAGCAAAGAGCAGCATCCAATCAGCAACAAGGAGAAAAAAATTGTGTTCTCGGATTGGCTACTTCCCAACCCCCTTCTTCTGAGTAGAGCGGTATTCCCAAGATGCACTTTCTTTGTGTTCTCTCAACAGTACCAAAAAATATATAGTTATTTTTATATGGAAATGTAGCTGAATTTATGTTAATATTTATGCTACAAACTTAAATAATGAAAAAATGAAAATGTATTTTTTTGCCACGAAAAATGCTGCGACGTCCAGGCCTCGGATGCCACGCTCCCTCGTCCTCGTGCTGGGTTTATGTTAGGGCGCGGGTTGGGGACGAGGGGGCATGGAGAACGTGCCCCAGACGTCACATAAGCAAAAAAATGAGGAGAATATCTGCAGTTTCCGCGTTAGTGCAGGATTTGTTGGTTTTCATGAAAAATCCTCTTTGGACTGAAACTGCGACTGCGGATCCACGTTAAAGTGGGGGTTTACTGTATTCGCAAAATATTACACGTCAATTGTTGACAAACGTTTTGTCGAATTAAAATGTTTTTCATGGCCTTTCAATGAAAATGTAAGTGAGTTTAGTGAGACATGATAAATGAAAAATAACAACAGGTTCTTGTTTTTGTGCTGAAGTTGTGCAGTTTTTTTCTTAATATAGTGAAATGACATAAGCGTGAAGTGAAATGACAGCACAAGCTAGTTCAGCAGTGGAGTGTTTTCAGTTTGCTTTCTGTCTTGAGCCTGACCTGCGGCACATATGTGTTGGTCTTGCCGAGGCTGTCAGTGGTGTGTGTGCGTGTGTAACTGATAAAGACTGTACTGTACTGTACTTCCAGAAGCCTTCCTCCTCCACTCCTCCCCCCTCCTCTCCCGTGATTTGGAGAGTCAGGCTCTCTCTGCAGTGAGGCCCCCGAAAAGGGGCTTTTACTACTGGGAAAAGGTCCAGAAACAAACCTCAACTTCTTATAGCTGTCCTGCTCTCCTCCCCTCCATCCCTCTCCTGGCGTTTTTTGGGAGAGTCAGTTTTGTATTGATTTTCTAGATAAATAACCCCTTCCTCTCTCCCTCTGGTGAAAGTGGGCAAGACCATATTCCTTTCTCCACTTCACTTCAAAACAGAGTATGCACTTCCTAACCTCTGTGGTTACGCTTATGGATTTTTGGAGAAATTCATATTAATTACAATGAATTTTTACAAGCTTTCATCTAGGCTCTTCTGAAGTGAAACAGACAAAAAACGTTTTTTTAACCAAATGTTTGTTTTCCCTCATTTTTAAGACCGGCGCTCTTTCTCTTCTATATTTTCTGCTGGTATTCTCGGCCTGGTCCGTTGTTTTGAATGTAAATTGTGTACATTAAGCGCAATCAAGTTGCGTGCCTGTGAAACTCTGCCTGCAAACAGAGGCCCCGCCAAGACTGAGGCTGCAGATTATTTTCTGATGCATTCGTATATACATATATATCCGCTCTGCTCCAAGACTGCATTAAGGTCACTTTAGGAGTAATGCAAAGGATAAAATGCAAACACACTTACTCACACACAGACAAAGCCACTCACATAAACTCAATAACTCACAGCCTCCGCTGAGCATTCTGCTGGAGTCAAACACTATAGAACATATGGCTTAGTGCTTTGAACCAGCCAGCGAAGCTATAGATATTTATAAACTACAGTGGAGCTCATGATTGGAGGCCACATGTTTCTATTCCACATCATCACCCCCTTCCCTGTCTCACTTTCTCTCTCTCTCTCTCTCTCTCTCTCTCTCTCATACACACACACACATGCACACACACAATCACATACACACATACACTCAGTGCTCCTGGACTCCGCTCCCCCTTGTGGGCCTGAGTGAGTGTGGATATGTAGTAAGCGAATGAAACAGAGAGAGAGAGAGAGAGAGAGACGCACACAAAAACAGAGCAGAAGTTTTTAAGGGGACGATCGCAGACCCTACACACTCGGTCAGGTTCACGTGTGTGTTGAGTGAAATCTGAGCTGGAGTTGGACGGCAGCAGCAGAGGGAGTACAGCTGTGAAAGAGATTCACGTGTGAGTGAGTCAGTGAGCAAGCTAGAGAGAGTGAGAGTGAGAGAGAGAGAGAGGTTGCAGAATGTGTGCAGCTGTTGGGGATTTTCTGTGAGCAGCTTAAGTCACGGCTTGGCCCGTGTCCTCTGTTGTTGACCTAATGGCTTAGAGTCAGGATCGGCAAACTCAATGAACTCGGCAGCGCGCTCTTCTCCGCGCACCTCGGCCCCAGCGGAAAAACTCACAGCTTCAAAGTTGCCGCGAACGCCTTTCTCTTTAGAAGATCAGGGAGGGCTGTTTCCGCCGTGTTTTTTCTTTTTTCTTTTTTCTGTTTTTGCCTCCCCTCACTCTTCGGATGAGAATTGCTCGCTCTTTATCAACAGGGACTGGAAATATTTGCTTTGGCACGTGGGATCACCGCACTGTAAACAAAACAAATAATTATCATTCTGGAGTGGCGTCGTGCTCGGGAAGTGCATCACTGTCTGCCTCTCTTTCTCTCTCTCTCTGTCTCTCTGCTCTTCCTGTCCTCTTGTCCTGCAGGCGGAGAAAAAAGCAAAGCAGGTTTCCGGGATGAACTCGATGGAGGAGCATGGAGAGGTGGAGTCAGAGCCTAAGAAAGCCAGTGACACCATCAGCAGCCCAATGACCCCTGCACCAGCATCTCCTCCACCTACACCACCACCACCACCACCACCACCACCACCACCACCTATACAGCAACAGCTACAACTAGCTCAGCCTCAGGCTCTTCCCAAAGCCCAGCCCCCTCCCCAACAACAAATTCCTCCCCAGCAGCAGCCAACAGACCCTGCCTCCCCAACAGTGGCCACAACCCCAGAGCCGGTGCATATGGGGGACGGGAACAAGACCTCACCCAAGTCCTCTGACACGGAGGCTGAGTATGAGGTACTGATCTCACACCCAGTTTTTAGTACATTATTATGTGTGTTCAAACTCAAAATGCATTTCCAAGATGAGGTTACAGCCATTCTGTTACAATCTTTATTTATTGCCTCAAGACAGACCTGTCAAAGACAGCAGCATGGAACACTAAGATGGGATGTAATTACAAAAACAGTGTCAAAGACTGTTAATGACGATGTAAACTATTTTAGTCACTTTAGTTTGAGATTATCCATTGTTCAGAGTTCTAAGTAATAGACCCACTTTGAAACAGTCGTAGTGTGTTTTCCTGTTTGACAATGCAGCTGGAAGGGAATAAGTAGTAGAAGCTGTTTCATTGTATATGGAAGGAAGCACATGGTTACCCAAAAAGTACACTATGTAGGGAAAAATACAGAAGCTTTTCAGAAAATGCTGTTTTTTGTCTGTCAACACGATAATCTAAATATGCTTTAATTACTGTTTACAAACAATAGAGGCTATATTTGTCAAACTTCTGTGACTAAGTGTGCGAGGGAAATCTGAGATCAGTTTATGCTTCTTACATAGCACTAGATGGGATTAAATCGACTGATCTTAGAACAACGCTCTTACTATGACACGCTTAAAATATATATATTAGGCCGAGATCTAAAAAATTGAGGGGCTCCTTCAGCTTGAATGACGTCTCTGCTGACAGACATGCAAACAGAGCAGCTTTGTTGGTTTTGTGGTAATGTTGAAAGAATTAAAAAGTGAAGCATACTTGTGGACTGCAGGGTGTAATTTGGGAATGGAATGGAATGGGATGGCTAGGAGTCTGACACAACTCAGTTTGATTGATTAGAGCAAAGACCTACACTGTCACCACAATCTCTTGACTAATGGTTTTCTATCTTGTTTTTAAATAGAAAATATCAACAGTGTAATGTAGCGGCCCTTTAAAAATTCATGTTACCACTCGTGTGAAACAATAGAAGACTTGCCAGTACATTCAGTGCACTTTCTAAAGCACATTGTTTAGTATAGTTCTGTAGAATACGACAAGATTCCATTTCATTGGAATTTGCTCCAACAGGATGGCCGAGGCTTTGGGATTGGTGAGCTAGTTTGGGGGAAGCTGAGGGGTTTCTCATGGTGGCCTGGACGCATTGTGTCCTGGTGGATGACCGGACGAAGCCGAGCCGCCGAGGGAACCAGATGGGTCATGTGGTTTGGTGACAGCAAGTTCTCTGTGGTAGGTTTTTCAACCAATGTTGAAGGATGTATATTCTTAACACATGCTTAACCCAACAGAGATTTTAGAAAACTCAAGCATCCGCTGCTGTGTGATCCACTCTGTGCACACATGCACACACACACACACACACACACACACACACACACACACACACACACACACACACACACACACACACACACACACACAGACTGCTTTCCTAAGAATCCATGATGGATTAGTTTATCAACTCCAAAGTTTCATTTGCAAGCGAAACACACTGACAGTACTTGCAGGAGATGTTTGGATTAATCCAGTGGTGCAGCAGAAAGCTGCAGTTACCTTAGAGGGTCTCTTTCACAGCGACAATCTGTAAACTGCATCAGTAATAATGACAAATAATAATGTATTTATTATTCTTATCGCTGTTCCACATTTTTATATTTGATAACCCCCTCAGTGTTAATATTGCAAGGTTCCTTTTTAAACACAACTAAAACTTTTTTTACTGTGCATGCACTCAAGTAGCTTTTTCATTTTCCCATTTTGAAACCTTTCCTCATATTTAATTTTACCTCCCACAGACCCACTTATCCTGATTTGCACTTATTTAGTTAGTCACTAAACTAATAATTCACTGTTCACTGCAGCCATGTTGTCGCAAACGGTGCATACCCATCCAGGAAGGAGGCGCAGATTTCGATTACTTTTCGATTCATCGCCCAGCCCTACGTGAGGGTGGACTGATAACCATAACATAACCTTGTGGACCCTTATACAAACAGTGCACCACACAGAACCAATGAAAACAAAACGTCACTGATTTCTTAACCACCGACCAGCTTGTGGATCCTTACTGATGAGCTGGCTGGGGTAAACACACCCAAGTGTCAAAATCAAAGTCCCCTTAGTTTGTGTACTGGCAGCCTGTAGCAGCCGCTGACAGGGGACGTCACACACATTTGCTAAGTTAACCACTATAACGAACCCTTTGAACGGGTTTTATGAACTACTATGTTTTTCACTGTCATGCTTAACAGTGACTAAAGTATCTGTTTAGTCCAATAAAAGAGTTTAACACCTGGCTGGTTTACTGACATGCTGCAAATGGAAACTCAAATACTTCTATAAAAGTTTTCTAAGCTGCTCGGGTAAGATTTTCTTGGAGACTGTTTTTCTTTATTAGGTTTAGATTTTTAAGGACCATACACTTTAACAAACATTTGCCAGTTTACCTAGCTATACTGATTTGCAGCTGTAATTTTAGCCTTTTATTGCGAAATCACATGGTGAGGCAAAATCCTGAGAGATAATTATTCACTTTTATACTTCCATGTATCCCAGTGTTTAAAGTACAATGCTCTTTCATAAAATTGTGATTAGGGGTAACATGCAGCATGCTCTGCTGCTGTGCTGGATAACCCTTAGCCTCATTAATGCGGTTGATTTTATGTCCAGTGTCATAGTAGACCAACTGAAATTCAAGTTAGCTTACTGATAAATTATAGGCTTGGAGGGGGTCCTCAAGTTATGACAGAGATCCGTTCCTTTGACAGTGATGTAACTCAAATTCTGGTGTAAGTGGAAACACACCCTAGCTTAAGTCAATAACCTGTCCAAACACTGTTGTAAAACTCTATAAAGACACCAAAAAAAGACCAGAAATAGTGTGAAAAATCATTCAGAAGCCTTGAAAATGGCCAAAAAGTGGCCAAACACAGCAACACAAACAGAACACTTGCTCTTAGATATGCGTACTCCCTCACTCATACGGCTTGTTACTGCGTATTCTGCGTATTCATTTCCAAGCAAAGAAAATATGATTCCCATTTAATCAAGAATCATGCAGCCCTAATGTTGATTCACTCTTGCATCATAAAAATATATGAAAAGTTAGTGTAGTCTCATGATTGAATTCGATGCTTATGATTTAATTTGGTGCTGTATCTGTCACTTCCCCTCCAGGTGTGTGTTGAGAAACTATTGCCTTTGAGTTCCTTCCACAATGCCTTTCACCAGCCAACTTACAACAAACAGCCAATGTACAAGAAAGCCATCTTCGAGGTGCTACAGGTATGGATTTAAATGGCAATGAGAGCAATTTAACTATACAATCATACCTGAGATCTTGTGTTCATTGTTGATTACTCTGTGCTATTGTTGAACCGGTTCGAATACCAAACTCAGCAATGCTACTGCTGTGATTCCACAGGTAGCTAGCAGTAGAGCGGGGAAGGTGTTCCTCACGTGCCCTGAGAGTGACGACACTGACACCTCTAAGTCAGTGGACATGCAGAACAAGCAGATGATTGAATGGGCGATGACAGGATTTCAACCAACTGGCCCTAAGGGCCTTGAGCCACCTGAAGGTAAAGACGCCAGCCACCATCTCAATCAGTTTTTGGAGCTGTGTGGGGAAAACTTGTCTGTACAAGTGAAGACATACTTGTGGAAATGAAGTCATCCTGCCTGATGAAGCGAATTTGTTGTATTTTTATGTTGTTTAGCTTGTTGGTAATTAAACCAGCTATAAACATTAAACACTGCCATATGCTCTCTTTCAGATTCCCAATTTTAATTCTGTGACATGTTGTAGTGGAATGTAGCATTAGGAGTCCTGAAGGTAGCTCAGTGAGTAGGATACTTGCCTCCAGACCATGAGGTCATGAGTTCGAATCCTACCTTCAGCATACCACCACTGGGTCCCTGAGCAAGACCCTTAACCCCAAGTTGCTC
>JBBPDB010000001.1:38635312-38662711 GCA_037974465.1 Brachypetersius altus | reverse complement strand
TACCTTCAGCATACCACCACTGGGTCCCTGAGCAAGACCCTTAACCCCAAGTTGCTCCAGGGAGACTGTCCCCTGTACTTAGGGAATGGAAGTTGCTTTGGATAAAAGCGTCTGATAAATGCCATAACATACATTAAATGAACAAAAGTATTGGGACATCTGACTGTTACAGGGACTTAAATGACATTGCATTCAGATACATTGACTTTAATATGGAGTTGGCCTCCCTGTTGTAGCTATAACAGCTTTGACTCCTCATGGAAGGCTTTCCACAAGATTTTGGACAGTTTCTGTGCAAATTTGTGCCTGTTCATTTTGCAGAGCACTTATGAAGTCAGACACAGATGAACAAGAAGGCCTGGCTCACAACCATGTCTTTATGGATCTTGCTTTGCGCTCTGAGGCAAAACAGGGCCTCCCTCAAGCTGTGTACACAAAGTTGGAAGCATGGTGTTGTCCAAAAATGTTTTGATATACGGAAACATTAAGATTATCCTTCACTGGAAGTAAGGGACCTAGCCCAAGCCCTGAAAAACAGATGTGTCAGAATACTATTGTCCGTACAGTGTATTTGGGCTCATCTGGAGAGCTTCATAGCTAGTAACATCACTTGTATGCTTTTTTTTCAAACAGAAGCTAATGAAAAGCTTGTGTACACACTGTTTTTCCTGGAACGAAGCACCTACTATTTAAAGGCATTACTCACTGACAGGCTAGTTCACACATTAATCTCTAGTTCATCGTATGATAATTTAGCCTGTTTTATCTGATTTTGCTGATTGGGCCTTTCCCAGAGGAGCGCAACCCGTATAAGGAAGTGTACCCCGAGATGTGGGTGGAGCCCGAGGCCGCAGCCTACATGCCCCCGCCGGCAAAAAAGCCCCGCAAAAGCACGAACGCGGAGAAACCCAAGGTCAAAGACATTGTTGACGAGAGAACTCGAGGTGAGCCACGCAGGGCCAGGGAGTTCAACTGGTTCACACACGCACACTCGCACACCTATATAAACACTAACACTCTCCTCTAATCAGGATTATCAGCTTCATCTGCTAAGCTCTCCAGGGTAAACACTACACTAAACATCATAAAGGGAATTACAGGAGGAGTCAGCTAGACCAGATTACTTTTTTCTTTTCCCATTATGTTTCTTTTTGTTTTTTTGTTTCAGAGAGGCTTGTCTACGAAGTGCGACAGAAGTGCAGGAACATTGAAGGTATTTATCTTGTAACAAGTCTCCCATGAACTCCACCTGTGTCCGGCTGAGTCTGTAATCTGCCTGTTTTCCTATAGACATCTGCATCTCCTGTGGAACACTGAATGTTTCTCTCGAGCACCCGCTCTTCACTGGAGGAATGTGCCAAAGCTGTAAGGTAGATAGAAAAATGCTCCCTGTAAACTGATTCAGTGAAGCAGAATCCATCAGCAAACTATTGAACATGATGCTACTTATAATTTATCATTTTATATTGGCTGGACACTTGTATTGCTTTGTATCATAGCATATAAGAAAAAAAAACACTTTTCACAAACATGTTGTTTTACGTTGTTTCAATTTAGTAACAGGTGTTCAGTTGATATGAGACCATTTATGAATCGATTATACCAACACAGCTGTTACGGTCAAATAATTAAATGTAGCTCGTCTTCGTACTTGTGTATTTTCTGAACATGCACCGACCAGCACAAACTTTTTCACTAGTGTGGGATGACTTTTTGTTACAGAATTGCTTCCTTGAGTGTGCATACCAGTATGATGATGACGGTTATCAGTCCTACTGCACTATCTGCTGTGGAGGGAGGGAGGTCCTCATGTGTGGAAACAACAACTGCTGCAGGTGCAACCTCATCGCCTGTTTCATGTTAAAGCGATAGTCTGGCGACACAGTTTTGCATTTAGAATACAGTCAATTAGCCAGGATGTGTTTGGTGTCTGAAATGTCATTCCTTAGTGTAGTGTTTGGCCAGACATGATCTCCTGACACATCTGGGGACAACTTTTAGACAACAAGCAGCAAAATCACTTGTTGACAATGCCATTGTTTTAATATGGATTTGCCCCTTTGCTGCGCTTATTTGCTGCCATAACACTGCGTTCAAAGTTCAGTCAGACTGAACTTTGACCCAGTTTACTGCTGACCTTTCCAAAGCACAACCAGCGGAACAAACTGTTGCATATGACGTCTGACTTGTGATCACTTTCTTTTATTTTGGGTCTTTGCCTAAACATCTGATGCGCAGATCGAGATTTTTGTTTGTTTGAAGTTGTCTCTTTAATACTGGACTACATTTCTCTAAATACATCCCTGAAACTTCTCACAACATGCTCAAGATACATCCATGACTTCATGACTTGTGGATGTGGTTTAGCGTACAGTATGACTTAAAGTGACACAATGCTAAGGATGTGTTCCAACCCACATGTGGCCTAATTTTTTTCATAGTTGTCTCTTTTGATGTTTTTGTCTCAAGATCACATCTGGCCGTGTGAGACTTAAAGCCCATGAGGCTAAAGCCTAGCTTACGTCTACAAAAGTATGTTGTGTCGGTTAAAACCGTCAACCCTCCTGAACCTGAATTTCATCTGCACTTTTGCACCCCAGTTCTTTCTTTGTCCAAACATGTCTTGGCTGAGGTGACTTTGTTTGAGGAAAATTATAGAAATGAGATTTTTCTACCATGCATTTGCTGTAACCGACTAGTCTAAATGTATTTTGGACTGGTCTGTGAATGAAACAATGGATTTTTCTATATAAATATGTATCGATGTATTTTTGGGGAAAAAATCTTGCATATTTTTACAATGTTGTGGAAAGTCTTGGTATTTATAAATACTCATTGGTACAGTATTACAAAAAAACTCTGCAAATTTGCAGTTTAGAGCTTTCTTCTTTCGTGGCAGTATATAATTTGTAATGCATTTTAGAGCTAAATTATTAAGAAAAATCTAATATACTAATTTTGTAAAATAAATATTAATGTAAAGTCAGCTACATTTCCATACAAAATATAACTGCATTCCATTTTTGTACTGTGTGCCTAGGGATGGTGGAATATCGCTGTGCTTGTAGACGGGAGGTTTGAAAATAGCCAATCTGGGAGTGTTATTCGGTGCTCCTTGCGTCTGATTGGCTGCTGCCCTGTGACGCATTTCGTGGAGCTATCTGGAGTGTTTATTAATTAAATGAATTTATTACTGTATTTACCCTGCTTATATCAAAGAAAGCATGCATGCGGGAATTACATTACAGTCTATGTAGGGGTAATATCGGTATTTTATATTCTAGCACTGCGGGAGACAGCAGTTCAGTGTAAACTGTACAGTGCAGATATGGGTTTACCTTTACATTTTTTAAGGGTAATATATTAAGCTGCCTGATAAAGTATAATAATGAAATAATGAAATAACATGTTTTGGGAGCATATTTTGGGGAATATTTAGGGTTTAAACTAAAGGCTTTTTTTTAACCACATATAAATTTCACTGTTTTTCACAGTTTGCATGAGCTCTTGGAACGTGATCTCTGTGAATGTCGGGGTTCACTGTATATGAACATTGAGTTTAATTCTTACTACTGTCTTTCTGTCTTTCTATTTTAGGTCTTAATAACACTATCTCTCTGTCACTGTAGTTATAATGGATAGTGCATGTCCACCACAAAGTGCTGTCAGCCTGTTGTTTTCCCCAGAATGAACTTAGTTGACTGTGCTGTGTGCAGGTGTTTCTGTGTGGAGTGTGTGGATCTGCTGGTGGGGCCAGGCGCGGCGCAGGCAGCCATAAAAGAGGACCCGTGGAACTGCTACATGTGTGGCCAGAAGCCCCAGTACGGGCTGCTGGAGCGCCGGGTCGATTGGCCCTGCCGCCTGCAGCACTTCTTCGCCAACAACCACGACCAAGACTTTGTAAGTGGCACACAGAAACATCTCAAGTTTTCTCATAAAAAATATAGCAGCACATTTCTCTGTGATGTCATTTTTAGAAATAAGTATCATTTCATAATTTACCGACAAATCTGTCACAAGAGGGTCCCTTATGTAATGTGGTAGCTTCTCAGTATTTGGAATGTGAGAAAAAGTGTCTGTGTGTCGAGAAGACAGCCAGTGAGCCAGAAGAATTGTCAAACAGTTGTCAGTTCATGGCATGCAGCGCATTAGAAGGCAAGCCTAAACAACGCACTGTCGTGGCAAACAAGAACCTCTACTAACAGGATTAACATGTGGGGGTTGGACTACCACCCGTGAGGTTAAAATACTTTTTATGAACCTTTTGGGGAACATTTCAGCCTCCACCTGTGCTGCTGTGGTCTTAGCTGGACTCTTGAAGGACTTCACATGTATTTTAGATGATCACAAATTTTTGGTTAAAGAAACCAGATCATGTATCCATGACGCTGGAAACAATGGAGCCTTGTCATCGAAGTGGGTTACTGAGCAGGACTCTTTTATTACTTTCAGAAAATATGTACAGACAGGTGCTCTTTCATTACTAAGCTCTCTCTCTCTCTCTCTCTCTCTCTCTCTCTTTCACTCTCTTTTGCCTCTCAGGAACCTCCAAAGCTATACCCTCCAGTTTTGGCCGAGAAGAGAAAGCCCATTCGTGTTCTGTCACTCTTTGACGGCATTGCCACAGGTTAGAAGATTCCCCGCCCTCTCGTTTTCTTGCTTTCAGCAGAAAACGTCTGTATAGCTCTGATCACATTACAGGCATTCTCGCTTTTAGAGCTTAGTGTGTATGGAATATAGGAGTTGGCCATTGAAAGCACTGTCAAGGTTCAAAATTTACTGCATTCTTTCAAAGGATCATGTTCACTATAACGTATGTGAGAGATTGGTTTTCATTGTATAGGTCTCACAGGCTGATGACATGGATGGCTTGTTGTTATTGTCTTGATGACATGTAGGAGTTTAATATTGCACTGATCTCTTGTGAATTAAAATGGTGCGTTGTGGAGAATAGACATTATCCTCATTTTACAAGAGCATAATTTGATATGACTGGACTCTTTTACAGTCTAAATAAACGTCCTAAATCTGACAAAATCATTTGACAAAACATGTAGCCTGTACTATAAAACAACTGTAGGTCATCTGAATGTCACAGTAAAGTTTCTAAAAATGCAATATGGTTTTGGAACACCGTGTCACAATGTGTGTGTGTGTGTGTGTGTGTTTACATGTGAATGTGTGTAGGGTTGCAGGTGTTAAAGGAGCTGGGCATTCATGTGGAGCGCTATGTGGCATCTGAGGTGTGTGAAGATTCCATTACTGTGGGAATTGTGCGACACCAGGGGCGCATCATGTATGTCGGAGATGTGAGGAACGTCACACGCAAACATGTGAGTCAATGTTCTGGATACTGAATCAAATGAATAGATCTGTGAATCTGTGAAAAAAGGGCTCTGGTGGATTTCAGGTGGTATTCAGACATTTTGCATTCTACACACTACCAGTTAAAGATTTCTACATCTTCTCATTCAATGTTTTTTCTTTAATATTAAAGAATATTGTTGACTAATATTGAAAACAAACAAAATGATGGAAAAAGGAACACATGGAAATATGCAGTAAACAAACTGGAATATGTTTTGTAGTAAGGTAATGATGTACTGCTGTTTTTTTTACTTAGTTCAGTGGTTCTTGCCATAATTTGGAGTAAAATCGTAGTGGAATAGGATCACTAACTGTGGACCAACCCGACCACCACAACTGATGAGCCCAAACACATTAAGAAGGCCAGAAATTCCACTAATGAACAGAAGAACACCTGTTAATTAACTACCATTCCAGGTCAATTCTTCATGAATCTGATTGAAAAAATGCCAAGAGTGTGCAAAGCTGTCATCAGGGGATGTTTTTAATGTTAATCTACAATGTAGCCAATAATAAAAACAAAGGAAATTGTTGAATGAGAAAATGTGTCCAAACTTTTGACTGGTAGTGTATTTTCTCAAAACAACAAAAAACAAACTAAGAATGAAAAGCCTGTTCTTCAGCAGCCAGGACTAAACTTGTATAATTTGGCTTTTATAGAAACAGTCTTTTTACACAGCAACACATAAACCTTTGGCTGTCTTTTTCTGCTGTAGTGCTGTCTCTCACCTGCTCTCGGTTGATTTCACTCTCCATTTCACCCCCAACCCCTTTCAAGATGCCAAGGTGGCCTACAGGACATCCGTGTCAGGTGTTGCTCATTATACAGAGTTATGCAGCGCTTGTGTTGAGGGAGGGAGAAACAAAGAGATAGGGAGAGGATAAGCCCACCCCCACATCAGCTGTCTGCAGCTCCCAAGATCAAAACCCTCATGGGTTATTATGGCCGCGATTTTATCCAGGAGGCAATGCTTGGGAGCCAGTACTATTTACAGAGTATCAGGTGGTATGGCTGAGCCTGTTGCCTTTTTCTGGCCACTCTCCACAGTCTTCAGCAGAGCCGTTGGGTTTGGCGCTCGCCCTTGTTGCTCTCCGTTGCCCTCAAATGGCATTGTCAACCTCGGCGACCCCCGCTGTCCACTGGCGCTTAATGGCATTGTGGGGCTTGGCCCCCTCTCAGGCTGCTCTTAGTGGCACATTCAGGCTTGGTACCCCCTGTGGCTGCTCCTCACTGCCGTTGGTGGTGCTGACAAGCTTGGCGCCCCTCCCACCCGGCTTCTCTCAGCGGCACGCGGCATGGGATAGACTCCCATTCCCTCCCAAAACTTCCCTCTGGAAATGGTGTAGCCTGCTGAAGGCAAAAACGTTCAGTGACGCGGCACAGGAGGGAAAGAACATCACAGACGAGATGAAAACAGAACAGTTAAGTCACTGAATAGGTCCAGAGAGTATAAGGGAGAGTCTCTCGTCCTGGAGGTGCCAGGATTGGAGAAGTGGGACACCTTGTTGAGCTATGGCAGAAAGGAAAACGGCATGACTAGGAGAGGAGGTATGGACTGAAAGAAGGGGAGGAGATGCCTGGATCAGCTTCCAGTTGAGTGTGGTGGAAGCCTGGATGCAGGTTCTCTTTTGGTGTGCTAGCATCTTTCTCTCAGGTTTCAAATGAGTGGTTTTGCACAGCATTATTAAATGTAGATATATGGTATAGAGGAATTTAGGGATGTGTATGACTGCTTATTTTTTCTCTGACACATGCACACTGGTTGACAGACATAACCCGTTCTTCTAGTTGCTTGAGAATGGTAGTGGCTGCAGGCTCTCCCATGGTGTGCCTGCATCTTTCTCCCAGGTGTCAAATTGGCGCCCCCCTCTGGCCACTCTCAGTGTCTCTCAGCAGCTCAGTTGGACTCTGTGCCCTCCTCTGTCCTCTGTGGCACTGTCGGGCTTGGGCCCCAACTCCAGCCACTCTCCGTATCCAATATTAGGTCGTTATCATATGAAAATCTCCTAACATTCCTTTTTTTTGTTTGTTTGTTTGTAAAACACCAGCAGCCCTTTCCGTCACCTGAATCAGGATCAGAAAACTTTATTGATCCTGGAGGAAATTGCTTAAATATTTAATGTTAAAAGATATCGTCCAAATTTAGGATACATTTAGGTCACTGGGTTTTGAAGATGTTTTTTATTTTGGAATGTAATCTCAAATATAAATATTTCTCTTAATTACTGAGCTTTGTGTACAATTACACCCATAGGGTTTATTTTGCTTTTTAATGAAACCTTCTTACAATTACCTTGCAAAGGTAATACAGAATCACAGATAAACCATTATTTTAATAGCAAGTAGCATAAAATGATCCCTTCATGCTGCTTGCTATGAAATAATTGTTTATCGGTGTTTTTTATTATCCAATTTGTGAGTGGACTCTCTTTTATTGCTCTGAAGAGGCCACTTACAAGAATGCTTTCCTATTTGTTACCTGTAATAAATACAATGACAAGCAACTTTTGGGCTGCATCTGGAGTCATTGTGAAAAATGTAGTTATGGAGTAATGGATCAGAAGACAGCAGGTGTTGGTAACAGTAAAGAAAGTGACTAAATATTGCGACTATCATGTTGTGCAGGACTGACAGGTGTATTCTACTGATGACTTGGATGTTGGCTTATAAATATCCCATCTCAACCAAAGTGTGTAGTTTCATAAATGTATTGATTATTTGAATGTCAGTATAATTTTATACAACCTAACCTCGGTCTCTTTCTCTCTCTCTCACCCCTCTCTCTCTCTCTTTCTCGCTCTCTCTCGCTCTCTCTTCCTCTCACACAGATACATGAGTGGGGGCCTTTTGATCTTGTCATTGGTGGAAGCCCTTGTAACGATCTGTCCATAGTTAATCCAGCGCGGAAAGGTCTCTTTGGTAAAATGAGATACACATAAAGCTAGCACTCAAGCCAATGTTGATTTTATGTGTCAATCATCTTTAAGAACTAGTTGCTAGTTTGTATTTTGATGTCTTTGCATGATGTTGCATGGCACAGTAAAATTCAAATATGCGGTAATGTGGGAAATATGGGCCCATGTATGATTGCATATTCTCTTTTTTTCTCTCCAATACACACACACACACACACACACACACACACACACAGAGGGCACTGGTCGGCTGTTTTTTGAGTTTTACCGGCTCTTACATGAAGCTCGTCCTAAAGAAGGAGATGAGAGGCCGTTCTTCTGGCTGTTCGAGAACGTAGTGGCCATGGGTGTCAGTGACAAGAGGGACATCTCTCGCTTTTTAGAGGTATGTTGTCCAACACACGCATGCGATAATTAATTCTGTGAAATGAATTATAAAGGAATCAAATGAAGTGTGTGTTCAGAACTACCTAGTGTCTTTTTGCTGCCACCAAGTGGTAGATTTATGGACCTGACAAATGGTGTGAACTCAAGACTAACAAGACAGGGAAATCAAACCTGTATGATAATGCTAAAAAGGAAGGAATCTGATTCTAGATCAGCACTCCTACTCTGAGAGTGCGGTCATAGTTATTTTATTTTTATAACTGATTCGATTCTCTTATCTCTGTATCTACATTTGCACCTATATTACTTGATGAGGTGCAGACGCAAGTCACAAATTTGATGACTTGAATCAAAAAAGACTTGACTTTGAATAGAACACAAGTGAGTTGGGGTGTGTGAAGAGGTGTTTTTCAGGTTAATGGGTTTGCCTTAATGCTTAATCATGCTCTGAAAGGCATGTTTTACAGTGCTGTCATTCTTGTTATTATAGACATTAACTAGGATGCAGCCTTTTAAATAAATGCCTGTTTCCCATCTCCACCAAAGTGTGTGGTTTCATAAAAGTAGTTATTTGATCATTTGAATTCTTGAATTTTGTTTAGAGCAGTGATTTTGGTTTCTGTTCATTTGTTTATTGGGAAACAGCTAGTGTTATATTTGTTTTATTGTTATATTATCAACCTAATCTGGTGGTGAGCCATATTCAGGATTATATTGTACTGGGTGGTGGAGGCTTGAGCCAAACATGGTTCAGAAAATCATTTAATCAATCACTGTATCATTGTCTGTGGTCTTTTTATTTTATTGTTGTTATCTGTTGTGGTTATTCATGTACCCACAATTTAGTAAATAATAATAATAATAATAATAATAATAATAATAATAAGGGTGTCAAATGAATGCATATGTTAACCTCCATTATAATCCATTAAAAAAATATTGCTGATTAAATGCACCACATGACTTTGAGCACCCGGCCCTGTTCTGGCCACAGTATCATTATCTGCAATTCATGCACTATAGAATTTTTGTATCATCTTACAGCAGGTCTAAAATATCACCTCAATGCAATGCATTTAGGACCAAACCTGGGGATCCAAGCCAGATCAGCCTCTGATCCTAGGCTTGAGCACCAGAACCATTATGTTAGGGGGCGACTTTTAAAAACTCCATTTATTTCATCCTCCACTCTCTCTCTTTCTCTCTCTCTCTCTCTCTCTCTCTCTCTCTCACACTCACATGACCCTGCACTGCAAAAACCTTTACAGCAAAAAAAATATGTGAGATTAGATAAAATATTTAGATAAATTAATCAGAGAGATATATTCTATATTTTGTAATCATTTGGCACCCCTAAATGATATTAATATTAGTGTGAAGAAAACTTTTGCACGTTCACTTGAGTTCTAGGACAAGATGCAAGGCGCAAATGAACTGACTTTATTTACAACACACTAAAACTCAAAGAGACTCGAAAGCCAAAACACAAAGAAACATTGTAAGTGTATTGTGAGGGTGGCCCAACAGTGAGAGGAGAACTTATATATACACAGAATACAGACATCAACCAAAGACTGAATGCAAACACTTAACCTGGAACTCAAACCAGCTGTAACTAAACACAGGAAGCCGGCCACAGAAACGGACACTTTCAAAATAAAAGTTCAACATAACAAACAATGGCCGCTAGCGGCCTCTGACCAGGACATAACGCCTGGTTAGAATAAGCTTAAAATCTCCATGAACGAATATTAATAACTGATATGTTATTGTCACTGTCAGCACAAAACACTTGCAGGCACTAAGAGACAAGAGCAAGCAAACAATAGGTATAAAACAGTAGATACTTCATTTCAGCTGCATAACTTTCAGTGGTTTAACATTTTGCTGTCACCACAAAACTTTGTATCTCCAAAAAATAACAGAAAAATTCTTAACTTTGAATGTTAGTGGATGTTACAGTTTTTATTATGAGTAATTATGGACAATTTGTTT
The DNA here is from genome assembly GCA_037974465.1 of Brachypetersius altus. Taxonomy (NCBI): domain Eukaryota; kingdom Metazoa; phylum Chordata; class Actinopteri; order Characiformes; family Alestidae; genus Brachypetersius; species Brachypetersius altus. The sequence continues at coordinate 38,652,046 of JBBPDB010000001.1, read as the reverse complement.
TGCTCTGATTGTCATGAATTTTTGAATAGCATAAATGAGTGCTAATTATTTAGAAAAATGTAAAACATCAAAAATGCAGAGATTTTGTTCCAACAATGACAATATGCTACATGCCCCATTTCTGTTTCCTAATTTTAGGTGTTGGTTGTTGAAATGGCATTAAGTGTGCCTAAGAATGCATTCTGATTTGTTATTGCCAAGTTATTGAGACTTGCCTGTACTTGAGGACTTCACTAATTGTACTGTATTTCACTAATAAAGCATTCACTGAAAGTACAGAACTTTCAATTTAAAATTAAGTAGCCATGTGAATGTGGGCCTTTTTTAATGCTTGAAAACAAAACTTTCTGACCATTTTTAGAACACCAATATATGTATTATCTTATTAAGTTATTATCTTATAAATGACAGATTGGTAAATCAGGGTGACGGATACTGGTAAAGACATCTGGTGTCTACATCAGCCGTTGAGGACTGATGTTGAGTTTAATAATGGTTTTACTCAGATACTCTGTTCCCTAGCTGTCCAACTCAGAGTGTATAAATAAAATCTGATTCAAACAAATAAAAAGGTTTAAAACAGTCCAAAACCAGTGTTTGCTGCACTTTCGCTCATAAAAATATGCTTTAATTCCCAGAGTGTGTCTCACCAACAAAGGTCATTACTAGATGATCAACAGTATACTTTCTGGTAGCTGAACAGAGTATCATAAATAAGCTAAAATAAGCTTAATAAGCTAAAAATAGCCCCTCCATACAGTCAATTGGCAATTGAATCTCTGAGTCAGTTGACGTTTTCTCTTCATTCCTCCTAACAGTGCAACCCTGTGATGATAGATGCCAAGGAAGTGTCTGCTGCACATCGTGCCCGCTACTTCTGGGGTAACCTTCCTGGCATGAACAGGTTGGTTTGAGAGGGAGGCAACTCAAACCTTTCCCTCTGTTCATCTTGCATGGTACCTTTCCATACTCCATACACTTTCCTCTTCTCCACAGAATAGTCTGCGTCTCATTCTCTTTTCCTCTCTCCCTTTCGCTTTATGTTTCTGTTCTTGTTTGTCCTCCTTTAGGCCGCTGACAGCCATGAGCTCTGACAGACTGGATCTTCAAGACTGTCTGGAACATGGCAGGACTGCTAAGGTAAAATCGCTGACCGCGAAGACTGAGACTGATTTTCACCCAGTGGTGAAATGACAGGTTGATAAATTCCAACAAAAACACAACTATAATCCACATTTGTTTTCCAGTTTGATAAAGTGAGGACCATCACCACTCGGTCGAATTCCATAAAGCAGGGAAAAGACCAGCACTTCCCTGTTTACATGAATGAGAAAGAGGACATCCTGTGGTGCACTGAGATGGAGAGGTATGAGACTATGGTTCACATACATGAACACACAACAGCACAGAACACAGTGTGAACAGCACAAAAATGTTATCCGCATTTAACCCATTCACCTCAGTGAGGCAGTGGGCGTTGAGTAGTGTGGGGCAGTATTGGGATTTAAACTTTTCAATTGCAGGGGCAGCTCCCTAACCATCAGACCACCAGCTGCCCTCAGTGTGCAAACAAGAAGGTTGAATACTTTTCTCTGCACACAATACATGCAATGTGTCAAAACAACATGCGACTATTTCTGTATTTTTTTTCTATATGTGGAAAGGCAGATTGGGCTCCAAGCAATATGCATTTGTAACAAAGTACTAAGCAATTACACATCATGAAAAGAGGACTGGGTTTGAGCAAAACGGATATTGAGGAAAAGCTCATCTTAAAAGTCTCTGTGTGTCCAGAAATCTACAAAGCCTACAGCACATTCTCTCTTGGTGCTAACTCTGTTAGCCGGGACAGGAGCCCCACGGCTTTTTGCGCTGAGCCCCATGGCAAGCGTGGCGCAACCTCGCTGTTTTTTGAGAGGAAGCGCAAACCTCGCGGCGAGCACAGCGCATGCTGCATTTTGTCTGAAAGCGACTTAAGTCTTCCCTTTGCAGCTATAACAGATTCCACTCTTCTTGAAAGGCCTTTTACAGGAGTTTCTGAGGGAATTTGTGCTCATTCATTCTGTAGAATATTTATGAGGTCAGGCACGGATGAGAAGGCTTGACTGACAGTTTACGTTCCAGTTCATCCCAAAGGTGTTGGATGGGGTTGAGGTCAGGGCTCTGTGTGGGCCAGTCAACTTCTTCCACACCAACCTCATCCAGCCATGTCTTTATGGACCCTGCTTTGTGCACTGAGACGCAGTCATGATGGAATAAAAAAGGTTCTTCCCCAAACTGGTTCCACAAACTTGGAAGCATGGTGTTGTCCAAAATGTCTTGGTATACTGAAGCATTAAGATTGCGCTTCACTGTAAGTATGGGGCCAAAACCCTGGAAAACAGGTGTGCCCCAATACTTTTGTCCATAAAGTGTAACCCTTGTGTTGGAAAAGCATTACTGTAAAACGTCCCAAAAAACACGAGCGCTATTTTGTAATGTAAAAATAAAAACTGACGTCATTGTGGTTGACCTTCTCTCTTTGATTTCCGCACTACAGGGTGTTTGGCTTCCCTGTCCACTACACAGACGTGTCCAACATGAGCCGGCTGGCCAGGCAGAGGCTGCTGGGCCGTTCGTGGAGCGTCCCGGTCATCCGCCACTTGTTTGCACCACTCAAAGAGTACTTCGCCTGTGTGTGAAGCCCAACGCAGCGAGGAGAAGAGAAACCCAAACTGATGTATGAAATAACAAGAGCCTTGTATATTATTTACAGCATAAACATCAAAGTAGGTATTTCATGGTATTTTTTTTTCTTTTTTTTTTTTGATATTTGACTTTTTTTTATTCTATTTAATTTTGTTGTCTTTTTTTGGTTCAATTCATTTTACTTTTTTTTTTTAGCAGTGTTATCCAGAATTTGAACTGATTTATGTGTGCAAGCTATACTTGAGACGGGGCCTCCTATCAAGGCACTGAGAGACGAAAGCAAGAGAGAAAACGTTGGGGGGAAAAAAAAACAGTAGATAGTTCATTTCACCGACATACGTTACGGAGGGTGATTTTGAGTAACTGGGTTGGGTTTTTTGGGCCACTACATTGCTCACTTTTTCCTCTTCTCCAGCAACTGAGCCTTGGCGAGAGCAAAAAAAAAAAAAAACACACCCACCCACACACACGAAAAAGGTGTCTTTCTCTTCAGTGTCAGGGGAGCTCTGTCTTAACCAATCCAAAACACTACATCACAAATACCTCTTTGTTTACAGTTTCTATACACTAACTGAAGGTAATAAAAGGTACTACTGTAATAGGTGACAATATGGTGCTTCAAGGTGGTGAAAAACATTGCAACTCATGTGGTGCTACTACTTCAAAACCGGATGGGGGTCGCCTTTAGACCGTTAGCCAGGTATAAAAATAAAAACAAGCAAACAAAAAAAAAGACAAAAAACAAAAAGAAATAAAAAAGTGACGTTCAACTTCTTCAAACGAGGACTCGTCAAAAAAAGCCAGGTCTGCCACATCTCATTTTGTATTTTTTACAGTCTTTTATACAATACCTTACTGGTGCTCTATTCCAACTCCTCAGCCTTGCAGTCACTGAGGGTCCGTTTTCCTGCGTCCTCACACACGCACACACTCGCGCACGGAGTGTGCTGGCCTGCCACATGGGCCGTGATGTTTTTTTGTCATCCATACCTTGAGATCAAAGGCTGTGCTGAGCTACTTTTTTTCTAGCGTCACACAGGCCAGAATCATTACTGTACAACTCTCAGCATGCGCGGCGGCCGCAGGGAGGGCAGCGTTGCTCTTAGCCTGCTGAACCACCCCCCCTCTATAGCGCCCCTCGCAGGCTATCCTCAGTCAGGTGCAAAACTTAAAAAAAAAAAAAAGGTGCGGCTTCACAATGTTCTTCTACCTTTTTATAGCGAATTTTTCTGTGCTGTGTTACCAACAATATCAAGCACTTTTGTATATGTATACTTTTTATTTTCGTTGATATTTTTTGAATATTTCCTCTTGACTCTTGTGAATCGTTTTTCTTTTTGTTGTTGTTTTCTTTTTCTTTCTTTGTTTTTTTTTTTATTATTATGTTCTATGATGTGAAACTCTCTTTACCATTATATGAGGTAATCCTTTTTTTCTGTACAGTAGGGCTGTGCCAATAGATGTGAAAGAATGGGTTCATAGGATAGGGGGAAGTTCACCTGTCGTTCTAGTGGTGAATCGGGGCTAAATTAAAAAAAAAAAAAAAAAGCCACCCTTCTCAAGTCCTCATCTGCTACAGTGGTGCTTCGTCATAATCCACGTTAAGTACTGTCTGCTCCCAGTATCGTGCGTATATGAGCCTAACAGTAAGTATCTTTGCTAGATATGCCATTTGACGGATGCTTCTCTCGTGTTGTCATTAGCGATGTCTGGTCTCTCCCTATTAGTTCTGCGGTTGTTTGGATCACGTCAAAGCATGTGGCCGATTTAAGGAACTTTCAAAGGAATCTAAATTGAGACTCCATTTGTGAGGCTACAAACCTGACTAATGTACTCGACTTATAAGGTAGGCCTGTATTATCGGCGGCTTCTGGCAATCTGTGAAGTGGTTTAGACTAATAGTAAAACTATCGTACTTAGTGCAGATTTGGTCAGCGGCAAACTACCATGAGATGTTCTACAGATTAGATTTCCTTTTTTTTTTAATTTAAGGCATTGCACTGCATACATACCTTAATCTTGCTTACTGTCCAGCAGTAACTCGTACATTCAAATTATATCAATGCCCATATTTTTTGTACATTTTGTACATAGAATATGTCTGTTGCTGTTTTTGACTGTTTGAAAATGACCTATGAGATGTACAAATATAATTCTTTGCTAATATATATCATGGAATCATGGAAAAAAAAAGAAAAGAAAAAAAAAGTCTCCATTCGCAAAGAGAGGGGTAATTGACAACGTTGCGACATCGAAAATCGACATAAGCTATAGAGCAGTGGGGTGGGAAGACTGCTGGTCTTTTGTGTTTCATATTTATGTGTTATGTCGATTACGGAAAGCAAAACGAATGAATTTGCCAAGTGATCTTAACAGTAGATGGACAATTCCATCTTTACTGCACAGCCCTACATACAAAAAGTCTGTTTTTATTTGCGTTTAATTCTTTTATAAGTACTAAAAGGGGGATTGTAGGTGTTTCCTAAGGTGCTAAACATTTTATCTAATTGAGAAAAAAAAAATAAGTATATTATTTGGAAGAGAAATAAACTTGTCTTGACAATGACTGTTTTTATGTTCCTTGTAGTATTGGAAAAGCACTATTATTTTACTCTCTCATATAAATATATTAACAAAGGCATTTTAACTTTGTACTTGAAAAAAAATGATAATGATGAAAAGATTCTTATATTGTTTTAGAATAGACATTGCTGTAGTTGGTGCTTATCTGTGGGAAAAATCATGTACTCATATTGGGAAGTAAGAAAAAAAATTGTAATAACTTTTGCTGTTAACATGTACTTGCTTAATATCCAGGCAGAATTGCTTTTAAGTCCTACATTCCATGCCATATATCCAGCCCTCCATCTTTTGTTTGTTTGTTTTTGGGGTTTATTTTTTTTTAGACCAGTTTTATTTTATACATTTTTTTGGCTTCTGTGGCCTATTTGTTTGCTCTCGTAACAGGTTCTCTATATATATCTCAGTGACACTGTTGATTTTGCGTGACCTCTTCTGTGTCATAACTGTTTTCAAGCCTTCTCTCCTTATGAGATCAGCTCATACAGCAGATGTAGCAGTCATTTTCCACCTCTCCTCCCTCTCTATTTTGTTATGTTGCCCAGAACGAAGAAAAAAGGCTCCTTATGTACTTGTGCTGGAGAACACTTGAATAAATGTATTGTTTTTTGTGCAAAAAAAAAAGGGTCTACTGTAATTTCTTGATTCTGACAAATAAAATAATCTCACAATTGGAAATAATGGAAAGATTGCAAGCCCTGTCCCACATGATGCAACAACCATTCATTTCCAGAAGTTCAGTGGAGCACAGCCGGAACCCACCTGATGGATGGCTGTGGCATCTCCGGGCACTGAGTTTGCAATCTCCCACTTATACGGTTGGCCACTTGGGACCCCAAAAATAAAAAGTAATACGTTAAAAAATGTTGAGTTAAGTCTGATCTTATGAGAATTACATTCTTGTAAGCTTCCAAATAGAAATCATTGGATATTTGTTTCAATTCAGTGAACCCATTTATAGTTTTACATGGAGGCAGTCATTTAGGTCCACCATGGGGCATGTTATATGTATTTTTAAATGTTTGTGAAATGCTTTATTCATATAAACTATTTTTCCAAAAGATGTTTTCTTACATCACCCAACTATTCAAACAGTGGCATTCTGGGTGTGTTTTGTCAAAAGGAGGAGGGGTGGGTGGGGGTTTTGCTTGCGCCCTGTTGACCCCACCACTGGTTCTATCCTAAGCAACCTCCTGCGTTGTCCATATGTAGAAACATTGCTGTGTTCATAAATGTTTCACAAGAATCATATATATACAAGACGGTTTGTGTTTTATATATTATATCTAAATCATACAAGAGCTTAATCTTTAAAGCATCATTAAATACACTTGCTCTCATCTACATGAGTCAGTGAATCCATGTAAGTGATTATTAATCATTAATATTGAGGCTGCTGCAGGAATTTCATTGAGGCTGTTCTACTTCTTGCACAAACTCAACCATGTTTTTTCAGTGACCTACCTGACAGTTACTTACTTGATTGAATCAAATTCATTTACTGTCGAGAGATAATCCTGGGGTGGATTAGATTTGTAGTTTGGAGTGAAGTGACGAACCTCTACATTTTACGTGCTCGTTTCACGATTCCCCTTCACTCCCCCGAAGAGCACAATGGTACGGGCCGAGTGGGGACTGGATACGCCCGTTGCGTACTCTGATTGGTTCGGATGTGAAGCCTTCAGGGCCGGTCTGCTATGTGATTGGTCGATGGTGAGGCCATCAGGGCCGGTCTGCTCTATGATTGGTGGGCTGCCAGCCGGGCCGCGTGGATGCTGGGACCGTAAGGTCTAGTGAGAGGAGCATCTGCCTGAGATAGCCTGGGGGTGTCGGAGAGTCTTATCGTCACACGACGCTGAAAGTGGGAGAAACACGCCTGTTTAGGACACGACGAAAGAGGTAAGCGTATTAACCGTTTTCTACTTCACAAATGATACTGCTGTGTTTAATTATTTTCCTTGTATGGCGAAGAGATAGGTGGACAAACAGACGGGGACCCTGCTGAATGACAGAGTCCATGTCTGTAATTTTCTCCCAGGGATATTGTGTCCTGATTTTTCGCCTCGTATTCACCGTCTCCTTGTCTTTCATCCGAATTTGCCTCTGTTCTCGGTCCAGATAAGGCTCTATATATTTTCATTTCTGTCAGTAGGGGCCAGCTGGCTCCATGGCGAGGCAGAGACTGTAAACATAATTGATGAAGGCTGTGTCTGACTGAGAGCGTCGAGATCTGAGGTTTATTAGGGATAAATGTTCAAACTGATGTGTGATGTTGCTTTCAAATATGATCCTGCATTCCAAAAGTGGCTGGTTTGGCGAGGCTTGGCCTGAGCATCCTGTGTGTTTCCATTAATGGAAGGGCTTGGTCACCCCTTTGTGTGTGTGTGTGTGTGTGTGTGTGTGTGTGCGTGCCTGTGTGTATTTGTGTGGTGGGCTCCATAGCATCCAAGTGGGAAGTAACCCTCCATCTCTCTCTCACTGAGCTCCATGGCATACTGGATCTGTAGCCCTGTAATTCATCCTCCTTCCATCTCTGTGCCCTGCCACGTCAAAGTACCCTTTTTGGATGTAAAAGACATGTAAATGTTTTGCACATTTTCCACTGGGTGGAAACATAGATCATGAAACATGCACACCCTCCACAGTGGTAGACTGACATTTAACCATTTTTTCTCTCTATGATTTTTAAACCAATTGCCATTATGTCTGCATGAAGTGCATGAAGTTTCTGGCCAGTCTGTGTTGACTGGGGGGATGCTTTCTGCATTGAATTAAACATGCTATATTCAGGAAATGGGTCATGGCAGAATCAGCCTGCATAAGCCATGATGGGAACAAATGCGTGACTAATTTGTCTGTAGGCCCTTTGGAGAAAAGAGGGATGGAGCATATGTAGTGTAATGCTGTTGCTTTCTTAATATAGTTCAGTCTGAGGATGGCCGAGGACACACCCATCTTTGCCTGCTCCCTTGGCAACCACCCCCTCCCCTTTCCCTCCCAATCCAGGGGCTTAGAACAGGAGGGGGGCTCTCATGCTGCGAATTTGCCGCACCCACTTGCCATGGCCGTGGCATGCTCGCACTACAGGGCCTTGAACAGCAAGTGGGAGGTCTGCAGTGGAGGCCGTCCCATTTCTCTGCTCGAGCACACCTGCGTCCCCCTGCGCACTACACTCGGCACAATCTGGGTCAGAACCGCCCTGACGCTCGGCCTCATGATTTCTTTATAGGCGCTGACGCTGCTGTTCGCTGCTGCCAGATGATATAATTCACTCGATGCTGTGCCCATGGGCAGCACAGTTTGCAGTGTAGTGACATGGCGTTCAAACACACATATGGTATCGGTTTACTTCTTCTGAGTGTGTGTCCCGAGCAGCGATTAAAGACAAATTATTACTGCTGAACATGGAGACACTTGGTGAAATCTTCACCCTCCCCTCTGATATAACACCCTGTGATTATGCTCTGTGGTTATAAGCCTCACTTCTGTCAAAAGTAGCCAGTGAATCCCAGAAATCTCCTATAGTTCTGAGTCAGGCCTGGCGCTGAGGAATCCTCGGATTTGGGAATTGCCTTCCAACCCCATGATTAGAATCTAGCGCAGACCACATGTGGAAAAAGGGAAAAACATCCTTTCCTTTTCAGCGGTATCCTATGAATGGACTGTGTTCTGCCAGGTTGAAAACGATTTTCCTATGGTGCTTTTTAGATGTTTGCTTTTCTCTCCCACTCTCTCTCTCCATCTCTCATAGGTTGAATCATGTCTTCTGGCTCAGCGATGGTGCGCATCCTCATAAAGGGAGGCAAAGTGGTGAACGATGACTTCACCCAAGAGGCCGATGTGTACATCGAAAATGGCATCATCCAGCAGGTGGGCAAGGAGCTGATGATCCCGGGTGGTGCCAAGGTGATAGATGCTACAGGCAAGCTGGTGTTGCCTGGAGGGATTGACACCAGCGTTCACCTGCAGGAGGCCTTCATGAACGCCACCACAGCTGATGATTTTTACAGCGGCACTAAGGTACAGTGTCTTTCGGGTTGTAGTGGTGCTCTAATGCCGTCAAACTCCCGTCTGGTGAACCGTCTTTGGTAACTGAAGCCCAGTTGATTATTAATAGGATTAGAATCAATTCTAAAGTTAGGGTTAGCCTTTAGGGTTAAGGTTATCAATAGAATATAAACGTAAAGGTAAATAATGTGTATGATCAAAATTTTAATTGTGTTTTCTAATTGCTACATCACCAGGATTATAGAGGGACTTGATTGTCTTAGGACAGTGACATAAGAGAAGTATCTTTGTTTCCTAATTGGCAGCTAGTATTGCTTGAATCAACCCAATTACCAAATTCTTCTGTTTTTTAGAACGTTTACTTCATGTGCCAGCTGCTGTCCTGATATCAGAACATTATTCCAAAACATTTAAATTAGTATAAATTGTTACTGCTCTATTAATATGTAATATACAAATGAAACAATTTATCATTAAAACTTGAGAAGTAATAAAAATTCTACCCGTCTGAGAAAAATTTTAATTGTGCTTGCCTAAGTGAATTGTGCAGTGTTTCTCATTCTATTTAAATAACAGAAAACTGAAAGCATCAAAAATCTGAGTGAATTTTTGATGCATCCTGCAAGCATATTTCCCAGCTGGCATATTTCACACAGACTGAACTAAAACAGGCTTCTCCTCTCTCACTTCTGTATAAGCTGATCCAGATGTCTTTGTGGAGCTGTATCCCTGCATAAAGTGTGGATCCAAAGCAACAGTAGTAAATTGATTTATGTTTTTGGCCCACACAGTTGTGCAGCCCACCATCTGCCTACTTCTCATCTAACAGCACAACACACTGTTAGTGGGGCAGTGAGCCTGTGTTCCTTGCCCACTGCAATTTTAACATAGAGGCGTTTACCAAGGAATGTATGTAATCTGCAGAGATTGATTCCCAAATGTGTTTTTGGGAGTGCAGACTGATCCTGCTTTCACTGCCTGATGCGATGGATTAAAATGTATTTTTGTACACGAGAGGTGCTATTAATAACTGCATGTTTGTTCTATTTTTAAACCAAAAGTCACAGTTGCAGTGGTGCACCTCCACATCTTCTCTGGGTGTTGCACTTGCTTTGAGTTGAGGAATAGAGTCATGGACGCAGTAGCAGACTGCCTTGTCCAACCTAATCCCATGGCTCACTTAGCAAACACTGAAAGGCGAGAGCGAGGAGTGTACACTGAGGCCATCTCAGTGAACTGCAGGGTATGATTCACCGGCAGGCACCACAAACACACACATACACAAACACAGACTTACACACACTTAGTCTGAGAGCACTCTAGTGTTTTGAGATGACAAATGAATCAGTTGTTAGCCGAACTGCGTTTGTTAGCCACTGGCGACACAAGTGGTATTCACTGCCCCCCTTTCCACATTACGTCCAATGAGTCTGGCCAAGCACACACAGACAAATGCAGATCAGATTCTGTTGCCATAGATACGGAGGGGGAGCTGCTGCAAAGACTGCTGCAAAAGCTTTTTCACTTGCGCCATTGTCCTGCAAGACAATAGTCCCCAAATCCACGCCTCTTTTGGTGGACGGCATTCCATTCCACTATGCTAGCTGACAGGCTTTGGAAGAGACACACCATATAATTACACAAAAGTTTATTTATGTCATTTTTTTCCCTGCGAGTGCAATAGACTGTACTGTCACTGTTTATACTGTACGTCTTCAAAAGCATAGTACAGTCATAGTACTGTACACCATGGGGCACTGGGAAATGTGTATTATTTCCCAGTTTCATTTCGTGTAAAAAAAAAAACTTTTTGAGAGAATCACAATATGCATTGAGATTTCAGAGTTTGTTTTGTTCACTGGTTGCTTTTGCAGTCAGTCCTTACAGTAAATATCGATTGCAGCTCTGCTTTCCAGGAACTTATTGATATTTTAGTTCTGACCAGTCAGGACCTGGTGCCAGTTTAGGGCAGGTTCTCGATACCCATCCCTAGTGTTCATTCGGTGGTAGGCTGCCAATAAAATAGTTTATCAATATGGGAAACTTACTTGCTTACAGCAGATCCTCTTATCCCAAAATACAGTCCGCTCACGTTACAAAGGGAGCTGACGTAAGGTTAGGAGTCCCAAAAAGGTCTTGGTTCTTTCCCGATTAGGTAAGCAAACCTCTGTCAGCTGGTTGAAGGGCATCAGTGTCGCCCACTTGTGCTATTCATTAGCCCTCCTGGTTTGTGTAGCATAGTGGATAACATCACCGCCCTCCACCCAAATAACTGAGGTTTTATTCCTGGCCCAGGCAAGTAAATTGAGCTAAGTCAGTTACTGTGTCTTTTGCATGCAAAATCTTACCTTTATCTTTTATGAAAAGCTGAATTAAATGTGAGATCATGTCCTTGTCTTTGCTTAAACTGTCAGGCTGCTCTGGCTGGGGGCACTACAATGGTGATAGGACACGTTCTGCCCGAGAAGAATGAGTCTTTGCTGGATGCCTATGAGAAATGCCGATCCCATGCTGATGCCAAGGCCTGCTGCGACTACGCTCTTCATGTTGCTGTCACCTGGTGGGGTCCCAAGGTAGGGGTCCAGAGATTCCTCTCACTTAAGCCTTCAATCCCAAACCAAAAAGCAGCTATTTACACACTGTAATCTATCTTTTTCTTGCTAATAATATGATTTCTCAATACTGTTGTGTGATGTTCTCATATGTTAAGAACATAAACCCAAGACAAATAAAGATATAAATAAACATACCTGGGGCTACTCTGGTGAAATAAGCCATTAATAAGCCCTTTAGTGTAGTAGCCCTCAGTTCTAAATTCCAAGTTAGTGTGCCCATTTGCACAAAGAAATCTGCTTCATGTAAACAGGGACAGACACAGCATCACACAGAAAGCTCCAATTCCACATGCTGGTACATTTTGCTGCTCAACATGATCAGGCCGGAACCACTCTGAGGGCAGGTTTTGTGAATTAAATCAGCCAGAAATTCTGAATGAATGTGATTGTAACATGTGTAAGGATTATGAGGAGAACTGAATGGATACAGTTTTCATAGCTAATTATGGTCGATCAGCAAAAGCTATCTATCCGACATGGTCACAAAAGTTTGCTTATTTAGTCATGAATAAGCAATAAAATCATATCGCAAACTTAAACAGTGTTAACAGTCACGTTGAAAGCTAAATTGTATCATTTTTACAGATACCAGTATGTCATACAATGTGAGACTCCACATAAGCATGTCTGTTTCTGCCAGAGGTGTTGGCAGTTCTCACCCACTAGCTTTGTTTAACTAATTACACAAAGCTATCCCTAGGAGGGCGAAGGCTAGCACATGCTTCCTCTAAGTAGCATGAAGCTAGTCTCCACACCTTTTCAAACTGCCTGTGTGCTTGGAGGAATCAGTAAACTAATGGACACTCATGCAAGTGAGCTTCACTGTGAATCATGGGGCAAGAGGAAGAGCCATCCTCCCAGCCCTGAATAAAGTGAGGTCAGTTATGCTCTTTTGGACTTCATGGAAAGCTGCAGCGTCACCAGGGACTGAACTTTTGATTTCCCGGTGATAGTGCCAATGCTTAGTTGCGCCATTGGCTAGACCTTACTAAACAACTGGACATTTGAGCCAAGTTTGTGCTGGCATTTGGAGGGCAACGAATTGTGTAAATTAGACTTTAAGTCATAGTGTCATAAGTGAGCATATTTACCTCTTTTGAGAACTCTGCGCTATCTGGCAGTACACCACTTCTCGTATGTTTTATGAGATCGTTTTTAAAGCTTGTTTATTTTTGCAGCTTATGGAACAAGCACTGGTGGCAGTATTTGTGGTCATATACAAGCTGTAGACTAAACACTTGTCTAAACAGTCTCCTATTACGGCGAACATGATGTGGAAATTGTGTCAGTGTCTTTCTTTATTTAACCCATGGGATGGCACTCCATGCATCAGTTATGTGCTCTGTAACCATCTGTTTCCCAATGGCAGGTGAGGGCTCAGATGGAGACGCTGGTGAGAGAGAAAGGAGTGAACTCCTTCCAGATGTCCATGGCTTATAAGGACGTGTACATGCTGAGGGACAGCGAGCTCTTCCAGGCTCTGCAGAACTGTAAGGACATCGGAGCCATAGCCCGCGTGCATGCTGAGAACGGGGAACTGGTGGCAGAGGTTGGGATTACATCTGTAGTATTTTGTCTTTAGCAGTTAGCAGGGCTAAAATACCACATTGTAAATATACAGTAATTAGAGTTTTCAAGATTAATTATAATATACTAATATACTAATTCTAACAAAAAATATTAGTATTTGATTAAATGTCCTATTTGACATATAACCTGATAGTTTGCATTATAAAAATGTGTTTCTTACAGATTTTTCATGCAATTACAGGGCTCGAAATTAACTTTTTTACCTGGTAGCACTGGTGCTCCCAACTTCAAAAAGTTAGGCGCACCAGCAAAAATGTAGGAGCACCCACCAAAAATTAATCAGCACCACGACTACAAATTGTATATTAACAGATTTCTTTAATTTGAAAACTACACCAATCAACAACCAGCTACAACAAATCACTGAAGCTTTACATATCCTGTGGCCAGGATTTGAACTTCTGACATTTTTCCACACACTTGTCCCTGCATTTCTTGTGTTTGGCACTCTCATGGATTAAAGTTCTCCGTCGCTATGACTGATCTCCTTCACCTACTAAAGGGCACTAAAGGTTAATGAGATTGATGCAGATCCGAAGGGAAAAATGGGGAACGAGGGGGTGGAGCTGAACAAGCTGCGGCAGACAAAGTTCTGGAAAGGCTCTTTTTCTTTGGTTTAATTACGATTTAATTATTTTTCTTTAAAAATAACAAACATTATGGTTTTGGCAGTTCTCTTAAACACTGACGGCTGGCTGCTCGATATTCAGGACAGTGGCTCCGGTGTCGCGAGTGCTGTTAGAGCTTATGCTCTGTTAAAAATAAAAAAAACAACAGCAGTTTTGGAGTCTGTTTTCTTGCTGTTAAAAGAGGAAAGGCAGTGGGAAGTAGTGTTGTGTCGTTCGCGATCTTTTAAGTGAATGTACTGAACCGAATCACTTCAAGTACGTTCACCTAAAATACACGCCCCGCCCCGCACCGACAACGCTCCCCGTTTGGTCCGCAGCCTCCTCACAGCCTGTTGCTAAACAGGTCTATCACTTTTGTGGCACGAAAAATGGTTTTGGAACGTCGCAAAAACGTGGCGTCCCGCGTCCTGATCCGTGCTCCAGCGCGGTTTGCGCTCACACTACATGCGAACCGCGACAGAGTCCAACTGAACCGTGCTCTGGCTCACCTCTTCCAAGCGGGCCAGGGACGGCTAAACGAACCGCGCCCGGGCACGGAGCACTCACACTAGACAAACGAACCGCGCTTTGGTGGTCAAACGCAGTCGGGCACGGTTCTGCCTAGTGTGAGTACACCCTAAGGCCACGCCCCCATTTAAAAGGCCAGTTTTCTACTATTAATGATGCTGGCTGGTTCTCAGATAGAAAGACAGACACACAGATAGACAGAGAAGCCAAAAGATTGATTGACAGACAGAAAGAGTAACAGATAGTCAGATAGATAGAAAGATTTCAGAGTTTGTTTGGTCTGAAACGGTTCACTGTAGAGACTTTGGTTTCTTTACAGTGTTGGTGAATCGACCCCTAGTGAATAGCCACGTGTGTCTGAATGTTTATATGGATGCTGCTGATGATAAAATCCCTAAATCACTTTTCTTTAGGGACTGTTTTGCTTCAGAACTGCCTGCATGTATCCCTCCAATGTGAATGGGTCTCGTTTGAAGTCAAATGCTTCTCAAAACTCTGGTAAAACAATGCTTTAGGCATCAGGCAGAACACTCATAACCATTTAAAGGAGTAACTTTCTGTGAGTGAGCTTTCAGAGGCAGACGTCTGGTTCCATTCACCACTACTGTGAACAATTCTGAGTCTGAATTTCTCCAGAACGGAGCGTTTCACACGAAATCCACTCCGAAAAACGCATCCGAGCCATTTAATTATGCAGAAGTTACGAGAAGCAAATGGAATTCCCCTTTGACTGATGTTTCTTTTGCCTTTAAGGGAAGACAGATTAGTTGGAACAAGTGTGTTAGAGCAAAGGATAAAAAAAAATAATAATAAAATGAAATATTCAGTGCCGGGATATAGCAGTAACAGGGCTGAGAGCTGGAATTGATGCAATTGCACACAGAACTAAGTGAAGAGAACAGTAATAAGTGCTTCGATTTTCATCACCCACTGTGCTGGGTTTGGGATTATGCCTTTTTCCCACACTTTGTTCACAAAGATGAAATGACTGGTCTAAACATGGGCACTCACAGTTGAAAAAGAAGGCCACTCTTCGCATACAGGGCTGTTTGTTATTGAAGCCAGACTGCAGAATGACTGTGAGTTTCAAACATGTTTTCTTGCTTGTTTGCCCTGAGAGCAGAGCAGAGCGCGGGAACATGTGCAAATGTGGAGGTGCGAGACAACCAAATCAAATTAAAACCCCAGTGCAAGCCCATGTATATTCATGAGACTGCCAACACAGTAAGTGTGGTACATTTCACCTAAAGGTGTAGATCCTTTCGTTACACTTTTCGTCTAGCAGCGACCGAGAGCGCATGGTGAGCTTATTGCTCCATCTGCCTCCTGTCCCAGCAGATCTCCCTGATTTATGAAAGCCCACCGTTCCTCACTCTGTTCCGCTCCCATTTTTTTAAAGCCCTTATCATGCAGAAACACTCTTAAATAAGAACAATGGACTTGCTGAGCGATTCTTTAACCCCGAAATACCTGAGGGGTTTGTATGTATATATTCATACTATTGGAGCTAGGCCTTCGGTTTAGGCCATATATACACACACATAGATATAAAACAGGGCCAAGAAACAAGGGAAAAATATACACGTATGATTCTATTGCCACTATGGGATAGTAGGGGTATGGTGGTTTTAGGATATGTGTACTTTTGGAGTTAGGCCAATCTATTACAGCGATAGCTGTAGGCTGACAATATCGATGTTTTGGTTAAAGCACGGCAGGTGAAGCTTGTAAAATACATTTCATGGTTTGTAACAGACACATGAATGTACTGTATATGTGAGCTGGAGTGTTGCATTTGTACAGTGATATATTCAAAGAGTCCTGGCATAGAGCTGCTACAGTTCACCACTTAACACACACTCACCATCAGACACCCACTGGAGATGGGGACTCGAGTCTTAAGTCGCACAAAAAAATACTTTAGGCTCGCCCTCAACGACTCAAGACTTGACTCGGACTCGGTGCTGTGACTCGTGAGTCAAAACGCGTAAACCATGTTCATTCCATGCAATTATTTATTTATATCTCGCACTCTTTCCCACGACCCGAAAACCGCTCACCTCGCCCCGGTGTCCCATTACTTTTGTCCGAGGTGAGCGGTTTTCAGCTAATAGCGG
>JBBPDB010000001.1:38575217-38635212 GCA_037974465.1 Brachypetersius altus | reverse complement strand
TGACGTCACGAACAGTATATAAACAGGAAGTAGGTTCATGGTCTTCACACAGCCATTGAAGTTGCAGACTTCATGCCTGCGTGTCCTAACCAGTCTTCACCGACTTCTCCTCTTCTCTCCGGTACTGTGAGTACTCCCTGGTTCCTCTGGAGCCGTTTATATACTGTCCCATTGTGTGTTTAGAACGCGAGTCCATTTGGTGTGGATTCTAACTCCTTCCTAGGAGAGTTCTTAGAGCAACGCGTGAGTAACCTACTCTATTGTGTTCCGTCACGACTGAGTTCTTCCCTCACGCTACAAGCGGGCTCACTTCACAGTCTTCGCGTCCCTCTCACGTGACAGGGGTAAAGTTGCTGGTTTGTTTTCTAAGACCTTTATTCCTTTGTCTTATCATGTTGAGGAAATTATATAAGGCAGGCTGTCACTTTTGTCAGTGACCAATTTGAGAATCATTTTTTTGTGTTTGTTTGTATCTATGCTCCTACACAGGCAATGGAAAGAAAGCTGTTTTGGATACAATGTACAGTGTCATAGGAAAGTGTGGTTCTGAAGATGTTTCTTCGAAGACATTTTAATTGTACTGCACAAAAAATAGTTAGGAATCATGTTGGGCCATTTATTATTGCTATCAGACGGCAATAATAAACGCATGACCATAGTAATTTCTGAAGAAGTCTTCACAATGACAAAATGTAGTACATTATTTTTTTTGTCTTTCAAACACCATCTTAGTTTATTCCAGGTATGTCCTATATGCCCAGTGGGTTTTCTCTGATCATAGTTTGGTTTTCTGTTCTTTAGTCCTAAAGTCTGTAAAGCCAAAAAGTGCTTGTCATTTTATCACAAGCTTGTTGGAAAATAGTAAGTTTAGAGAGTTTTTTATGGAATGATTAGAGGAAAACTAAATTGCGTTATGAATCTGTGCAACAATGGTGTGTATGAAACAGCCTTGTCAAGGGTATAAGGCCAATGTTACAAAGGAGCAAACTCTGTCAATGAGTAACTTTTTGACTTTAAGATTTGGCAGCACAAACTGAAAGTCGGGAGTCAATCGAGAATCTTACCAGTAAAGAAGAAAACATTGGCTGCCCTATTAGGTTTGAAGGCACAGGGAACTCTGGTCAGGTGTTGAGTTAATGGACGTACTGCCACCTATTGGTAAATAACGGTCAGGGGAATTTTATGCATGCACTGAGATCTGAAGATATTTTATCAGAGAGCAGTCGGCTTCTAAAAGGAGTTGTGGAATTGCACATGCACAGGGGACTGACAGGGCCTTTCTTGGCAATTTATCTCAAACATCTGAGGAGGAGAATGCAGCCCTTGGAAGTATATTGA
Source organism: Brachypetersius altus (assembly GCA_037974465.1). NCBI lineage: Eukaryota > Metazoa > Chordata > Actinopteri > Characiformes > Alestidae > Brachypetersius > Brachypetersius altus. The sequence continues at coordinate 38,633,874 of JBBPDB010000001.1, read as the reverse complement.
CTCTAGAGGACCTGGAGAGAGCTCTTCAGAGTTTGGAGAGTGGCAAGGCACCTGGGGTGAATGACCTACTAGTCCTTTTGACCAGAGTTGGGCACAGATGTGCTAACTGTTCTGAGGGACTGTCTTGCCAGAGGACAACTGCAACTGAGCTCCTCTCTTATGAATATAAATTCTCTCTTTGGCTAACAGATTGAGTGAGGTTTTTGGGCACATAATACATCCTGACCAGACATACTGTGTGCCAGGCAGGCTGATTTTGAACAATATCTCTTTAACCAGAGATCTTTTTGATATTGGCAAACATTTTAATCCTGCTTTTTATTGATCAAGAAAAAGCTTTTGAGTGAGATGAGCATATCTACTTGTGGAATACTTTGTCAGCCTTTGGTTTCAACCCAAATTTTATTCAAATGATAAAAATTTTATATTGTGATATTGAAAGTATCCTCAAAGTTAGTGGTGACTTCTGTGCTCCCTTTGCAGTCTGTATAGGGATCCGACAGGGATGTCCTCTGTCAGGTATGTTGTACAGCTTGGCTATAGAGCCTCTATTGGTACGGTTGAGGAGGGAGCTACTTGGGGTAAAAATCCCCAACTGTAATACAGTCTTTATGTTGTCGGCTTATGCTGCTGATGTAGCAATACTCGATAATGGTCAGTGAGATATTGAAATTTTTTCAAGTTGTTTCTTTTGCAAAAGTGCTGGTTTGGGGATGGTTGAATGGTAAACCATGTCATCCAGGTGGACTATCTTGGAACAGGGGTGGGTTTACTTATCTGGGTGTTTTTCTAGGTGATGATGTGTGTGTTCAAAAGGATTTTGAAGGGGTGCTTCAAAAACTTAAGGGTTGTTTTTAGAAGCCCACATTCAAACAAAATTTCTTAGCTCTTACAACACTTTGGGAGGTTCTAAAGTTTGTTGGTCAAGATGTTAACAACAGCAACACCTTAGCCAATCACTTGGGAATTAGAGTCAATTTGAATGGTTGTTCAGCTCCTTGAGGAATGCCGGTCTATGCAAGACCCTTTTTCTGATTACTTCCAGAAGCTGCAAGCGGTAAAGATTTGTAAAGAGTGTATGTTGTGTCCTTAAATAAAAGTTCTGAGAAAATTCTAGGCCACAATGACAAGCACTGTACAAGTGATCATTAACTAAAAAAGTTGGTGATCTGCAATGTCTAATTCTGTATGGCGCAATTGCAGTGTAGGCTTTGGTCTCTGGGTTGAATCCTATTGCAGATGAAGGGTGTCCTTTTTGTTCTTTGAGGGAAATTGTGTTCCATGCTTTTATGTATTTTATGTCAGAGATTGTGTCCTCTTTTTACTTTCCTTATGATGCTGTTATCTGAGTTTAATGAAAGTTTTTCTTGTGAGATTTTTAAATATATGCAGAAGCATAATTTTAAATGTCAACTTAAGAACTTCCTACTTGGGCAAGCAAAGATGGTAATCTATGCTAGTATCTCTCTCTCTCCCTCTCTCTCTCTCTCTCTCTCTCTCTCTCTCCCTCAGGTATCACACTCAGAAAGTAATAGCACACACGCACAAACAGATAATATGGTGTACTTTCACACAGGTGTGTTCAGGAAGGTTCAGTATCGAACATGCAGGATTAAAGTTCTCCGTCACTATGACGGATTTCCGTCAAATGAGGGCACTAAAGGTCCCTCATGCAGAAGGTCCCTCATGCTTTGATGCAGATCCAAAGGAAAAAAAGGGGGAAGGAGGGGTGGAGCTGAACAAGCTTTGGCAGACAAAGTTCTGGAAAGGCTGTCTTTTTCTTTGGTTTAATTACGATTTAATTATTTTTTCCTGAAAATAAAAATAAACATTATGATTTCGGCAGTTTTCTAAACACTGACGGCTGCGGAGTAGCTACTGACTGCGCGCTGTTTCTCGACGCTCGACGGAGGCTAAACTCCGAAGCTCGGTATTCAGGACAGTGGCTCCGGTGTTGCGAGTGCTGCGAGAGCTTATGCTCCATTAAAAATAAAAAAACAACAGCAGTTTTGGAGTCTGTTTTCTTGCTGTTAAAAGAGGAATGGCAGTGGGAAGTAGTGTTGTGTTGTTCGCAATCTTTTACACGCCCCGCCCTGCCAACGCTCCACGTCAACCCCCCACCCTGTCCTCCGTCAGATGATTTTTTTGCTTTAATCCATGCACTCTCACCGTGTTTGACCAAGCTCTCGCGCTTAAAGTGCATAGATTCAGTAGCAAACGCTGTGTTACCTGCAAACTCGGTCCCACAGGTTTTACAGTGAATGCAGTGCATAGAGCCATTTTCATAGCGGAGCCTCTCGAAGTCTTTCAACCATTCTCTCCGAAAACTGTACGCCTTCTTTTCGGCTGGTGAACATTCACCACATGATCACTATCAACATTCACCACATGATCACCATCACCAGCGCCATTATTTGTGACTTTAAGTGGTTTGCAAAAGAAACCTGTCCGTGTTCTTTTCATTTTCCTTCTTCTTCACCTCTTTACATTTACATCTCCCCGCTGTAGTTAGCGCCGTCACCTGACTGAGTGATTGACAGCTATTATAACCAATCTAAAATCCCAACGGCAGAACGGTCACCGTATCAGCATTCAGCACACAGAACACACATATACTGTTTAAACAGGTCGCACGACAACAATTACATGCATTCGCACCAATGCTCCCAAATATATTTTGAAGTCACATAGATGAAATTTCGGGCGCATATGCGACCAAAATGGTCGCAATTTCGAGCCCTGAATTATATCAATTTTTTCACAGATTTTCTTTTACAATTACTAATGAAATCAATCGCAGTTATGGTATTCCTGGCAATATATTAAAAATGCAAAGCAACAAGTTGACCTGCATTATTCTGACCAAACTGATCATTGTGGGATTCTGTGCACCCTCTAATTACATCCACAGACACGCAAGTGCAACATGGTCGCGGCACACAATTGCATTTTTTGTGATTTAATCTAAGGGCATATTGTAGCCTTTTGCCACACCACCAAAGTCAGTACTACTAGATCAGTTAATGATCAATATATTTTGTTGCCCTTGTATTTAGTGTAGTGTTTGTGTTATGCCTTGAATTGGGTTAACTAGTCCAGTTAGTTTCAGCGTCCTTGCTTTTTACTTCCATCCAAGGGTGCCAAAGAGGCGTTGGATCTGGGCATCAGTGGACCGGAGGGCATCGAGATCAGTAGGCCTGAGGAGGTAGGGTGTTGCCAGCTGAATCTTAATTTGATCTAATGAAGTCTTTCACCTCCGATATAGTATTGCCATCGATTATTGATGCCTTTAAGCGTCTGCTGATCATTGGGTTACAGTAGTGGCATTCGTGCATTTCTCACTTGCCGTGTGTAATTTTCCGTTCACAGCTGGAGGCAGAGGCAGTCCACCGAGCAATCACCATCGCCAATAGAGTGAGTACTGTATACTGCTTTTATGATCTAATGTTATACGGTAGTTTGACAAAAGTTACCAAGGCACTGATGTAAAACAGCAGTTATGGCTTTTGTTTACAGTAGATTGGGAGTGACTTTTGTTCAGGCGGTTGCATTTCAGGTTGTAAAAGATTTTGTGTTTGCTACATCTTACTTTGTGTCTCTTGAAATAACTATTACACAATAATGAATGTAGAGCAACTAGGTTGAATAAAAGTTCATGTACATTTTAATGAGAGACTTTTCCTACCTGATGTGAACCTTAAGCTATAGTGTTTCTCTTTTTCAGGACTAATTGATACACTTGCTTATACATAACATTCAGATTTAACAGTAAGGGAAAGTCTTATGGTTTTCTCAAAGTCTGGTAGTAGAAGCCTCATCTTCTGTTTGGCTGTTAACTATGGGACTTTAGGTCATTGTGTGTATTTTGAAGATGAAGTATCTAAACTCTTGACTGGTAATGTGGGTACTACAATGTAACTCAGTTACAGCTGTGCAGCATTTTTCTACATGTTTCTGAAGCAGAGATGCATGATTTGTCCTTTCTTAAACACTGTATGTGTGATGGAAGAGTGGCAAGTTATTGACACTCTTTACTCAATTAATTACCAAGAAAGAGACAACAGTAATTAGTTTAAGACTTTAGAGTATTTGTTATGATACTGTGACTGTGATTATTTTAGTTTAAAGGGCTCATTTGGTCCCATCTGAGGTCCATTAATGCAGCTTTAATAGCCAAAAACAGCCATAATTTGCTTCAGTTGACCATTTTCAACCTCTGTATCCCTTAGACTAATGCTGCCTTCAAGTGCTTGTCGTTAAAAACTACTTCTAAATTTGGAAATTATAATTACAGTTTGCCATGCGCTGACACGCATTGCTGAAAATCTAACATAAATAATGAAGCAGCTTAAAAAAATGGAAGACTGTCAAAAAGATTGATATTTTTTGTGTGGTTAGGCCTCTTTTAACAGTCTGTGCTGAAAGAATCTTTCACTTGTAACTTCATCATGTATAGTCGTGTCACTGTAACAGTAAAAAGTCAACTTGGTGTGTTTATGCAGATCATTTTGCATATATGGGCGGTATGGATTTAAATATTATGTTTTGAAGCATTGTTTAAGTTCTGCTTTTCTAATAATAATTTTATTTGCCACAATAATGCATAGTAGGACATGCCTTGAAGTGCTTATTGCTGTGCGCTGCCCAGCTGTACGAGTTAACAAGAGAATTTAATAGTTGAAGTAAGAAAAACGAAAAAAATGCTGAAATATAGTTTAATGAAATATTAAATAAACTGTGAATAAAAGTATATGACTACTACATTAAATATAAAGCCCCAGTTATTATTACCTCGATCTCTTTTATACATAAAAATAAGGTTTTCCTTGATATTAGCCCTGTAAGATTTTCAAGTGTGGTTCCTTGCGGATCTGCACAAAAGTCTGTGCTGTTTATATTAGATATATTCTGCAATTCTGCAAAAGGTTGCTGATCACTCTTACAATGTAACTTTCTAAGCAGACCAGATTAGAGATGCATTAGAGATGGAAAATGATGAGATCTTTGGTTTTTTATTTTACTTAAAGATGTAAAACCATCCAGGTCATTGGTAATATAAAGCACAGTAGCAAACAAAGTCATTTCACTCTTTTCTACTTCTTTTGGCAAGGAGTGTAACAGATGTAACAGTTAATTCTCTTAATTCTGTTCTATTTTGCTATTTTTTCAAAGGTCAAAAGACTGACTTTTTGTAGTTAGCTTTGTGTTCTGTATGGTGCCGGCGGTTTAGTATCACAGGACTGGAGACATGGTGAACTGCAAAGAAGGACTGGTCGGCAGCTGAAAATGATAACAGGTGTCTTGTGACTCTCCAACCCCTTCAGGCTCACTGTCCTATTTACCTGGTAAATGTGTCCAGCATGTCTGCAGGAGATGTTTTGGCCTCAGCGAAGATGCAAGGTAGAACCATGCATTACATTTAGATCTTTAGTCCTTACAAGCATGCACTTTTGAGTTGCTATCTAAATCTAATTACAAAAATACATTATTAAAGACATTGTTAATAATTCAGTAATATAAATGAACAAATAATAGAAAGGAATTGCAAATGTATCAACACATACAAAAACGTAAAGCACTTTGTATCTACTTTGTAACTACAGTGAGCTAAGAGTATATAATTTACACATTGTCCTTCTTATCACTGGCTATAAAAATGTTGGCTCCATGTTATTAGCACAGTTGCTGTTGTAAAATATTACTGAATATCACTGGAAATGTATTAACAGTACAGAACAATGCATTGCTGGTATTTATGTAGGTAAAGTGGTGCATGGGGAGACAACCACTGCCCATGCAGTTATAAACGGCCTCCAGTATTACCACCAGGACTGGGCTCATGCTGCTGCTTTCGTCACCGTGCCCCCGCTGAGACTGGACCCCAACACACCCAACTTCCTGCTTAGCCTGCTTGGAAAGTAGGTTCCTTTTTATCCTACATTTAGTACATGACCTCTGCATGAGACTGTACTCATGAAGAAGGCTTAACTCGTCCTCACACCTCTCTCTGCTGCTGTAGTGACACTCTGAACGTGGTGACATCTGACCACCGGCCCTTTACCACCAAACAGAGGGCCATGGGGAAAGATGACTTCACTAAGATCCCTCATGGAGTGCCTGGGGTGCAGGACCGCATGAGTGTCATCTGGGAGAAAGGCGTGGTATGTCATGTGTCATACAGCATTAGCAGCATAGTGACCTTTTTATAAATCTCACAAGTAATTTGTCACCCCCAAACCCTTGAATTACTTCATTAGAACATAATCCGATTAATAAGGGTTGGGACATAGTCATTCAAATTTCAGATTAATTTATTTTTCATGTGAGAAGCATGCATGTCTAATTTGACTGCATTTTATGGTTTGACCACATGGGGGAGGCAGATAGTTATGGTTTCAAGAAACTCCAAACCCAGAGTTTGACCAGTGGTTGCTTTCTTCATGCAAAACATGCACATGCAATTAGATAATAGAATAGAAAGAAGTTTTGCATTCTACCAAATAACATGCACTGCAGTAGCATTGTCAGGTAAAGCCAATTTTCTGACAGTTGGGGCAGCAGCTGACCTAGTGATTATGGAATTACCCCTGTGATCACAAGGTTGTGGGTTTGAATCTCAGGACTGGTAGTGTCGTCAGTGAGGTGCCCTTGAGCAAGTTAACATCCCCACGCACTGCTCCCAGGGTGCCCCTCACTGTTGGTAGCCCATTGCCTCACTAGAACGAGTTAAATGCAGAGAAAGAATTTCACATTGTTCACACTGTGTGCTGTGGTGTGTTCACGCATGACTATAAGGGGCCACTTTTGTTTGTTTATATGTGTAACTACATTCGTGTGCAAATGTTTGAAACGCCCCCAGCCAGCTAACCTTGGCTGTCTGTATCAGATGAATTACTTATAGGTAAAGGGAGGGGGCAACATTTTAGAAACAATTTGGAACTGAACTCTCTATGAAAGTAGACTTTTTGTATGTATTTTGTTAGCAGTGTGTATATAAAATAACATTTTTAAATATGCCCTTTTGCACAGGCATATGTTTCGTTAACTGCAACCAATACATAGTAACTTTGCATTCAAATGTGTAAAAGGATCATTCAAATCTGCAAAGAATCACAACTTTGCATTGAAAAGTTTTGCATGTGGCTGTACATAGGCATTATTTTACACCTGTAGGCAGAGACACCTACTCGACATTCTCAAAATCTGCACGCCAGGAGCTTCATCACTGAGAGCATCAACCACAAAGTTAAAATACAAACAACTCTTCAATAGAAACCCATCAAGATCTTTAATATTTTTCACATTAGGTTGGAGGGAAGATGGATGAGAACCGGTTTGTTGCTGTTACAAGCTCCAATGCTGCAAAGATCTACAACCTGTACCCCAGGAAAGGCAGGATCATCCCTGGAGCTGATGCTGATGTGGTGGTCTGGGACCCTGAGTCAACCAGGTACACAAAACAATTAACACTATGTAGGTGATGATTCAGTTTGGGACACTGTGGCTTGAATAGAAAATGGAAGCTACCATAGAAATGAAAAATATATGAAAATGATACCATACTGTCTTACCTGTCACCTAAAAATGTGCTCTTTGTGTAGGACCGTCTCAGTGACCACACAGTGGCAGGGGGGAGATGTGAACCTGTATGAGGGCATGCGTTGTCATGGTGTGCCACTGGTCACCATCAGTCGTGGCCGTGTGGTTTTTGAAAATGGCATCTTCACCTGTGCTGAGGGCTCAGGAAAGTTCTATCCCCTCCGAACCTTCCCAGATTATCTCTACAAGAAGATGGTGCAGAGGGAGAAGGTACTGGCAAATATCAGTTAATTTAGTACATTAAGGCTCACTGTCTGGTCATCTCTGACACCATGCATAGACCGTAATTCTTCAGTTGAGTGGAAACAACAGATTACCCCTTTGTCAACTCCATATATGCATTTTTCATTCCCAAAATTCTCTCACAAAAGGTGCTGCTAAACATAGAAAAAGGTCAAAAATTTATATTTATTGTGCGCTCAAGTTTATACAGTACAGAGCATTGACGCTACACAGCTTCAGGCTGTTATAGAAGCCAGGTTGCAATACAATGTGATTGCAATAGATTAGGATCTAGAGGATTAACATGTTGGATGATTCCTTTTCCTCTCAGTGCCAGGCTTTGAAGGGAGTGGACCGTGCTCCCTACACAGGAGATGTGGCTGCAGTACAAAACTCGGGAAAGAAGGAGACGGCCCCTACACATGGGGAGGTAGCCCATCGGCCTTGCACCCGCCACGGAGGAATGAGGGACCTGCATGAGTCCAGCTTCAGCTTATCTGGTACTAGATAAAATATACATATATGTACATATACACATGGATATATTGGTTTATATAGACACATGCATTAGCACACACATACAAATGTCTGTTTATATATTTTGCATTAGTTGTCTACTTTTTAAGTTTAACTTTTTTTTTACTTAAATCTTGTGTTGTATGACTTTTAATCTACTGTTACTTTCTGATGCTCTTACCTTTATTATTTCCACTTCCTGCCATAGCAATGCAAATTTCCTGTTTGTGAGACTAAAAACCTTATCTTATCTTATCATATCTTATCTTATGCAATCGGCATTCTACCACATTCTGATCCAGTATTGGTATTTTCCTACAAGTTCACATTGCACACTTCTAGTACATTTAAAGCTACTACAACCAAACCTGGGCGCAAAGAATTGCTAGGCCTGTAAATTCTACAGTAAAATCCCTTTTTTGGTAGGTGTATAGTGTGACAACTCTGCTTTTTTGTAAGGAACATTTCATAGTGTTTGAACACCTTCATAGTTCACATTTGTTTATCGTTAAATAAGTGAAAGTGAAAGTGAAAGTGAAGTGAAAGTGAAGCTGCTTAGGTTTCGAACACACCTTTGCTCTTACTTCACAACTACTCACGGCTGGTTTGGAAACAGCCACTCAGCGTGAAATGATGAACAAAAGTCATAATTTGTTAATCTTGATGCAACACAGTTTCATTTTGATACTTTTTTGATACAGCAAGAATAAGTAGTGACTGAAAGTTTGCCTTGATAGTATAGTAATGGTTCCGTTTTTAGTTCATGAGACCATTAAACATTATGAAATACAGTACTTTAAACTAATGGACCTGTCATTTATGGTATGAGAACCCTGAATAATAAGAAATTCTACAAAAATTGACTTCTCTTCCCAGCTCTCAGCTGTGAGATAAAAGAGAAATATTGTCAATGGGGGTTCGCTTTTTGTTTTTTTTGGCTCGCTTATCTAAGTTAAACTGAGGAGTTCATTTGCATAATGAATTCAGAGGCTTGTGCTGAATTATATTATGCCATATGTATTATTACACCCAGACTGAGCATGTGTTGTAATGAAAAGTGACTACTCTTGGAGTGAAACTGATTGAAATCACTTTGATGCCTGCATAAATGTGCATTTTTGTTCGACAACCCTGGCCAACGACTTAAGTTCTAATACATAGTTTATTGAATTATAGCTGGTAAAGATCTATTTAAAAAACCTTGTTCATCCATGACACCAAACGGGACATTTTTGTGGGCAGCTGGTGGCCTGGTGATTAGGGAGTTGCCCCTGTGATGCTAGTGTCATCACTGAGGTACCCTTGAGCAAGGTACTGTCCCCACACACTGATCCCTGGGCGCCCCTCGTTGGTGACAGCCCACTGCTTCACTTGTTGAATGGGTTGAATGCAGAGAAAGAATTTCACATTGTTCACATGCGACTCTAAGGGCCCCTTTACTTCAGCTATTAATGCATATAGGCTTTAACTACACAACTGAACCTTATGAACCCCATGTATGCATTAACACGTACCTTGCAGTTTCTAAGACCTTTGTGTTTTGTGACAGGTGGCCAGATTGATGATAACCTCCCAAAGAGATCATCCCAAAGGATTTTGGCTCCTCCTGGTGGCCGATCCAGTGGCATATGGTAACACCAGCTGCTGCTATTTTTGGATCCACTGAATAGCTGAAAACCTTAAACAAAACACCTTAACATGATTTGACGACTTCACATCTGACCAAAATGATCTAATCCTCATCACTTACTACAAGCGTAACAAAAAATCCCAAGTGTTGTTAAAGGTATGGGGAGAAAAGGTGCTGCATATGCTGAAGGAAAATGGGAAAACAAGGTATCGGTGTGTTTGTAGAGCATGTGTGGAATGTTTGTGAGATGTGACTATTCAAATATGACATTTTTTTTTAGTTGGTTGATCTGATCCGGCTGTCGTATGATTCCGTAAGCTAGGGTAGTGGTCCTGACCCTGTCTCCTTTATCACTATATTGATAACTGTGCACTGTGATATGCAACATCTAAACGCTCTCTAAAAATAATAATCTGGACATTTGGCAGAAAAGGGAAAGTATTTTCTATTACTTTTGGCTACAGGATGTGTAACAATGTATAGTTATTTAACCACATTTTTTAATTGTCCGGGCACATGATTTTGTGTTTACCTCAGTGTTTTATCTCTGGAATTGCACTTATGTACAGTACGATCCTGCCTCTCTTATTTGTTAAACCGTACACCTGTTGTGGTCAAGTGGTCAGAAATGATGACGCTCCTCAGCTAAATGTTATGTTGGTATTGCTTTTGTGTTTTATGTTTTAGTCAATTTTTTATATATTATATATACATATATATATATATATTCACTGTTGACTTGTGGAAGATGTAAAGGAAATTTAAAGTGATTAAATCTAGTTCTTGCCACAGCATCAATTTAGCCATAAACAGTGTATCATTTGTTTTATTCTTTTGTCAATGCTCTGGCATGGTTTTGTTGGGGGTTTTTTTTCACACTACATGGTGAGTGGCAACAACAGTGCGTCCCTGAGTGGTAGACTTGTGTTGTGTCACTATTTGAAAGTGTTCTCGATAGCTAAAATCATTCTTACATTCGCAAAGGGTGTTTACGGCCAATTAGCACAGCCCTGTACCTCCCATAAATGTGAATGAACATGACTGCCATGTTTGCTGTGTCACATATCAACAATGATTTTCTTGTGTACATTTGACTGCGTCGTGACTACTTGGGATTGCCTAATGCCTGATCGAGCTCACCTTTCCACTGATAATGCCAATAATGTTCGCAGCTCGTCACGAACACTTGCACATTCTCTTAAACTCTTGTCTTAAGAGCACTTCAAGTTTCAAGTTTACTCTCATATACAGATAACATTACAACATTATTACCATTGTCACTGTTTTAGGACACGGCTTGAAGGTTCTTTGCTGTTTAAAGATGGTCCAACAAATGTTCTCAACTCTTGAGACGACTAACTCTTCCATGTTCATAATACTGTGCAGTGAGAGCTCTGGTTTGCACGTCATGAAAATAGCCTTTACACTTGTAATATCCTTTGTACACCTTGGTCAAACCTTTAAACTCTTCCTGTTACGAATGACGGATTATAACCACCAAAAATGGCCAAATAGCTCACAAACGTACTGAAGTGGTAGATTTAAAAGACATTCACTGCAACATGTGTCTTTTACTAATTCTAGTTCCACCCACCTCTGTAGTCTAGCTCAAAGCATTGAGAGAACCCGCTGTAGAGAGTATGTGAACCACAGTAATGAGTTAGAGGTAAAACTGTCACAGTAAAACACTCCAGCAAAAACAATAGGACATAGATTTTTTATTGGTGCTGAATATTCATATATGTGTGGGTGTTTTCTTTTTGTTTTGTTTCTTTTTGGATTTCAGTAGGTTTTCAACCTTCTTTTTTTAATATAATGTATGTATGCATTATAACTGTATGTATGTTATGTTCCTCTCATGAGTACAAATAAACCCTTTCCAACCTTGCATCTCCTACCTCTGATCCTCAGATGGAAGTTAGTGTTTTCCAGAATGTACGAACACCCTAAATTCATAGCATTTTGTACTGAATTTGTTGCCAACTATATAACATGTGTAAAACATGTTAACACTGATAACATTTATTGACCCTAAATGCCTCAAGGCTTGTGAAATGGTTAGATACTCAGCATGTGTTTAACCATAGCTTATGCTTCAAAACCTTGTGCAATATTTTAGTCTTAGGTCAGCTATTTTCAGTCCTATTGCTTGGAGTCTAGATAATGCAACAATACACACACAAATGACTGCATTGAGTAAAAGTGATTCAATTGCTAACATCTAAAGGTTCCCTACATCTTACATATTGCACTATAAACTACATGGACACAGGTATTGGGACACACCTCATTATTGAATTTAGATGGCCCCTTACTTCCACTGAAGGGCAGTCTTAGGCTTCAGCATGCCAAGACATTTTAGACAACGCCATGCTTCCAACTTTGAAGACACAGTTTGGGGAAGAACCTTTTCTGTTCCAGCATGACCGTGCCCCAGTTCAGAAGCAAGGTCCAATAAGACATGGTTGGATAAATTTGGTGTGGAAGAAATTGACTGGTCCACACAGAGCCCTGACCTCAACTCCATCCAACACCTTTAAGATGAACTAGAATAGAGATTATGAGCCAGAGCTTCTCGTCCAACTTTATTGCCTGACCTCATAAATGCTTTGCAGAATGAATGGGCTCAAATTCCCATAGAAACACTACTAAACCCATGTGGAAAGCCTTTCAAGAAGAGAGGAAACTGCTTTAGCTGCAAAGGGGAGCAACTCCATATTAAAGTCCCTGTTCGTGTAATGGTCAGGTGCCCCAATACTTTTGTCCACTGTAGTTACTGCGTTACTAGGCTGTTACTAAGTGGTTATTGAGGGCGCCACCAGCAGGCCGCCGGGCAGCACCGCGCTTGTCTGGAGATCAGGGGCGGGGCGAGGCATGCTGTAGGCGGGGCGACTCCAAGCACTGCACCGCAGCATCTGCTAACCCACGGCTCCACACCGTGCGTATTTTGACAGGAACGTGGTACGGGAGGCTATTTCGGTTCAACGTGGCTACATCGCCCATCTAATAACACCGTAAGTACCAGAAGAAACGTTATTTTGCCTATGAGGTTCGTTTCGTAACCGTACCGGGCGGGTTTTCTCTATCGGGCCTTTGTCGGTGTTTACTGGATAAGCCGTATCCCAGGTCCAGTCACTGACGCCACTAGCAACGGCCTGGCCTGCCATAACGGGTGTCCTATTCAGGGCACCAACAAAACACATCTTTAAATGTGCTTTTGTTGTAAAACAATGGCCGTAAAAGCGTCCCAGACAACAATGAGGGCAGAAATCACGGCAGTGCTGAAGGCCCGTGGAGGCTGCGAGGGCTCCCCTCTTTAAACATGAACGCTACTGGAATAAGCTCCCTCAGCTCAACCCGAGGGCTGTCTATCCCTCCCACACCGTGGCAATTACTGGCTGAGCTGCCCATAAATAAAACATGTCACCTTCTCCGGCAGCCTTGGTATTGTTTTTTTTTATCATTTAGAACCTCGCTATAGCAGTTAGTGCGCGGAAGATTTGAATGAAGAGACCTTTAATGCAAAAGAGCAGGCCTCCCGGCATGTGAGAGGCTTTGCAGCTGTATTGAAAAATGGCACCGATGTCAAAATAAAACAAGGAGAACGCGATTGTTGTTGAAGGGTAAATATTAGTTAAACATTATTCAATTCTAAATACTTGAATATAATGTCATTAAAGTCCTCGTCGTTGAGATGGTCAAGCGTCCCAATACTTTTGTCCGCTTTTATGAATGAAGGCCAGTGTAACTCGACTACCTGTGTGATGTGTAGTGTGCTATCGTTAGACTGAAGTCAGCTGCCACATGTAAGTTCATTCACATACAATATAGGGACACAAGTATTGCGACTCCCGACCAACACACTAACAATCACATGGCTTTCAAATGCATATGGAGTTTGTCCCCACTTTGAAGCTAGCTTCAGCTTTCACTTTTCTTAGAAGTATTTCTGTAGTAATTTTTGCCCATTCATTCTGTTTATCCCAAAGGTGTTTGGGATACACACAGAGTTAAGGTCAGGACTCTCTTGTGGGCCAGTCAAGTTTTCCATGCCAAACATGCACTGGGGCACAGTCATACTGGAATAGAATACGTTCTTCCCCAAACTGTCTTCACAAAGTTGGAAGCATGGTGTTCTCAAAAATGTCTTGGTATGCTGAAGCATTGAGATTGCCCTTCAGTGGAAATAAGGCACCCAGCCCAAACTCTGAGAAACTACGTACATGAGTTACATGGTAATGCACATTGTAAGAGTTTATTCGCAGAATGATGCTTTTGCATTGAAGTGAGTCTTACAAATAAACTGAAGTAATTTTGGAAAAAAAAATAAATATCTGATTTTGACAGCTTTGTGATCAATGCCGTTCATAATGAAGCTGAGTGTAGCTGACAGGTTGGATGTGCCAGATGTGAGTGCTTGATGGATTCTTGGAGACACTGAATAAACTCAGTCTAATCTGGAAGGATTAACTTCTAAGAACCAGAAGCAAAAAGGAATCTGATTGCTTTTGCTGCTTGTGCTCTGTGATGACACCCCAGAACCTGCTTTAGATGACTAAGGATAAGGAAATCTGGGAAGTACTGCAGCACTGCACCATTTCATCTCTTACCTGCCACCTCAGATTTGTCTTGACAGTTAATGATCAGTTCTGCCATGTGTGGGACAAAACTTGTGTGAGACAAAACTGTGCAGTGCTGAGGCACACCCTTCATTGTGGCACTAGTAATAAACCCTGGATAGTTTGCTCAGACATAAGCTGTCTTGTTTTGTTTAAATTTTTTTTGTCCCCTGCAGGGAATGGCAGTGAATGTATACTCAACGTCTGTAACCAACGAGAACCTGAGCCGACATGATATGCTGGCATGGGTTAATGACTCTCTACAGCTCAGCTACACCAAAATAGAACAATTATGTTCAGGTGAGTCTAGGTTAATCTGCAAAAAGATTTAGTGATTCACGTTTTCCACACTTTCCTAATCTTGAGTCCAGGAGGCCTGAATTGCACACATATCTGGGTCTGAATGATTCTAATTAATCCCCATGAATGCTGGGAAAAGGCCTGGTCAGGACTCTGAAATGGCAGTATTTTAAGAATAAACAACATTAAAACATGTGACAGGTGAAGTGAGTAATCTTGATTATTTCTTAACAACAGCATCTATTATAGGGGTGGGATATATAGGCAACAAGTGAACATCCATTTCCTAAATTTGATACATTGCAAAAAAGGTTAATGCTGGCTATGATAGAAAGGTGTTAGAACACACAGTGTTGTGTATGGGGCCGAGGGAGCAGCAGACTGGTCAAAGTGCCCACGCTGGCCGCTATAGAACACCGAAAGCATCTACAATGGCCACATGAACATTAGAACTAGACAATGAAAGAATGGAAAAAGGTGGAGTGGTCTGATGAATCATGTTTTCTTGTACATCATGTGGACGATCAGGTGCATGGCGAAGAGATCACCAAGATATCAGAAAATTGTAAATAAACGTGATGCCCTACGCAATGGTCAGCTTAGGTCTAAGTATTCACATTGATGTTACTTGGACATGTACAACCTACCTTAACACAGTTACAGGCCAAATACACTCCTTATGGCAGCAGTATTTCCTAACGACCTTGGCCTCTTTAAGCAGGGCAATGTTCCGTGCCACACAGCAGAAATTATTCAGGAATAGTTTAATGAACATGACAGAGGTGTTGACTTAGTCTCCAAATTCCTCAGATCTCCATCCAATTGAGCAGCTGTGGATTGAGCTGGACAAAATAGTCCGATCCTAGAGGCCCCACCTCACACTGTACAGGATTTAAAGGATCAGCTGTGAACATCTTGGTCCTAGATACCACAGCACAACCTCAGAGGTCTTGCTTCAACAAGCTAGAGCAGTTTTGGTGGCACGAAGGGGACCTACACAGTATCAAAATGTTATGACTGACTGGTATATCTTTGTGTTGCATTTGGATTAACCAGCATTCTTCTTTTTGTTTGCATGCAGGTGCAGCATACTGTCAGTTCATGGACATGCTATTCCCTGGGTGTATTTTTTTAAAGAAAGTGAAATTCCAGGCAAAGCTGGAACATGAGTATATACACAACTTTAAAGTTCTGCAGGCAGCATTCAAGAGGATGAGCGTTGATAAAGTTAGTCTGTTCCCTTTATTTGTAATACTTTTGCGCCACGTCTGTGAGCTGTTCATATACATTTATTTCAGTGACATATTTGTTATTACATTTTACAATCAGGCCAGTTCTTTGCTTTAATACTTTATTGGAAAGTACGCATGTGACTGTGATTCAGCATTTGATTATAAGAATGAGACATTGTTAAATGTATAAAGTGTTTGTTCATTGTGCCTTGTGTTTGCTTTAATAACTGAGAATTTATTGTTGATACTTTAAGATCTCTTGCATCAATTTCATTGTATCAAACAGTCTATTTGAAATAATTAGGCTAATACCCTTGATCCTCTCAGCGTGATTAATTTCTCTCCGTTTCTCCTTTGCCAATCAGATAATCCCAGTGGAAAAGCTTGTAAAGGGGAAGTTCCAGGACAACTTTGAATTCGTCCAGTGGTTTAAGAAATTCTTTGATGCCAACTACGATGGCAAAGAGTATGACCCTCTTCAAGCTAGACAGGGCCAAGACATGGCTCCTCCACCGAATCCAGGTGAACACTTTTCCCACAAACCCAAGAGAACTGGTCCAGGTAACCCCATCATTCTACTGCACTTCTGCTGCATCCATTGCTGAGCTTCTACTGGTTGATTGCTCTGCAAGCAGCTGGTTTGTGCACGGTTTTCGGAATGACTGCTCCATGCTCAAGCTTCCATAGTAGTGAAAAAGGAATTTCATGTGAAATTGCATCTTGTAGTGAAACATTCAGCTCAGTGCCATTGGGAAAATGCCTTGATATATTTGACTGTTGCCTATACTAACAAAGGAGCACAATGTTTGGACAAATACAAATAAACATTCCATAAGGGCTGAACTCAATGTACTCTCATGCACTGCAAGTATTCAAATGAGTCCAGATCATGAAAACTGAAAATTGATGGCAGGACGCTATTCTATGAAACTTAAAATCAAATGCAAGCCAAATAATATGATTAGGAAGGTAAATTGGAAAACTGACTGTTGATTCTTACTGTAATGACATTGGGCTGGATTGATAACGTGTTCTATATTAACAGCTTTTCATAACAAAGTGACTTTGGTTAAACCTGCCTGAAAAGATAAACATTGTTTTTTGGAAGCTTCTGTTTTTTGAGCTTTCTTGGGCATAACCAAAGTTACGACTGTGACCAAGTGCCCATGCAACAGCGTTTGACAAAAAAGGCTGAACCTAATCAAGCTTTAAGCCCAAAATGTAGCTTAGATCATTACATGTTGCTGTTTTTATGTAAAGTATTATGTTTTCCAACAGTGCTACATAAGCTTATTGCATGAAATATTTTTTCCCTTATAATACTGGCTGCATAACAAGTACTGTGGCTAAACACTGAAGCCATTCTAATTTCAGGGCCTCAGAGAACATCGCCAACAGTACCAAAAAACATGCCCACGCCACAGAGGGTGACGACTACCATCAAGAAGAACCCCAGTCTGGCCAGGAACGGGGGCTCGGACGCAGAGATCATGGAGCTTAATCAACAGGTAGAGTCCCTGGGAGGGTAAGGAAGTCTTACTCTACCTTTTAATGTTTCACATGGGGATTGTGTCATTATGTTATTCTCTGGATTTGCTGTTATGTGGCGTAAGATTGAATTTGATTTAGTTGTTATTTGGCTGTATTCTCCAAATCTGTCTGCAAGTTCTACCATCTGTCTCTCTGCTTAAACAGACAAATTGACTTGTAATATGTCCTCATTATAGATCTAGTTTAAAGAAATAGTTCTTTAGAACCACTTAAAGAACAAAGTGTCATTAGAGTGCCCTGACCTATTTTTACTGACCTGTATTGCTTAGAAGAAAATCCATCTCTGTGGTAACATACATTGTTGTTAGTGGTAACATACACTGCTCTCTTGTTTTTGTTGTCACTCTCCTGTGAAGTTAATGGAACTGAAGCTCACTGTGGACGGACTGGAGAAGGAAAGAGATTTCTACTTCAGCAAACTCCGAGACATTGAGTTGATCTGCCAGGAACATGAGAACGAGAGCAACCCAATCCTCACCAGGATAATTAACATCCTTTATGCTACAGAGGTACACCTAAGTGTCTCTAAGATCGCTGTATGTTGGAATACATGGATGAGTTGACAGGGATTGTACAGTAATCCTTTTCGCAGGGGTTATGTTTCCAAGAGCACCAGCATATAGTGAAGTTGAGTTTTGATAAAATAAATGCTCTAAAATGCCTATTTTTATAGTGTAAACTCTAAATATGGCCCCAAATATGCTCCCAGAAAAGGTTAATGTCATTTTAAACTCAGTTTAATGCATTACTCTTAAAGAAAACAGGTAAACCTGTATTCGAATTTAAATTCCCAGCTGATATGCAGCTCGGAAGGTTGCGGGACAAAAGTATTGTGACTGAATCCGTGACTCCTGATCTGCGTAAAACTGGGGGATTACTGTATTTGGTAAATGCTAAATGAGCAAGTCTTAGGATCAACATAAGCCATTGTTAACATAAACTAGTGTCTGGGCTGCTGTCACGTCTCTTCGTTTCCCCAATGAGGCATGAAGGCAGGCTTCCATGACTTAGTTCTTTTATTTACAACAAACAAACAAAAGTGGCTCAAGGGCAAAGCTGTATGATAACAGCACACTAATGAATCAGAGCCTTGGCAGCTGTGGACCGACAACCTAGGTCCACATAAACTACACTTATATACAGGAACTCAAATCACATAGAACCAATCACAGAACAGTAATACTTAATCCTGAGTACACCAGCAGCTGACAACTAATATAGACTAATATACGCCTGGTGTACTCAGGATATCAAAATAAAAGACACAACCCTTAAATTAAACGAGACATCACAGCTGCCCTAATTTTTTTATTTTAAACAACGTTAAGAGGATGATATTCTTTTCTGCTTGCTTACAAATAGAAATATAGTTAACTCTAAATAGTAAGGCAGCCTTGAAACAAATTTTTTGAAAGTTGAAATACCAGTTGTTAAAAGCACAGTTATTTACATATTTACATGTACATAATGGAAAGACCAGTGCTGTGCAAAACTCTTAGGTCACCAGACAGTAAGTGTTTATTGCTTGACATTCTGTGAAAAAGTATCCCCCCCAGCATTCTCTGTATCTTATCCCCTTACAGTCCTTAATTTAAAAGGAATTTTGGGGGGTTTGTGTCTATTAATTTACACAATATAGCGACAACTTTTTTTTATTGTGAAACAAACAAGAAATAAGACAAAAACGAAAACTTGAGCATGCTGTTCACCCCCTCCCAGAATCAATGCTTTGTGCAGCCTCCTTTAGCAGCGATTACAGCGACAAGTGTCTTTGTGTACATCCCCACAAGCTGCACATCTAGACACTGGTATTTTTGCCCATTCTTCATGGCTGGAGTTGAATGTTGGATGGATACCACATGTGAACAGTAATCTTTGAATCAACCCCCCCTACAATGCTTCACTGTGGGGATGGTGTTCTCAGCATGATGAGAGATATTAGGCTTGTGCCAGACATAGTGTTGGCCAAAGTCTATTTTATTTTAGACCACAGCACCTTCTTCGTCTGCAATACACCTACTGGCAAATTTCAAACAGTCTGCCCTATTTTCTGGGCCACTCTTCCACAAAGCTCAGCTCTGTGCAGTGTGGGGCTTATAGTGGTCCTATGGACAGATACTCTCATCTCTGCAGTAGAGCCGCTCGGCTCCTTCAGAGTTTTCTTTGGCTTTTTAGTTGCTGCTCTGATAAATGTGACGACCCTCTCTTGGCAGGTTTGCTATGGTGCCATAATCTTTCCATTTTCTAATAATGGACTTAATGATGCTCCTTGGGATGTTCAGGGTTTGTGATATTTTATAACCTCGGTCTTCCTGCAGTCACTTGCTTGATGGTAGCCCTTACTTAGTGGTGTTGCACCGGTGTTGAATCTGGAGGCTATTAGAACAGATGGATCTTTTTTAAACTATTGAAGTGGCTTTTGAAGGTAGTGGTTGGGACTTCAGCACCACTTTTCAGTTTTACATTTTTAAAACTTTTTAAAAGTTTATTTCCCCTTTTAACTTCATTAATCTGTAGTTTGTGTTCTAGGTCTATCACTTTAAATCAAATTGAAAACCCATTTAAATTCCAGGTTGTAAGGTAACAAAATAGAGAGAGTACCATGGGGGTGAATACTTTTGCAAGGCACTGTAAAAGCTAATCACTTTAGAAAAACTGCAGATAATCATTAATGCTTATCAGTACTTACTTAATGAACTTATTGCCAATGTTCTTGGCTTCACTTACCATATAGCACTATTTCCACTGTCCACTTTTAGGTTAATCTAGCAGATAGAATTTTACTGATTATATTTCCTCTGTGTTAGTCATCCTCTAACCCCTCATCGTTGTTCATTTTTTCCCACAAGACACTGCTGGTTGGATATTGTTGGTTGGTGACCAACAGTGACACTAATATGTCTTTTAAAATTCCAACAGCTTTACTGTGTGTGATAAACTTGTGTAACGCACACATGGAATCCTACACTAACATACCAACACCATGTCAGTAATTTCATTTCTATGCTAAGAACAAATCACCTGCCACCTGCTGTGTGGGTCCTGATCATTGATGAACAGGGTAAAGACACAGATACATGTATTGACTACAGTCTGTAATTGTAAACTTGCAATGTAGTGGTAAGTGGGGCTGATAAAACGGAGAATGAATATAGAGGTAGCTGTACCTAATATTTATGGCTACATTAAGAGCACAGCATTACATAGGTATAAGATGTTATGGGTTGGTTTCCCAGACAGGGATTAGGCCTAGTCCTGGATTATGTGGTGCTGTGAATAGAGATTTTCCATTGAAAAGGAAAGGGTAGTCCAAGACTAGGCTTAATCTCTGTCTGGGAAACTGACCCTTTATGTGTAAATTTGAAGAGGATATATGCACTTGTTGGTACAGGCTTTGGAGATGGTGAGACAAAATGCAGCAAGAGCATTCAAAAAGGAAAAAAATCATTACAGACTCAAAAAGAAATCATTTAATTTATTTAATACATATCATATTTTAAACTGAGCAAGAGAGAAAGAGAGTGCGAGAAAGAGAGAGTGGTCATGACTTAAAGTTACTCCCAAACAGTAAATACCACACTACAGTAAATAAGGGCAGGCACGCTGCATGATGTAGGAAGGTTCATGACTGTGCAAGATAAGGTCAACTATTTCCAGAAAGGTGGCTAGGGGGCACCATAGCAGCATTTTAAAACTTAAAAAGTTCAGTTTATGCACATCTGTGACAAAAGTACAAAGATAATCACAGATTTGCTCCTTGGTAAAGAAGGGAAATACTGTGCTGGACCCTTAAACAACAAACCTGTCCGAATGCCTATTTCTTCTCACTGTATAGATTGTTTTGCTGTCTGACCTTTTCGCTTAGAAGTGTACTACCCAAATTCTGAGAAAGTTGGGACGTTGTGCAAATAAAAACAGAATTCAATGACATGAAAATCTCATAAACATAGCAGAACACAAAAAACTAAATGTTTAAACGGAGAAAATGTTTAAGGAAAAAAACAAGGTAATTTTGAATTTTATGACAAAAACAAGTCTCAAAAAAGGGACAAGGCATCTGAGGACTGAGGCGACCAGTTGCTTGAGTTTTGGAAAGGAACGTTGTCCCATTCTTGTCTGATACAGAATTCTTGTTGCTCAACTGTCCTGGGTCATCTGTGTCGTAGTTTTCTTTATATTTTTTCAGTGGCTGAAAGATCTGAACTGCTGGCAGGTGATTTCAGTACCTGGACCCTTCTTTATGTGAAGTTGTGATGTAATTAATGCAGTATGTGGTTTGGCATAGTCATGTTGGAAAATCTTCCCTGAAAGAGACGTTGTCTTGATGGGAGCATATGTGGCTCTAAAGTAAAATAAAGTGGCCCCTTACAGTCACACGTGAGCACACCACTGCACTGCACACAGTGTGAACACAGTCCATTTTAAATAAGCTTTGACCCAGAGAAGACATTGGTGCTTCTGGAATTAGAGTTTTAACTGGCATCTTTGGATGGCATGGCGAATTGCGTTTACTAACATTCCTGAGTCTAGTAATGATTTTCATTACAGAATCGTGCTTGTTTGAGATGCAGTGCTGCCTAGGGGTCTAAAGATCATGCCCATCCAGGCCATGATCTTTTTGGCCTTGTCCCTTACGCGCAGAGATTAAATTTTTTTTATGATGTTATCTATTGTAGATGAAGATATATTCAACCTATTCGCAATTATAAGCTGAGGAACCTTTTTCTAAAATTGCTCCACAATTTGTAGACACTGTATTACCTCCACCACTCTGAGATCCTCTTTTTATACCCAATCATGTTTCTGACCTGTTTCCAATTGACTTAGATAGTTGCAAATTGTTCCTCCAGCTGTTGTTTTTTGAACCTCTACCTTTTCCTGCCTCTTATTGCCCCTGTACCAACATTTTTGAGATGTGTTGCTGTCATGAAATTTAAAATGAGCCAGTATTTTTCATGAAATAGCAAAATGTCATTTGATATGTTGTCTGTGTTCTGTTAGGAGTTATATATGGGGTTATGAGATTTCCATATCGTTGCATTTTGTTTTTCTTTATAATTAACACAGTGTCCCAACTTTTTTTTTTAGAATTGAGGTGTACATTATTGTATAGACGGAAATTAGATTTTATAATCATTGTCTTTCGCTTTGCGTCACGCAGGAAGGATTTGCAGCACCGGAGGATGAGGACATAGACGAGCAGGCTCACTTGGACCAGGATGAATACTGAGTGCCCACCATTTCTCCTATAATCTTGTCCTCCTGTTCCCTTCCTCCTTTTCTCCACTTTGAACTTCTCCTCCCATTGCACGCTGTTGATATCTCCTCCATTACCTCTGTATCTATGGATGCCCCATATGTACTCTGTATCTGTTTGTCTTCTCCAACTACAGTTCATGCACTACATCTCAAAGGCTCATTACCACCTCCCCGCCCCCCTCTTCTCCTAACCTGACAATAGCAACAGTAATATATCCGCCTCAGCATGTTTCACATTACGACATGGAGAATGAACACAGACAAGGCATCGGAGACTGAGGGTAGCACAATGGACAGTAGTACATATTATGGTGAGACAGCAGTTCTGAAGGAAGAAAATAAGAAACGTCGCATGGAGTGCAGTTACTTGCCTTAGAGCTACTGCATATTTTGTCTTGCCTCTGTGCTAGCTCCATTCAGCTTTTAGAGTAGTATATTGGTTTTGTATTCTTCCACGTGGTTTCCTTTTATTAGCCTCAGAATGTCCCAGAAGCTCAGTGACTGAGGCACAGCCAGTGACCACAAATGGGAAGTTGCTACACTAACAAAATATCAGTTCTTCCAGAAACGACTTAAGCTTTTTGTATCTACAGGGTCATTCTGCAAAATGTTACTGATCAGACAGCATAGCTACTGTTTATTTGATTAGTAGAGATGTTTTACATTTGGATGTACTGAAGTACAGAGGGGTCTTTTGGACTTTTTTGGGAGATTGCAGAAATAGTTAGAGAAAGACTGGAAACTGGGACAAATATAAAAGGGGCAGTTAAAACTGAAAAGATGAAAAAATGAAGACAACTAAGAAAGAATGGCACAAGTTGCTCTTTTACCACATGGTTAGTTATCTGTTGGGAGCATGTGAATGTGAACGAGTTCTATATTTGTATTTTATTTTATGGAGGTTTGTTTCAGTTCGATTGATTGTAGCTCACGATTCAGTACCGCTCTCATAGTTTTTTAGTAATGAAATCCGCTGGTGGGATGAAAAAGTGGTATTTGACACTAATCAATCGGACTAGTGACACTACTGATCAAAGGCTATTTAATTGAGATTCTGCTGCTAATTTTACTGCATTCTGTATCATTGTTCTATTTATTTTACTCTGCTATTGAATAGCATGGGCTGTGTTTCGTTGTTGTAATTATACATGAAGTGAGGAAATTTGAAAAAGGCCCAGATGTGATGGAAAGGAACGGTAGCTCTCCGAAACATTGTGCTGCCTTTAGTCTTTCACACCCATCTGCATAGAGACTCTCTCACTCTCATACTTGTTTTGTCTCAATAATTAAAAACATGGCCATACTAGTGTTTGCATAAATTGTTTTGCGTTTTATTGAGTAAATAAACAGTTGTAAAAAAAAATAGCCATGTGTGTGGTTCTGTTACATGTGAGAATAGCATTGTGCATTTTTTCCCAGTCAAGAAAATGGGCTATATCCTATTTATAATACCATTCCTGATTATTATGTGATTATTGGTTTAATTTTTACATTGCCACTTCCTGGCCTCTAATATATAAAGGTATTGGGACCCTAGTCAGGTTCTTCCACACTGAACCTGACCATGTCTTTATGGAGCTCGCTTTGTGCACTGGACACAGTAACGCTGGAATAGAAAAGGGCTTTCTCTAAACTGTGTCCACAAAGTAGGAAGTATGGCGTCTGCTGAAGCATATAGATCATCCTTCACTAGAAGTAAGGGGCCATCTAAATTCAATTAATAGGTCCCAATGTGTCCCAATACTTTTGTCCATATGGTGTATTTCAGAATTAAACAGGGATTTGTTGTTTAGCATTTAATGTTGATATATGCAAATTGCCAGTGATTGGCTGCCCTGTATTGTTCTTCATTAAAGCACTATGGTCTGGAAGACAGCTTGGGTTAAGCTGCTATGGGCTGACTAGGTGCATGTAAAGAAATGAGTTGGTTTTCATCCCGAAAAAACAGTATTAAAAAAGAGCTGTAACTGGGCATAGTTTCCATATGTTGAGTATATG
The DNA here is from genome assembly GCA_037974465.1 of Brachypetersius altus. NCBI lineage: Eukaryota > Metazoa > Chordata > Actinopteri > Characiformes > Alestidae > Brachypetersius > Brachypetersius altus. The sequence continues at coordinate 38,608,948 of JBBPDB010000001.1, read as the reverse complement.
CTGGTGAGAGAATGGGCTGCTTTCAAACTAAATACATGCTAAATCAAACTTTCCAAAAGTTTCAAACAAGTGTGGAAAATTCATTTTTACTCCATATTGGCTTCCGTGGCATGCAGTCATGCGGTGACAGAATCGAGGGCCAAGAATTTTTCGTTTTCATTGTATGTACAGCATCTCTTCATAAAACAAATGGGTCTTTTATATCAAGGTTTGAGACTACAGAGCAAGAATGTGGCCTGCAGAGAAAGCTGTCTATTTTAATGATGAATAAACAGTTGTAAAAAGAGCATTACTGCAAACTGGTTTTTGATCAGTTGGACTAGTGACACCACTGATGCTATTTATCTGAGGTTCTGCACACGGTGTGAACAGTGTGAAGTCTGTTCTCCGCATTTCACCCATTCTCCAAGTGAAGCATCGGGCAGCCAGGAACACAGCACCCAGGGAACAGTATGTGTGGATGGTACTGCAAAAACACCTCAGTGGAGCCACTAGCAGTCCTGGGATTCAAACCCACGACCACAGGGGCATCTCCCTAACCACTAAGCAACCACCTGCCTCACACATGGGCTGTTTTTGTTGTTGGAAATATACATGAGGTGAGAAAATTTTTCAAAAGGCCAAGATGTAATGGAAGAAGAAAGAAACATTGTGTGCTGACTTTACAGTCTTTCACACATCTGCACAGAGATATTACTGTCTCAATAATAAAACCACATGAACATACTGGTGTTTGCATATACTGCTTGTAAAACAAAATAACTGCCTTTCACAGACTGGCCACGTTTGTTTTGTCCTAATATTAGTCTAAGCAATGCAGAGAAGCTTTACAGCTGCATGAACAAAAGTTTGCCACTGGGAGGTGCACACAACTCACTCAAAACTCAAACTCACAGAACTGACTTTCCACAAAATCTCTGAAGAGTTTGAGGGCATTTACAGTATAGAAGGAATGATGTGGTTACGAGGCAGGTTTGGCCTCAGTTACATTTAAAATCAACTGTTTTACACCCAGTACTTCTAGCTCTTATCTTATTGGGTTACATCTTAAACAGACAACAAAGAAAAACAGACACTTTACAGAGAAAATGCCCTACAATGACAACAAACTTAACTGTTAACAGGGGCTTTTCTTAATTGATTGTGTTCTGCGCATGAGCAAAAGTGGAGCTACTTAACAACGCTGATTGGTAACGACGAACAAACTGCTATTAAAAGTCCCGTACACACTCCATGGTCAGTTTACATGAGAGATAAATGTTAAACTACACATAAATGTAGACAAAGTGGCATTCCATACGGTTCATTTTGTATGTATTAGAAGCAGTACTCACGACAGGTACGTTAAGTTTGACTCAAGTGACAGTTTGCACAAAGCTGCTAATTGTTTTGCTAAGTAATGTTTCTTTTGTTAGCATTACTCAACCGAACTTTCTCTGATGAGCATTTTTTAAATGATTTTGCAACCTCTTTATTTCACAGTTTAACCCACAGAAGAACTATTTGGTCTTGTTTTTTAAACAACACATATTAGAGGCAACCGTAACACGTTTGGTGACTGTTTTTATCTTGTTTGTAGAGTGATTTTGTTTTAAAAATGTGTACATTTTTGTCCTTTCAGTGTTGTTCTTTAGGCTATGACTCAAAGTTGGAGAGATAGTGGTGACCGTTTGGCAGTGGATTTTGATTTTTCCACTGAGTTTTCATCACCATCACAAGGTACTGTCCTACAAAGGCGTCGTTTCCAGTATGCTCTTGTCTCTGGTGAGAGGAGGAATGGCAAAAGGTGTGTTGCCAAATTCTGTAATTTTTCTTTTTAAAATGAATTACGAAACGTGGGTTTTTTATCGGGCTACAACCTGTAGGAGAGGCAGCTTTGAAGAGCCACAGAAGTCAGACCCTGAGGAGATGCTACTGCTAATTAACAATGATGGTGAGTTTATTTTCCCCACGTCGAACAAATCGCTACTGGTTGTTTTTAAAATATTGCTCTTATGTTGGTGTAATGCTGTTTGTAGATATCAGTGGCCAAGATGGGGAATTAGTAAGAACAGGCTGGCTGAGAAAAGCAGTTGCCATACACAGTAAATTTGATGACTACTTCTACAGAGAAGGCAGTTTGTAAACTGTTTGTGTGTATGTGGATTTGTTTGCAAAATGTGAGTGCCCTTTAGGTGCTGTTTTTTGAGGGCACATTTTTTTTAGCAAGAGTAGGTGAGAATATTTTAAGTCTTTTGAATTGTTTTTTTGCTGCTTGTTTTAACAGACCCACTTGATAACCATGAAAGTGCCCGCTCGAAAGAACCAACGTTTTACACTGATACACATCTGGTCAAACTTCCCCGAAAGTATCGTATGAAAGACCAGGTACTACATGCGTCAGTTGCCTCTGGTTACCTAGTACAATCAGCCAGGTGTGATGTGCACAGCCTTATCAGCCAGGTGTGACAAAGTTGTGTGTTCTTTGACAGTTTGGAGACACTGTCCCCAACAAACGCAAGGGAAGATTGCAAACCTCTATCACAAGATTGAATTGGAATGTCATGGATGGGTTGGACAGAGTAACCCTGAAGATCCGAAGTCTTAAAGTTGGAGACCTGAACATGAATTTAAGAGGATCTGTTACTGTGCGGTTCAAACATTTCTTGATAAGTTGATAAAGTGCTTGTTGGTATGAATAAATGAACCAATATTCATTGGTTGGTGTACTTCTGTTTCAGTTTTCATTGGATTACATTGAAATTCCAGACAAAGGTAAGAAATACATTATGGATGGTGTACTATGGAAACAACTGACAACTAATAGTTTCAGCATTATTTCACAAATTTGTTTTTTTGCGCATCAGTTTTGTCATTGTAAATATTAAAATCTGAATGTCAGTTTAGTGTCCTGTTTGTCTGTGATATATTTCAATGCCATTTATTTAATTTTTCCAGTGCTTTGTGTAAACTTTATCATCTTTGTCATCCTTTGTTGCAGGTGTCCAAATTACTGCATCCGAGCTGATGAGCTGTGAATGGTGTACAGAGCGAAGACTGCCGGCTCTGTTTCTGCAGACTACTGCTGCAGAACGCCATCGTCTGATGGGGTGTCTCGGTATATCCGCAGGTTCAGGGAAGTGGTACAATTGTCAAAGTAAGCGTTACATTGCAACAATTGACTAAACTGTAAATATGTTGAGCTTATATTTTTATTAACTCTACACAGCCAAAAGTAGGTGGACATCCATTTTAACAACTGGGCTGTGCTGCATCAACCATACTCTGCTGATAGCTATGTAATGTCCAGACAATTGTTAGCATTAGAAATGTCATACAGAAGAGATCATCAGCTCCCAACATGGCTCTGTTATAAGCGTACACCTCTCTAATAATGCAGTTATCAGTCATAGAGTTTACGTTGAGTGTGAAATACATTTGTCCTCTGTTGCAACGCTCGCTACTAGGGATGCACAATTGGAATCCACAGATTTTTAATCCAAAAATGCAATTGGCCAAGATGCTGTGTTTATTGTGGCCAATTTTATAATGTAAATAATGTGAGCTAAGTGCAGTTATATTCAGTTATATACATGGTGTAATATATTTAATGGTGGAATATAAACTTTTCCACCAATGGAGAACAGCTCCCATTCTGGTTTGAGCACTGAATTTTGAACCATTCTGAGCATTTCAACCAAAAATGAAACGAGGAAACAAACCTGCAAACCATCAGTTTTCCTGGAAAAAAATAAACATATTAAAATGAAATTAGGTGCCCACATACTTTTGGCAACATGGTGGTTTGGTTAATACTAGCAGCTCTCTCATAGTTAAGATGTCATCAGTGTAAATCATGATGTTTTCCCATCTCAGGTCCAAAAGAAAATGGTCTCGTCATTATACTTGAGACCGGGCCAACAACGCTAGAAAAAGCCACACTTGAAGAGATATTTTCAGAGATCGGGCGTCTTAATAACATCAGCAACTGTCCAGCTGTGCTGACGTTTGCAGAAGCCAATGACCGACTAATCGCCTCTAAACAATTTCATGAAAAGGAGGTAGGCAGTAATCAACTGTAGATTTGCAATCAACAGTCTCGGCTGTAGATTTTTCTTAATTTCAAATGTGCATATTTTGTTCTGTAGTTTGTGGAGTTGTTTTGTTGTGTTTACCCAGGATGTTGTGCTGGATGAGGTGAATGAGCTTCCTTCATTTACTCCCAAGGTTAACCTCAAAATAGGAAAGTAAAAGGAGACAATAAATCGGAGTAATGCATGTGAAATCAGTAAAAATGATTTGTAGCCTTTTTGTCGTCTGTTCATCGGTTCTATACTTTCTGTCTCTGGACCTTAGCCAATCAGCAAATACTTCTCTAACGCTCGGAATGAGAGCCCAACCCTCAGCATTTCGGACAGTGAAGACAGTGATGACAGCGATGTGATTGGGTGCCCGCCATCAGATATTCAGTCTTTGAGAAAGTCAGTGGGCTTTTGCAAAGTTTGTGACTTTGTTGTGTTGCTTTTGATGGCTGCAAAGAGTCTGTTTTTCAGAATGGTTGTGTATCCACCTCCTCCAGCCAGAGGAGGATTTTCCATTACTGGGGAGGACATCGGCTGCCTTGATGAGGGAGAATTCTTGAATGACGTGATAGTAGACTTCTACTTGAAGTTGGTGCCAGTCTAGCTTTCCCCCTGCATATGTGTAAATTGCAATATGAAGGTCTTCTCACGCTTCATTTTGGTTGTTTGCAGGTATTTAGTCTGTGAGAAGTTACAGAAGGAAGATGCCAGTAGGTGTCATGTGTTCAGCTCCTTTTTCTACAGAAGTCTCACACAGGAAGATCATCTGGACAGCACAGATTTATTGTGAGTATACCTTGAACCTAAAGCCACTTAAACCTAACCTGTAGTTATTAAAATCAATCTTCTGCTGCTCGTGACATTTGTCTGCCAACCTTTCAGCAGCATTCAAGAGAGAAGGCATAACCGAGTGAAAACATGGACCAGGCATTTGGATCTTTTTGAGAAGGATTTCATTTTTGTACCGATTAACCAGTCGTAAGTTCCTGCCTCTCTTGTTCTTTTTTACTTTTCCGATCTTTCACATCAGTGGTAGCCATGTGTGTCCACGAGTTCCACAAGTTCCCCAGCATTGCTGCTGTATTTAGTGAAGCCAGAGGTTTCAGATCTAGGAAAATCTAGAAAATCAGAAAGGGGAGTGTTTTATTCTGCATGTCTGACACAGAACAATGTGGGTCATTAGGACAAAGATTCTCATCATGGAGAATGACTACCAATCAGCTGATCATTGTTTCCTTTCAGTTTGGTGAGGTGTTTAGGGCAGGGAGTGTGTAAAACTGGGCAGGGCAGGGGGTCTTCTCAACCACAACTGAGAATTGGGAGTTTCACAACTCTGTGACCACTAGGCTAACTTCTGCTGTTAAATTCTTTATTTTTTGTTCCCTTCTTCTCCAGGGCTCACTGGTACTTGGCCATCATCTGCTACCCAGGCCAAGTTTTACGCTACTCTGCCACGGATGCTTTTGAGAATGAGGAGTACAGTCCAGTCCCCTCTATCCCTAACCCCATGTCACTCTTTTACAGAGAGACTGCATCTAAGCAGTACTCCAGGTGGAGTGTAGCCAAAGGTATTAAAAAAAAAAAATCTATATAATTTCCATGTATGGTTTTAAATTATCATAAGCAATCTTATAACCTCTGTTTCAAAGTTTAAAGAAATGTATTCCACCACTGAAAGTGTCTTGTTGGGGAATGTGGGAGAAGAATACACCGAGTGAATGGTTTGATTATTCTGTAGTATTGTGTTCTTGGAAGACAAAAAGCTGAAGTACTGCTTGCTAGCTGGTCTTTACATGAGATTTGTCTTATAGTTGATCAGCCGAACAAGAGAATCTGCTTCAGTTCAGATGATGACATGGACTATGAAATTCAGGTACTCTGTACTCAATTCCAAATTCGTGAGCTAAACTCCATCTTGGTTTGATTTAATAATATATTAAATACCTCTTTTTAGTATGATGGCATCACTGGTGGAGAGATCTTCAGTATTGCTTCTAAACAGTATGTACTTGTTTCCTTTTGCTATTCAGTGAAGGCATACTGCTGTTTGTGCAGGTGCAATTAAAAATGCCAGTCACCTTGTTAAATTTTCCATCTCGTCTTTTGTAGACCATGCATTCTTATAATGGACTCCCTCAGTTGCCGTTCCAAACCAGTGGTGGTGAAAATACTGCAAGAGTAAGTCCTAAGTTTACATTACGTTTATGGCATTTAGCAGACACCCTTATCCAGAGCGCTGTACATCAGTAGTCCACAACTGTTCTTAATACCTGTAAAGTTATACTTGAATCACCAACCGCTTTTAACCAAGTTAGTGCTAGCTAAGTTACACACCTTAATAAACCCTGTCCGAGAGTGGACAGTTATCTGCCAGTGTAGCTGATGCTTTCGGTTGGAATCATTTGGGGTGATGTCTATACTGTCTTGTTTTTGTATGTACAAATTAAAAAAGGTACCTGGAGATGGAGTGGTGGGTGAAAAAGGGCTCTTGGCAGAGTTTTGTGAAAGGCCCCATGAAAGGCTGGAGCCTGCAGGTCCCACAGCAGGATAATTACACTGACTGTGGGATTTACCTTCTTCAGTATGTAGAGAGCTTCATCATGGTAAATAGTGTTTGAGACTAATAGTATTTCTTAAGACTTTGCTCACATGGTGGAAATTTAGTTACATGTAGTGTTTTGTGCTGTCATTTGCAGAACCCACCACAGAGTTTGCACCCGGCCATGGATCTGAGCGACTGGTTTCCTCAAAAAGTGGTGAAGAAAAAGCGGGAAAAAATAAAAAGGCTCATTTTCAGACTCCACCTACAGCAACAGCTTTCATTAGGAGACTGATTGTCTCCATCCACTGCAACTTGTAATAAGGTTATTGCGACCTTCAGCCTGTTTTCGGGAGCTTGGACCTACTTGTGAATTTTTTTTTTGCTTGTTCGTTTTTTGGGAACAGTTTAATGAAATCATTAAATATGAAGTAATAATTTAATCAAGTTGTTATGCTTCATCTTATCCTTTTTTGTTTAATTCATAACTTTCTCACTTTACAAGAATGCCTTGGAAATAGGACAAAGTGGACCACACACACTTGCTCAATAGGTCTTTAATCAATTATAAGGGCTCTGTAGAATTGCCCATCTGCTCAGTAAATAGCCCAGCATATGGAATGTGCTGTAACTTAAGCTTAATGCCTCAATCAGGAATTGGTGTGACTAACAGGTCACATTTTGGTATTCAAACACTTCTTTTCCTGAAGTGCTGCACAAATATAGAGTAAAATGTGCAAAATATTTATATTTTCACAATTAAACTTTGCAGTCAGGCCAAAAGAACTGGATGGATTAATATTAGCCCCCAAACTTTGGGATGTGTCCCAAGCATTTGACATCTGCTGTGAGATCATGAATTATAAATGAGATTGAGCGCTCGTGTGCAACAATGTGTAATCTCTTGGTTTATATCACCAAAAAAGAAAGGGGGGGGGGGGCAAACCAACTGAAGTATACTTAAATATCCTTTTTTCCCCCAGGTGCAGTTCAGGGATCAAAATGTTGTGTATCATGAACATGACTAGAAATAATTGAGCTTCAGGAAACTTTTTTAAAATTGGTGTCTTCCAGTATCATTGGTATTGCATTTGTCACAGTAGAATTAGAACCATGCTAACTTAGGAAAGCTATCAAAGATCTGAGCTTCTCCGTTTACACATTCTCATTAAAGTTTGCTGAATTATACAATATTTAAATGATGCAACCAATCATCACAGATTTTACCATCCTATTTTTTTAATAGATTTGTGAAGGGTTGGCCCTAGACTGTACTTTATAAGCAAGCAGTCTTGACTCCAATGCATCGTCCAATGCATGTTTTGGCACAGTAATCCATTATGGAAAAAACAAGGTCCAGTGGTTGAAAATTTTACTGGCAATTTTAGTTATACTACCCTTTTTAAGTAACCTGATATGACTTGAAAATAGAGGCCCGTATCGGGTGTCCTAATTAGATTTACAGAGTTGGCTTTCAATGGAGTGTAGGGTTTCTACTTCAGGAATACTTGTAAAAGTTTTAAATTGCAAGCCTCTTCAAAAATGGATGAGACTCACATTTGCATTTATGGCCCACCACGGTAACCATGGTGATTCTGAAGTCAGGGGCCTGGGAGTCGCTGGGCCGAGTCACCAACAGGCCAATTTAGACTAATTGATCTATTACCAGTCCCAGTATTACTGGACTCCTATGAGCCTGGAGATCATTCTTGTATGATCTATGGGATGTATCGTTTTAGTTTGTACTTCGTGAGGTTTTAGGGATGTTGGGTGATCAGTAGTGAATGGTTTACTGGAGATCCAGTGGAAAAGAGGTGTTTTTTTTTCTCCCAGTATAAGCTGGTGGGGCAGCTCTGGTGCTGCTGACGTCACCGTCACTTCTGCTCCCCTCTCCAGTCCAGGACAGGAGCTCCGAGAGGAGAGCCTGGGGAGAACCGGAGACCTCTCATAAGGGACTGCAGCTGGGACTGTCGCGTATAAACCCAGGGACGTCCTCGTTTCGGGAACAGGTAGGCTTATAATCGTAGTTTTTTTTGTTTCTCGTAGCCCTTCTTGGCTGGCTGATGATCCGGAGACTTAAAGCTCTCGATACTGTACCGGGCTAGTGTTTTGATTCGTGCTGTACATTTAACGTTTACAACATACTTAGCTTGTTTGACATCGCTTTGTTGAACTGGGAATGCAAGTAAAGACGGTTGTTTAGTACTCAGTAGCTGAATAACGACCTGGGGTGAGTCCTGAAGCAGGCGTGTCTGTCTGGACAGTTTCATTACTGGCAGCGTTATTTATGGGACTTTGAACAAATGATGGCTCGGTGTAAGACCTGGAATATGTGGGATGAAATAGAATGTTGTTCATCGAGTAGAAAACTGTTTCCATAATATGTGCTATACAAAGCTAGGGAAGCTCTGGGGAGAGCTGGCACTTAAAAGTCAGACACGCTTCCTGACTAACGGATAATCACACGTCTGCTAGGAAGATCTGCTCTAGGAATATTTTTAGGAGCAGAGCAGGGGTGTTTTAAGTGCCCCACTGCAGTCCGCGTTGCATTCAGTGTTGCTTTTTTAAAATCTATTTACTTATTGTGATCTTTGCAGTGGCCTAAGAGCATTTTATTTAGCTGCACAAGCAAATCAAGTGTATATAGAGATTGCCGCCCCCCCCCCCCGCCCCCATATCAGCTCTGACAGCTGCTTCAATTTGAGTCCAATGTCATGTACACTAAGTGGACAAATGTATTGGCCATTACACCAGCATTCTAATACATAGACTTTAATATGGAATTGGTCCCACTTTGCAGATATAACAGCTTCCACTCTTCTTAGAAGGCTTCCCAAAAGGTTTTGGAGATTCTGTGGCAATTTGTGCTCATTCGATCTGTAGAGCATTTATGAGGTCAGGCACTGATGTTGGATGAGAAGGCCTGGCAAACAATCTCTGTTTCAGGTGCTGGATGAGGTCAGGGCTCTGTGTGGGCCAGTCAAGTTCTTCCACAACGAACTCATCCAGTCATGTCTTTATGGACCCTGCTTTGTGCATTGGGACACAGTCATGATGGAATAGAAAAGCTTCTTCCCCAAACTGTGTCCAAAAAGTTAGAAGCATGGCGTTGTCCAAAATGTCTTGCTATGCTGAAAGATTAAGATTGCCCTTGACTGGAAGTAAGGGGCCCCAAACCCCTGAAAAACAGGTGTGTCCCAATACTTTTGTCCATACAGTTTAGCTGAAGCTTGTAACATTTACATGGATTTCTCATTCGGTGCTTTCCTATTTGGAAAGCTTTACAAAGCACCGACTTTAAAAGAGCTCTGCATCCTGTTAGTATAGACTGAATATCACAATGTATTTTCCATCTCGCCTAGCTGCACAGGGAGCAGGAAACAAGGAGGGGTGGGGGGGGGGGGTGTCACAGGAAACTCCCTCCTGCTCTTTGACCCCAGGTTGTCTCCATGGGTAACTGTTGCCATCACTGAACACTCAGGTTGTTTTTCAGTTTCTGAATCTTGTTTTTTTCCCCCTCTCCATTAAATCTAACAGGACATTAGTTGATATCTCACCTCCATTCGGATTAGGAGATGCTTACAGGATTTGTTTCCTTAAGCATAAGTAACCCATATGTGGCTCCATGGGCCACTATACAAAGCCAGCATAAGCTGTCAGACATTTTAAACCAGCGCCTGACTCTTTAGGTGTGATTGTAGAGGTGGTATTCATAAAACTCGAACAGGCCTCTGGATTGTGGAAGGGAAAGCTGATTAAGTTTGCATAAATGAAGGTTGTAAATTGTAAACGATAACCAGGCAGGAGGCATGTTTGCTGAAAGGGTACTGACTGTGTGTCTGGAAAACTGTCTGGAACACTTGGCAAATGTTGTAAAGATTAAAAAAATTGGTGAATTTTTAAATGTTTTGGCAACACTATTGCTAAAAGGAAAAAATAGTGGCGGTGTGTGGTATACCATTAAAGACCATTATTATCTAGCACTCTTTTCTAGTAATTGTCCTGAAATTACAGCCTGAACCTTTTTACTCTGCTTGTCAAGACGCTTGCAAAGTTTTGAGTGATGTATTGCTGGTAAATAATAAACAGGATGGGCATACTGAACATTTAGGTTACAGTGTAGTCTTCTGTGGAAACTATAGTGTACTTTATCAGTATAAATTAAATATAAAAAAATAATTCAACAACCAGGATGATGATTGTATTACACAAATATGTTTAATCTGAGTGACGGATTCTTCTTTTTACCAATACATTGCGATATACCTTTTACAACAGATAAGTTGGTATTGTTTTAAAATGGACGATACAGGGCTTGAGGGCAACCACCAATTTACAATTTGTACTCACCTGAGCAACCATTACAGCATTATTTTGTGCACTGGTAGCACTGGTCTTTACTAACACAGCACTTTGGGCCACAGTATTAATCACAGCTATCTCTTGTCTTGTTTGGATAAAAAACAATAATGGGGCTTCTGAGTACTATCTGAGCATTGGACAAGGAGACCCATCACTCCAGCACAGGCTTCTGCTAGCAGATGTATTGGCAGTCAGCATTCTCCTTCAAGCACATTAACACTGACTTTGCATTAGTAGCAGTTTGGAAAGATGCTGAGGTGTGAGTTAGAGGAAGCACATGCTTGCTTTAACTTCCCAGTGCTGACAGTATTGTGACATTAAGGATTCCTGCCTAGTTTATGCATATACACACTCTCACACACACACACACACACACACACACACACACACACCTTAGTGGTGCCACTGGCAGCCAGGAATTTGAACCCAAAACATTCCACTCACAGGGCAACATCCTAACCCCAGGCCACCCAGCTACCCTGCTAGACAAGTGGTCCAAATCCTGGGGCTGCCAGTGGCACAGCTGAGGTACCCTTGAGCAAGGTACTGACCCCACACACTGCTTCCTGAGTGCTGTGCTGCTGGCTGGGAATGGGTTAAATGCAGAGAACGGTTCACACTGTGTGTTGTGCTGTGATGTGTTTACATGTGAGACATGGACCCTTACTTTTTTAGTAAAAGCTTTATGTATCATCTGGTTTGATCTTTGTAGAGTGCAATGTGCAGGTGTTCAGAACAGTTACTGTCTTTTCAACAGGTGTCTCCCAGCAAAGAGCAGTATAACCATAAAACATGCCAACATAGTCTAAAATTTTGTTCCAGAGATGATTTTCCAGACATGGATTAAGGCTGTTCTTGGACTAAATTGCAGCACCAATGATAAATCACCCCCAAAGTATCTTTTTAGCTTGGGTTTAGGTTTAATCTAAGGTCAGAAAACTGTCTCTATATACCTGTGGCCATGTCCACGTTGTCTTTCTTTACTCTTCCTGGTATTGGTTCAATGCTACAGGCTACTTAACAATGGTATCTTTTGAAAGAGATTTTATTACTGATATGTATTGACTGTAAAGATAAATATTAACACTGTTTTAAAAGCGGTTGACATAGTGCACTTTGTGTATTTCAATGTAGGTTCATTTTCTTCTAGAAAAGCTAAAGTGAGCAAAACTAATTTGTGATACAGCATGGTCCATTCTTGGCATGGAACTGAGACAGAAAATTGCATCAAGGCTCACACCCATGACTAAGCATAGAAGCTGTGACATATAGCTGTTGGAGGAAGGGTAATCCTCTTTTGCTGGCTACTAGGTGAACTTTGTGCCTGTCTTGTCTTAAGAGTCCAGTCAAACACCCTGGCACTTGCATATGTGGCTAATCCCAGCACCCTCATGTAACGTGCTCCAGGGTAAGCTAACATCACAACAACAGGTCCAATACTAAACAGCTCTAGCTTTCTCATGGACATTTATTTGTCTTATAACGGACATTCGGTTAACATTTTTTTCTGTTGTGTATTGGAGTTGTTCAGTGAGTCCTTCCGTAAGCAACTTCAAAATCTGTCCGTCTAGTTGTTAAGCCAAACTGCATTCTAAAGAAAAGTGTGCAAGTGTGGGCTTTTCGGTCTCTTAGTTTATGTGCATGCAGTTGGTGAGAACAAACATGCATGTATTCATGAGATTCTGCATTTGTTCCTCCTCTAAGCCAGATGGGACATGGAAAAAGATTCTCTACTGCTTCTGCCATTTACTGTCTGCCTCTCTTGACCACAGAGAGGAGGCAATGCAACGTATGATCAGAATGACGTCACAGTGGGAGCTTGTGAAACCAGTGCTGCTATGCTTTTCAACAACAAAATGACTAGTGATACAGCAACTTTAATTAAAATCATTGATGGTTTTTCAAAGCTGTGCTATAATTCACCCTCTTCAGCTGATTAGGTAGATCAGAGGTGTTGGGAGCCTGGAAAATCCTAAAATGGGCCTCCAGGATAGTGTGCCACCAGGACCAGGGTTGGGGAAAGTGAGCACCATAACCTTACTGTGTTTACTCTCATGGTGTACATAATACTGGCACACTGTGACTCCATTGTCTGTACTGTGTGCTCTTATTATTAAAACTGTGCTTTAGTTTGCTAATCTGTAGGATGTCTTCATATCAAGTGATGTTTACATTCACATAACTAAAAAACACTGCTGTATTGTAAACATGTAAATGGTTTCTCTTCTTGTTGTGGTTGGTTCATTCTTATATGTGCAGCGGCCCAATCTGCATTTAATTAACAAACTGCGCTGTCAGCAAGTCTGCCAGATTGTTTCATCTGCAGGAAAACTTTTCTGAGGTTCTACTGTAATCCTTTTGTTCCTCTCAGTTCATTAAAGACCTCAGTGAGGCTCAGACACTGCGGTACAGTTCGGGCTAGGCAGACAATGGCACTATTTAGCACATTGGGTGAAGTGGTGCCTGAAAAATTGATAATTGCACCATGGGAATCTCTGAGGACTTAGCCAGAGCCTGCTGCACCAAGAATAGATGGAGACCAAGGGAACAGTTGCCCTGGATTGAATTGGAAGCATTGATCAACCTAGCATTCACTGCACACAGACATCTGGGACATGGAGCATCCCCTTGCCTAATGCATTGTTACTGCAGGGAATGGTTTAGAAGCACTAACATTTTTCCTGGCAGCTGCCACAAATTACCCAAAATTGCATTGCCAAATAAAGTTTGCAGCACAATGTTTGCTTGTCTGGAGTTTAGAGTTTTTGTTTACTGTTAAAAAAAGTTATATCTATTATTGTATTTCTACTAGCTGTTAATATGGAGAACCTGTATGAAAAACTGCCATGTTGTCAGTTTGGGCCCCTATGTTAACCATACTTTTCCTTCCATTATTCCAACATTATTTACAATCTTTTTACTCTTGTGTGGTTTGCAGAGCGGCTTTGTAGCTGTGGTGCGCGATGGATGACGGGAAGCCTGTGTGGGCGCCCCACCCAACGGATGGGTTCCAGTTAGGCTTGATAGTGGACATTGGTGCTGACACGCTCACTATTGAACCGCTCAATCACAGGGGCAAGGTAAGTCAGCACGCAAACCCCTAGAAGATGGCTTCATCAGTTTTCCCTCAATGCATTGTGCTCATACATATCCAAAGAAGCAATGGGGAAAAAAGGAAAATGTGAAATCGTTCAAAGTAGAACGGCCACATTTGGCTGTTCTGTAGTGTCAGAAGCTACTGTGAGCTGCCAGAAGTACTTGCCAGACACCATTTCCCATCAAAGCCAAAGGAAAAGGAAAAAACTGGGCACGTTTCAAACAGACACAGGACTCGGCTCCCAAGAATCACAGCCGTACTGAATACCTGAATGTTACCTATCCATTACTAACCTATTTGAACAGTTGAAACTGATTTTTTTCAATACGACAGACTCATTAAACGTTTTTATTTTCAGAGCTGGTAATACATTTGAATACCTTTAAAACTCCATGAAACTGTATTATATTTAACCAAAGTTCCCTGAGGAGGTGACCTAAAGGGATGGCAACACAAACGCAGGACCCGGTTGCAGCATGTAGGGAACACACATGTTGAAAGATTTACCTTTCACAAAGCTTTGCTGGGCTGATACACTTTCAATGAGCTGAGCACTTCTTAGCAGCTGGAGTATTTGTCAGCGTAACTAACAGTTATGGACAGCCTACATCAGATCTGGTTTCCTTTGTTTGGTTATGTTATGTCTCCTGGCCTGAAGAGTTGTTCTTATCACATTTAATGATGTGTTTTTGTCACAGCCAGTATCTTTCACTGTCCTTCAATAATGTGTGATAAGGACTGAATTAGATTGTGGCTTGACTTGTGTTGTCTTAACTGACTGAGTGAATGCCATCCAGAAAAAAATCTTTACATGTTATATAATCAAGTCCAGTTTCTGTACTGTTGGGTAATTCACTATAGCAAGAGCACAAAAACCCCCAAAAATGTTCATACATGAAACCATTATTTAAACCATGTAAATGTTAGATTGTATAATCTTGTATAAAATATGTAAAACTGAATACTGGAGATAATCACTGCACCCTTCACTACACTTTCAGATATCTTGTACACGTTCTGATGTTTTTGTTCTAAACATTTATGTAAAGGGCTAGAGAATGGATTTGACAGTGTGACCGCTTTAAACATAATTAAAGAAAACAAATCTGATCTTTACTAAATGTCTTATTTTTATTGTGGCGCGTCATGAACCACACCATGCATAAACACTCTACATGTGTGACTTCAACGCATTTCATTTAAGGAAGTCTCTGGTTATCTAAAAGCGCAATAACTCGAACGTGCGAACTCATGTATGTAAAACAGGCCTGCGCTGTAGAAGGGTGTCACTTGCAGAGGCAGTTAATAAGTAATGATTCCTACCTGCTGCAGGTGTGCTGCTCATGTTACACTCAGGTCGAGTTCATTAGAAGAATAAGCCACCTGGGCTTCACGTACTCCCTCAGAGTAACAACAGGCCTTGTAGGCGTGTTTCAGCTGAAAGTCAGCATAGTTCTTGCAATTAAAAGACAAACACAACTCTCAGGCTTTAAACATCTAAATGTTTTAGATGCTTCACTTGATATTAGGGTTGGGTATGGCACTTGTTAATTTACATGCTGATTCTTAATGCATCTTAAATTCTGCACTGTATTCCTTTAATGACTTTTAATTCAATGTTTTTAAAAAATAGCCTATCAAAAGAAGTATTGCTGAGAACTCAGTATCAAAGTCAAGGTATTTGCATCGGCATCCAAAAATTGTTGACCACAACCAGCTTTACTTGGTCCTGAAGGATGCTGTTAGCTTTAGTAGCACAACACTTCTGTGCTACTAAACTGTGTGTTTCTTTCATCTGCAGTCTTGTTTCTTAGTCTGTAGGTTTTGGGACTAAGGCGATGACTAGATGAACACAAAGTTGGGAAAAGTTCACCTGTTGTTTTTGGAAAAAGCAGTCAGCCGCCTCCATGTTGCTCCTGACCTCTATAAATAATGCACTGTTGTATTGAATAGTGGCAGGTTGCTTCGTGTGGTTGGGGAATGTCTTGGTGTAGCTAGTAATCTACACACGAATTGGTTTTGCACACATTCACTCCTATAACAACACCAGTTTTTTACATTCATGTAGTTCAGGTGTAGACTTTATTTACCATGTTCATCAGTGGTCAACCACATAGGACCACCAGTAAGAACGTAAGTGGTGAGTGGTGGACTATTATCAGTACAGCAGTGATGGTCACATTACGCTGTCATGTTAGTGTGTGTACATGGCAGAGTGGATCATACACAACAGTGCTTTTGCAGTTTTTAAACGCCTCAGTGTGTCTGCTGGTCAGAGAATTTTCCATCAGTCAAAATAATTAGCCAACACTGTGGCTACTGATGAAAGACTAGAGGATGAGAAAGCCTGCAGCATCAGAATCAATAAATATTACATTCACAATACTAACCTAGATGCCACTCTCTGTCTGTCTGTCTGTATATTAGAGGTGGGCATAGATTAATTTTTTTAATGCAGATGAGAGAGGCCTGTAATTTTCACCATAGGTATACCTCGACAATGATCCCAAACACACCGCCCGGGCAACGAAGGAGTGGCTTTGTAAGAAGCATTTCAAGGTCCTGGATTATATATATATATAAGGGCTGTAACGGTACATGTATTTGTACCGTCACGGTTTGGTATGTTATGTCTTTCGGAGAATACATGGTACCAGGAGAAGACATGATTGAAGTAATACGGAAACACAGAGGGACCAAAAAGTGCAAGTAAATCATAAACCTGAGTCGTAGTGTGGTGCAATAGTGCCACCTATTGGTGTAAAACATCTGCTGCCTAACACATACATAAAAATATAAGCAAGAGTGTGTGTTTGCTAGTTAATACACTGCTGTTTATTTAAAAGAAATGAAAACAAACCAAGCCTCATTCTTTAGAACTTTTTGTTGCTTAACTTTACTGTATCGTGAACCGTACCGAACTGTAAACCCAAAACCCAAAATCTGTTGTGTTGAGAACGATCCACCACCAAAATACAACCAGCGCTCTGGTGGTCTGGTGGATATCTTGACTGTTGATGTGTGAATTAAGGGGAACTCTCAAATCATGTAGAAAGTCAGAAGGACTACTGTCTGTAACTGTAAACTGCCAAGTGCACCTGTATGGTTAATGGGGCTGTTTAAACAGACAGTGAGTGTAAATACAAGGTAGATTGACGTGGAAAGAGTCTTGTCTGTGTATAATTTATTACACTACATTTGTAACTCTTTATAAACTGATCTATTTGTAAAACAAGACCTGCTTGGAAGAAGCCTCCTCATTCTGGTGGCTTGTTGAGTTTCTGAGTCACTGATTAAAATTCATATGTTATCGTTATACTTGGTGGTTAATAAGAAGTGAAGGACAATGTTTTTTTAATTTGGTTTTTCTAGACTTTTTTGGCTCCTATCACCCAAGTCTTCCCAGCAGAGGATGATGTCAACAAACACGTGGAGGACAACTGTAAGTTTATTATTGATGCATTGATGAGCTTTAAAATGTATAATAAATTAAATATATCCCATTTAACATCACTTGTTTTACTTTCTTTCTTACTTTCTTAGGTTCTCTTATGTACTTAAATGAAGCCACTCTTCTGAACAACGTCCGTGTTCGCTACAGTAAAGACCTGATCTATGTCAGTAAGATGTGCTAATCACTATTGTTACTAATCACTATTGTCACACTGTTACACATTTTCCTTTATTTGGCTGTTCAGCCTACAGAAGTTTAGCCCTGCCCATACATATTGAAGTTATAAGGAGTGTTTCAGCTTGGTCTGCTTTTTAAATAAATGCACAATACAGGACAGTCAATCTGAAGAGAGACCATTAATATATTAAAGCTTAGTCTTCAAGGCACAGTTACAAAAATCACCTGTGTATTTTTAAGCCATGAAGAATGGTTAGAAGATAACCATGATGGTACTTTGGTGCTTGAAAGTGCACAAATTGACTTCCGGAGAGAAAAGAAATTACAAAAATTGTAGAATACGTTAATATGTGCTGCATAAACATTTGCCTTGTTAAAATGGATGCAGGGGACTCTTGGGTGAAAAGGCCTGAGAGTTGACATGTAAAGAGTGGCCTCAGGTGAGAAACTGATGGGCATGTTGTTGTGGATGAGGCTGGACTCATTAGAATAGTTTCCCAGGGCCGACAGGCCTGCTGTCAGTGTGCAGTCATCAGTGTGTGCTTGGGGCCTGTCGGCGGAGTGTGTCATGTTGACTGCTGAGGCCCTGCCCTTCTGTGGCTGCCCCGTCTCAGATGACCTGGATAATCCTGCCCAGACGCTATCAGGTTGCCCAATGCACTTAATTAGGTCCTGCGAGGTAGCGCTAAGCAGCGCAGCATGGCTAACCCCTCAGCCTCGGGCCTTGAACAGCAGCAGGTGGAGAAGGGGCTGTTTGTGAAGGCTCCACCACCACCACTCATGGCTCTAATGGGCTGCTAAGGGAAGCTTTTCCACCGACCACTGGAGGTTTCTCTACATTCCTCATCCATATAATTACGACATTTAACAGTGCAGGAAGCATCAGCTCGTCATTAGGCTTCTTTACCCCTACAGTGTAAACATTCTTCGTTTCCATGCAGTTCACTTTCCACTACTCACTAAGTTCTCATTTTTCTTCTAGACGTTTGTAGCGAACATCCTGATTGCTGTGAACCCCTACTATGACATCCCCAAACTCTACGCCCCCGAGACCATTAAGAGCTACCAGGGCCGCTCTTTAGGAACTCTCCCTCCACACGTTTATGCTATTGGTAAGTGCATGAGCTCAAAAAGGACACATTAGATACTAAATTCTAGTTTTTTTTTCTTCATGCTTTCAAGCTCACTCCCCCTCTCCATCTCTCAGCTGATAAGGCTTATCGGGACATGAAGGTCCTGAAGATGAGCCAGTCTATTATTGTGTCTGGTGAATCTGGAGCCGGAAAAACAGAAAACACAAAGTTCGTTCTCAGGTCAGAATTGAGTTTGTCCTCGTATTTAAAGAAATACAATAATAAGAATGCACTAGAAGACAAAATATTGACCCAGTATGGTTACTAGGATGAATTTATCTGACTTAAGATTTTTTTTCACAAAATTCCTATTTAGTGCCAAAAAGGAGCAACTAGAGCCATTAGACTATTAGAGATCGCAGTTCCTCTGTAATCTTGGGTGACATTACTGTGGCGTGTGATAACTGTGCAATGATGTTTTTGTCTACATCTCAGATATTTAACCACATCCTATGGGACAGGTCAAGATATTGATGAGAGAATCGTTGAGGGTAAGTTTAACCGTTTAACACCGATATTAATATGCATTCACAGTGGTATCAGAATTGTTTTGGTATTGACACAGCAGAAAAAATAACTGGATCTGACTGGTAGTTCAAGCCATTGTTATGTATCCCGGAAGAGCCGTGCGTTTGGGTCACTGATGTTTACAGAAATAAAAAGAAAAAGTTTTACCAGCTGGATGTCTGGAACACACACACACACACACACACACACACATAAATACATGCATAGTTATATGTCCTGATTTGTAATTATTACATTTATTTTAATTTTAAAATTGTAGGACTACATTATAAGGCCATTCATTCCCATAAAATCTGGTCATAATTTAAGCCACCTGCATATTTAAGTCACATGGTCCAGACCTAAATAAACACAAAGAAAAAGTAATCATCCATTAGAATAATGTAATTGACATCTATCCCCTCCTGTATTGTAAATAAATACTGGATATCAACAATCAACATTAGCCCACAATGCCCATATCTGTGTGCATCCAATTCTTAGCTTTGGCCCTCTTTGCATTAGACATTCAGTTGATGACACATTTTACATTTTTAATTCCAGCCAATCCGCTCCTTGAGGCATTTGGGAATGCAAAAACTGTCAGGAACAACAACAGCAGCCGTTTTGGAAAGTTTGTGGAAATTCATTTCAATGAGAAGGTACATTTCTGGTGTATTTTGTATCAAAACCATGCATCTAAAAACCCTTTTATACATGATTATACATGAATATTTCATACTGAATTTTAGGTTCTGATACATCAACTTATATTAAGAACTTTTTTGTCTTCTCTTGTGAAGTTACCATATAAGAGATGCATTCTTTTGTTAGGACAGTGATGATATGGGATGATGTGCTCACTGAGAATGCAATTAAGTCTCAATAACTGACTTATTTTCCATACATGCAGCCCATTATCAGAACTATTGATTGAATTTTCAGTCATGCTCCTTTATTATTAGTCAATAAAACTATATACATATTACTTCTAATGAAGCTCATTATGTGTACAGTTCTATGTGTAATATGAGTAATATGTGTTTTATATTATGTGTACATTATTAATGACCTATGTTTTATGTGTGATGCAGAACGCAGTGGTGGGAGGATTTGTCTCGCACTATCTGCTAGAGAAGTCCCGCATCTGCATGCAAGGCGCAGATGAGCGCAATTATCACATCTTCTATCGACTCTGTGCCGGCGCCTCTGAGGACATCAGGAACATGCTGCACCTGAACTCCCCCGACAGCTTCCGAGTCAGTTTAGTGCTCCCTGCTGCCTTTCTTGCTCTCTCATACACATAAAGTGAAACACATTTGACTTAATGCACTGAAACAACAGTACGGTCTCTCATCTCTGACTCAGTTCTATAAATGAAAAATTTGGACAGGCATGCTTGCTTTCTCCATTCAGCAGAGATAATAGCAGCTCTTTTGTGTTGTGGGGCCCCACTGTTTCTCAGTATACAATGATTAACCTTGCTTAATCTCTGTGAACAAAATGTGCCAAAACACAGCACTGTGAGAACCATCATATTGCAGTGGTCAGATTTAGAATCAGAATCAGAAAACCTGATTGATCCTGGAGGAAATTGCTTATGTTATGAACACACAGAGACAAAAACAATATAAAATATAAAGTCTAAATATGTCCAACAAAAATCTGTAGATAAAAACCTCAATGGATGTAAATACACTGCTATATACAAATACTGGGTATAAATACTATAGATATGTAACTTACAGTTAAGTGAATTTCTAACGACACAGATAGTAGTTAGGAGTATGTTACTGCATGCAGATCAGTAGTATATATAAATTTTGGCATACATAATGATATTCATGTGATAAGACTCCTGCACAATGCAATGTAAATTGAATGATGCGATCACTTTTTGTAATAGAAATGTATTATGTTTTTAATTTAGCTGGATGTTTTTTCTGAATATTTGCTTTTGGAAATAGTTTGTATATTTTTTGTTGGCTCATTAGTTAATAATGTAGGTAACATTTCTTATGTTACCTACATTAGAAATGTTACCTTAAAGTTACCTTAGAAATGTTAGTTAAAGTTTCACCTCCAACACCTGTATCAAATGTCTGCATTACCACTAGATGGCACATTTGGATCGTGTCTGTTATTCAGTTCAGGCTGCTGCACCTAAATGTGTTTTCCTGAAAAACGCCGAATGTGATGATGTGGCCTCCAAAGGAAAGGGCACAGTAGTAAAACAGCTGCTACTTACAGCTTCAGCTTGGATGTAGTTTTTAGTAGGAATCTTACACTGGTTTTTAGCCTGTTTCTTTGGTCAAAAGAATGTAATTTTATATGCTCTGATTGAATTTGATAGTTATGTAATCATCAATGCATTTAATTGAAACCTGAAACCTGACTGACTTCACCTTGTATTTATTTTCAGCGTTGCTTATTGAAATCTTTGTGTTTCCATTTAGTATTTAAATCGCGGCTGCACCAGATACTTTGCGAGCAAGGACTCGGATAAGCAGATCGTGCAAAACCGGAAGAGTGCTGAGGTACGATGGCTTTGTGAAACTTATTTATAACGTTTCACTGATGTGGCAACACTTTTGCTATTCCTTTATTTGCTTGGGCCATAAATAGTAGTCTGCAGATGAACAGGTGAAGAACAAAAGGTTAAATAGTAGTAAATTTGTAAGCTTTGGATAAAAAAATTAATGGATGAATGGATTGTAATTTAATTAAAAGCCTCTACAGGTAATAATTTCCCCACATTATTAATGGGAAACCTAAGCTTATCCCTTCCAGTTTTCTCTGTATTTTGAAGTGTGTATAATATTAGAATTATACATATTTGCAATTTTAAGTAATTCAATTTGCAGTGTGAAAATGGGTATCTTTAAAAGGGAGGACATACAAAAAACACCAATTGCCATTGTAATTAGATATATTAGATATACAGGATTTACAGGATTATTCATTCTTGTATCATACAAGGAACTTATAGGCTTTGTCGTATTGCAATACTGTTATAATGAATTTTCAACAGTGGACTTTAAATAAGTCAGATAGTTTTGCTTTAAATACAACTAATAGCTATTAAAATTATTTCAAGGATTTAAAACATTGTATAAACCTTATTGGTTATACCTATTGTGACACTACATCTTGGAGTAACAGCATAATTAAAAGGTTTGTAATTGTATTTTTTGTGCATATTTTTTTTTTGTTTCATCACTCATTATGAACTGAGATGTAATGAAAGTTTTTAGTTTGAAAGACGAACAATAAGTTATTTGCATGTCATTTCAATGCACTGCAGCAGCTCAGACACTCAGTAAGTAGTAGAAAGTGCCTTTAACCGGCAAGTAGCCCTGCAGTTTATCTTAGTTGGCGCTGGAGTGGCACAGTTAGCCAAGAAGGCTGTGCCATGTCTTTGCAATGCCAGTGCCATCTGTGACTGGGATTCGAAGTGAGTACAGCTGGCCCTGAAGCATTCTGGGTAGAATGGATGGCTTATTCTCTTTGTCCCATCTATTTGGATGATGTTAGCCAGATGGAGGTCTCCTCATTACAGTGCAGCTTAAAAAGATGCGGTGGTTAGCGTATCTGAGAGGAAGTGTGTTATCTCTTTCACACTGCCGAATATTTTCAGTGCAGTATTATAAAAGGATTTCGCACGGCCACTACTAAGAAAGGGGAGATGTTGCGACAGAGTCCATGCTTCATTTTTTTCCTAAATTTCCCTTCATTTAGTTGTAAATTGCTGTAGCTCAATAATATTTGCTGTATTTATTCTTACACTGTGTTTGTAACTGAACATTTGTTTGTTCTCTTTAAAATCCAGGACAAAAAGGTGATGTTTGTAACTTTTTACTGTTCGTTTGTATGCATGGGTTTGTTGTGCTGGAGATGCATGCCTGTAGATTCACACACAAGTGGTCTTGTTAAATACAGGACGATTTACGTGTGTCAAATTGCATTCTTTGACACATGTCAAGTTTTCAGTTTTAGCTCTTCAGCGAATTTCTATCAGCTCACCGAATATTTATCATGGCCTTGACTTACCGTAAATCAGGTGTGTTAGAGCAGAGAAAACTGCACTGCAGGAGTGTCTGCTCTTATGCACAAAGGGGCACTGTGGCTGCAGGATTTTATTCAAATAATATAATAGCAGACAGTGATCAGTGTGATCAAACTGAGAGCAACAAATTAAATGAGCAGAATCTGAACTGCTTGATTAAATGAAAACCTGCAGCCACGCTGGTCCTTTGTGGATTGGATTGAATGCCCCTGCTAGTCAGTGTTGTGACACTCCAGGGAAGCAGTTTGATACAGTTTGATTATTTTATGATGCCCAACACTGACTGGGAGATAATGGTATTGTCTGCTGTAGGATAGAGCAATATGACAATATTTGTTGGTATTTATTGACATCTGTCTGTCTGTCTGACTGACTATCTCTTTCTTTATCTTTCTCTATCTGAATGCTAGGCAACGATGAAAATTGTTAATCGCGATTAATCACATTGTTATACCAAAGTTAAATAATGAATTCAAAAGTAGTGCATTGCTCACTCTTTTTTAAAGTATTATAAACAAAAGTTGCTTTTTAACAGTAGTATCACACAGCTCCAATATTTCTTGTAAATCTCAACTTAAACATTAATGAAATCAAATCAAATATAAAACCAAAGCTATTTGCCATTGCAGGGCATTCACATTTTATCGAGTTTGTCATAGAAAAACAAGTTACTATCAGTGTTCAGAGCTTGGGGAGCAGAACCGTTATAGCAGGTGCCAACTCCATATTAATGTCTATGTATCTGAATGCAGTGTCATTAAAGTCCCTGTTGGTGTTATGGTCAGGTGTCATATGACCTTTGTCCATATAATGTTACATACATGCATATGAATATATACGTGATGCTTTTGAATTTTAACTTTTCCTGCTTCCTTTGCCATTGTGTCTAGAAATCTGTAGATCATTTTTAGAACCAACTTTATCTAAACTTTCCAACACAATGATAACAGCACAGTCCCGGGAGGCTTCATGAAAAATAGACTGGAATGTTGGTAACATGGCTGCTGTGCTTGTTGTGTCTCTGTAGCACATGAAATCCGGAGCTCTGAAAGACCCGCTGCTGGATGACCTTGGGGACTTTAACAGAATGTGTGTGGCCATGAAGCGGATTGGCCTTGATGACACAGAGAAGCTCAATCTCTTCCGTGTGGTGGCTGGGGTCCTGCATCTTGGCAACATAGACTTCGAAGAGACTGGGAGTACCTCTGGTAGATACTGCATTTATTTTGATGTTCTGTGTTTTTGCCTCTTTTGTGCTATGAGCTTGCTATCAAGAGGCTCTTTGGGCAGTTATTTATTTCTATCCATTAACAGAAAAATGGCTTGTTAAAATGGCCTTAATTCACAGCACTATTAATGTAACCTTTGGGCTAAGAATATCCCAGACTAAGTTTGTGACTAGAATACAGAGGACAGTTTTTTATTCTAGTTAAGAAGCTACAGTGCTGCTTAATGACTGTCCCTCAAGCAGACGAGTTTCTCCGCTGAAAGGTGTGCTGTTGTTATTCTCATTTAGCTAATCATCTCTTTTTTGCTGTCTACTGCTTCCACACACACATCCACACACCTCCCTCGCCCACTCAGCTCACACTTCACCTCGCCAGGCCTCATTAGCGAGCAGCGCAATAGTTCTTTCTGTTATTGCCAGATGTGCATCAGGTAGTGTTTTGCATCTTCTAGAGGTGGATCACCACTTGCTTAGCAGGTTTTTGCTCCCTTATCGCAGAGCTTCTCTCTTGAGGTTTATCCTGTTTTTCACTTGCTTCTAAAAAGGAATGATTTTCCATTTTGAATAGTGCTTGTAATTTTCTGTGGTGGAGGTAAAACCAAATGTTGAATTTAACCAATCTGTATCAAAGACCATATGGATGTTCTAATCTGTGTTGACTGGCAGGTGGCTGTGTTCTGAAGAACCAGTCAAGTCAGACTCTGGAATATTGTGCGGAGCTCCTGGGCCTGGACCAAGAGGACCTGAGAGTCAGTCTTACCACCAGGGTCATGCTCACTACTGCAGGGGGCGCCAAAGGCACAGTCATCAAGTAAGAGTAGAATCTCTCTCTTTCTTTCTCTCTCCCTCTCTCTCTCTCTCTCCCTCTCCCTCACACACACACACACACACACACGCACACACACACACACACACACATATGCACGCACACACAAATGTATGGTCTCACATAATTGCACTAGACTGACCTTGCCCACTCCACACAGACTCTTGAGAAGAGGTGCAAAGTTGGTATTACCAACCAATTACCAGTTTTTTAGTAGGTTTGTATGAAGGCACTATACATTAAAATAATCTGTGAAATGTAAGAATAATTATGCTTTTCCAATTAGTACTTATCCGGTGTGGGCAAGACCAAAATCAGGAACTCAGATCCTCAAACTTGTTTGTCCTGGAGTTCTGGCAGTGGATCAGGCTTCATCCATTGCTTAGGATCTCCTCAGTTCATGGCTGAGCTCAACTGTATGTCTGTTTCACTACTTCCATTATTAAAAATGATCAACACTCCACTGGGAACCACACTATACCTATTCTAGTAGGTAGCAATAGACTAATCCTATTACTCTAATCAACAATGGTAGTAGTGACTATGTAAACAAACAGCTAACCTCAAACTTAGTATTGAATATACCAGCAATTTTTTTTTCTTATTTCTTGGTTCATAAACATTTCAGCCTCTTGTCTCTAAGGCTCTACTGACGCTTTAGTTACTCAGTGGCTGATCCAAGAACAGGGTCCTTTACTTTTCTTAAGTGTCGCTTCGCATTAACTTGCTTCTAATGACGAGCAGTGGTGTGCTGTATCCTGCGATGGGAACCCCACTCGATCCTAACAGGCTCCTGCGTAGTGTCTGCAGCATTCATCACAGCTTGCTCCCCCTGTGATGTGAATGTCCTCTAGCATTACCTTTCATCAATTTGGCTCATCCCGATCCTCATCTCCTTATTGAATCCTCATGCTGGATTCGGACTGACAGCTAGTGCTGAAAATAGCTAATCTTAGCCTCTTTGCGGCAGATGTATGGTTCCTATAATGAAACCTGGCACAAACCAAATTGGCTAAGGGACTATAATAGTGTAGTTGGTATTGAAAGCCTTCTGTAACACTTAGGCAAGCAGATTTTTATTGATTGCGTAAGAGAGAACACTCTAAGTGAACCTATATCTGTCCCGCTGCAGCTACAGTAGTAGCATCCAGAGCCTATTCTGGATTCTACTACTCTACAACTCACCAGGGCAGACGTCCAGAGACCTCAGCCATGCCTCTGTGAAAAACAACATGCAGCATACTGCACTTTAACTCTCAGTGCAATTACACCAAGCATGATGTGTGTTTAAGTTGCTATAGATGAGCAGAATTGGCAAACCTCTTCAGATAGATTTTTGATACACTGTTGTTTGAACGATGAGGCAAAGATCACTGGATTAATATTTAACCAAGCACAGATGCTGGACTGGGTGTATTTGTCGCAGATGTATAATGCATGTGTGTCAGTCGGGAGTCACCCGGAATCTTTTAGGTGCTGCAAGAATACCCATGGCAGGGCTAGAGACACCAAACTCCCTCATTTGGTTGCAGGTTGTGTTTCCTGTCATATTTTGCAGAGAATTGTATGAGCAATTTTCTAGCAGCACCGAAGCAACACTACCAATTCACACCGTGAAATTCCATAAATGCCACCACTTTGCAGCCTGCTGAAGCTATTATTTTTTCCTCCTCTTCTCTCAAGTACTAAGTGTGTATCATTTAAACAAAGTGCTTCGCATAATGAGATGGGTCACCGCCCCTCACGACACCAAGAGCGAAGAAAACCGAGAGCATGTATGCACTATGGTGAATTCATTACTGTGCAATTTAACCCTTTTCAGACATGCAGTGCCATTTTATAGGATGTATTCTCACTAATGTTGTACTGACACAAATGGAGACATTATGAAATGTGCTTGTTCTGAATGCTGAATCCAGTGTTTTATGATTCAAGTTTGTAAGTGTTTTATGATTCAAGTTTGGTTTGTTATTGTTCTGCATCCTGTCTTGTTTTACCGAAAATGACTCAACATGGTGTATGCACATTGCAAATTGAATGTACAGCAAAAGGACAGTCATGACTTCCAAGGGTTAAAGAATGCTAATCATGGATGCAGGGTTTCAGGGATTTTGTTTGGAGCTCCCCACCCTATGCCCAACTTTGATTAATGAAATGCAGGCAATCAGAATCACACAGCAGGGCTCGGCACAGCAGGATGCAGTAGCTTACAGAGTGAGGTCCGCCATCAGCACCAGGGGAGACTTCATGAGTCACTCGTGGCTCTTGAGTAGTGAGATGCTACTGGTCACAGTGGTTGTGGCTACAATCTGGACCTAAAGTTACTTGCAGAGCAGGGCTATTCTCTGCAAAATGATGCCCTTGCTTTGCCATAAGGTGTCTTTGCTGTGTGCAGTCGTTCTAACTTTAGTTGACTCACTTGGGAGGCAGGATCTGTTTTTATCGTCGCCGCCCTTAGAAGCGTATTGCTTTTTTTCTTTTTTAATCCAAAAACGTCAAGTCCATATCATCTAAGGATTTCATAACTTTTCTGTAAAGGTATAAGGCTTTTCTTTTTCTTTTTCCTTTTTTTTTTTTTGAAGTTTTAGAAACATGTTATCTAAGGACAGTGACTGTATATGCAGGGCTCCCATTAAGGGGTCCTCATTCCTCTAGGCAGGCTCCGGGAGATTTGGAGGAGATGAAAGTATAAATGACCACATTTTAGTAATCATATGGAAATGGAAGGTGTTGTAAGTGGTAAAAATGTTCTTTGCAGTTCTTTTGGCTCTTATATACCACCTAACTCTGAGTAATTCAAACCAGTCGATTCAGAGAGGCAAATTATAAGAGTCAGAGAGAGAGCGCAAGGTCTCAAGTTCCTCGATCCAAAAAGGAAGTCTGAGGAAGTCACTTTAGAATTTCGTTAACTTTCTAAGGACAGTGTGTTTGTACTCTTTGCCCTTTACTTTCTGAATTGGGTTTTGCCCAGTAGAGGTGTAGGAATCCCTTTGAGGGCCATAGGCTGACAGCTTTTGGAATGGGATGGAATAAAGCTGAATGGACGTTTATTGATGAGGTTACATTAGCAGAAGCTCTGGCCCAGTTTTTTTGACTCCTCCTGGCCCACTTTGCTGCTCTCCAGGGTGCCTCTGAAGGTGGAGCAGGCCAACAATGCACGTGATGCCCTGGCCAAGGCCGTATACAGCCGTCTCTTCGATCATGTGGTCACACGGGTCAACCAATGTTTTCCCTTTGAGACCTCCTCCAACTTCATCGGAGTGCTGGACATCGCTGGTTTCGGTGAGTGTCTAGGAGTAGCGGTGTATTTTTCCCTGCCTTTTGAGCTGTTCGCTTCCTAATCCTGATGATCCCTATCAATTGGTTGATTTTAGAATCAAGCCTTGTCTCTGAATAAATTGCTGCCTTTTATGTGCTTTTGCTTTTAAAGTACAAAGACTAAAGCAATGACTCATCTAGAGATTGCGGCTAGATCTATACTTGTCTTTTTTTTAGTTTCCTTTTTTCTCAGTTCAATATGCTGTGTAGTAAAATGTGCCTTACAGCCTTTCAATTTGATATGTCTTTTTTTTAGATCTGTTATTAGATTTTTATATGATGGCTACAGGTTATATATGCCTTTTGGAAAAGAGCTGAAACATTTTGAAATATTAAAATGCTTTATTTGCTTTTTTTCTCTAGAATATTTTGAGCACAACAGCTATGAGCAGTTCTGCATCAACTACTGTAATGAGAAGCTGCAGCAGTTTTTCAATGAGCGCATACTAAAAGAGGTGAATTGTCAGTTTCACTGTATCTTGAAATGAGCGAACTGTTTAATTCAGGTGCAAATCTGTGATCGCATTTCTTTTTATACATTTTGAATATTTATTGTATTACCCTGTGATTTTTACAATATGATGAGTGTGATTGATAAACACCACTACTGTTAATTGAAGGAGCAAGAGCTGTATCAGAAAGAGGGCTTGGGAGTGAATGAAGTTCATTATGTTGATAATCAGGATTGCATAGGTAAGTATTGCGTGCATTTCACACCTTCCATACATTTAATGCCACTGCATTCATATCACTTTATCTATTATGTATGATTCATGTGAATGGATCATGCTTAAAGCTCAGAGATTCAGTTTGACTGCTGTCTCCCAACAAATTGCACAGACAATTAATCTGCATACTAGAGCTGTACATTTGTGTTATTAGATAGCAGGGAATGACTGAAACACTGCAAAGGGGGTAGGTCTGGCCTAAATTATTTAAATATTTGAGTATTCGTTTGTCAAAGTCAACTTTATTGTCAAATCTACCATACGTACCAGACATACAGAGAATTGAAATTACGTTACTGTCACGGTCTGGCCAGTGGTGGGCTAACGCTACTGCTTTTCTGTTCCGTTTTTTCCCCTGTGTCTGTGTTCTTGGTTCCACTTCGTGTCATGTGTTCCCAATGCCCCCACCTGTTTCCTGTTTGCGTTCTGTCAGGTGTTCTGTGTTTTCCCCGGTCCTGTCCCTGTATATAAGGTCTGTGTGTGTGTGTACCCGCTGTCGGTCATTGTCCTTACATGTCCTTTTGTTCCCCTTTGGTTTGGAACCACAGTAGACTTGTATGGCCACCGTGCCTTTTTGTTTTCCCTTTGTTTTGAATAAAAACCTTAACAGTCATGGATTCAAGGCTTCCTGCTTGGACAGTTCCACAAGGCAGTTCAGGGTCCTGGGGATTCCTCCCCCTGGACCCTGACAGAATGACCGACCTTACCCGCATGAGAGGTGAGGAGGACCCCAATGCATGGAACCAGGCCGTCAACGCATGGGCGATGGAGTGGCTGGGCGTGACGCTGTATGAGGAGGGCGATAGCCGGTATACGGTTGGTGGGACCGGGCTCGCGGAGGAACCGACAGGTGGTCGGTGTCCGGGTAGCGGGTCGCGGTGCGGCGGAGAGTTGGGGAGTAGTGCGGAGGCGGGAAGCCTCGTGGACGCTAACGTCTTCGGCTCGGCCACGGGTGAGAGTCCCGTGACGTGGCGGGCGTGTGGTGGTCCGCGCGGAGCCCGCCGTCCGCTCGGTCCTGCACCAGCTCATGAAGCCGAGCTCCTCTCCGACTCGCTGCTGCCCACACTCGCTCTCGCTCTGCTCCTGTCGGTTCTTCCTAGCGAGGTCCCCAGTGCCTTTCACCCAGCCCGCGAGGGCTGGAAATCCACAACAGCGTCCTCCCTCCACCACGACGCGGTTGCCCCGCCTCTCCTCGCTACCCTGGAGGGCAGCGAGTCCATCAGCGCCGCGGAAAGCCTCCAAGAGGCCGCCCTGCCTCTTCCCGCGGCCAAGAGGCGGAAAAGAAGGCGACGCGGAGCTTCCGCATTTTCATTCCCCACGGCGAGAGAGCCGTGAACACCTGTTGCCCTCCTCCACCAACTGCAGCAAGACCAGCAGCAGCCGGAGAGCCACGAAAAGGTCCTCCACGAGCTCCAGGAGCGTCCCCTGGACCCGAGCACTCCGGACGGGTCCGCATTCCTCCACCAGCTCCAGGTCTTCCGTCAGCAGCTGGAGGAGCTCGCCTGCGTCCAGCGCGAGCTCGAGAAGCGCCTCCAAGAGCCAGCGAACCACACTGCCCCGCCTGAGACCCCAAGTAAGGGCGTAGCTTCTGGGGGTAGCTTAGCTGTAGCTTCTGGGGGTAGCTTAGCTGTAGCTTCTGGGGGTAGCTTAGCTTTAGCTCCTGGGGGTAGCTTAGCTTCAGCTCCTGGTAGTAGCAGCTCAGCTCCCGAATGTCACGTAGCCTCCATTCCCGAGGGTCATGTAGCCTCCGTTCCCGAGTGTCATGCAGCCTCCGTTCCCGAGAGAGATGCAGCCCCAGTCAAGTGTGTGATTGTGTCTGTCTCGGTCGAGTGCATGGTTGTGTGCGTGTCGGTCGAGTGTATGGTTGTGTCTGTCCCGGTCGAGGTTGTGGTGACGTCCGTCTTTGTGTATGCGAGTGTGTGGACGTGCTGTGTGTGGACGTGCTGTGAGTGGTTGTGCTGTGTGTGGTGGAGCTCTGCGCACCACGTGTGTGCTTGTTTGGTTGGGGTGACCGTGAGCTGGAGGTGGTTGAGACCCGGAGTCCACGACGTGGCTCCCGAGGTTGGTGTGGCTCTCGAGGTCGGTGTGGCTCCTGAGGTTGGAGTGGCTGCTGGGTACAGTGCAGCCACCGCGCTCAGTGTAGCCCCGGTGCTCGATGCAGCCCCAACGCTCGGTGGAGCCTCGGCGCTCAGTGCGCCCCCAGTACACGGTGCAGCTCCCGCGCTCGGTGCGGCTCCAGCGCTTGGTGCAGCCTCGGTGCTCGGTGCTGCCTCAGCTCTCCCTGCGCCCTCAGTACACGGTGCAGCTCCAGCGCTTGGTGCCGTCCCAGTGTGTGTGTCTGAGCGCGTGTGTGTGTCTGAGCGTGTGTGTGTGTCTGAGCGCGTGTGTGAGCATAGCGCAGCAGCCCCTGTCCCTGACCGCCCAGCTCCCGTCCCTGACTGCCCTGTCCCCATCATTTCAGTCCAAGTCCGTTCTGCACCTAACGGTGCAGCTCCTGGCCGAGACGCTTTATGCCCAGCCGGCCTGGATCTAGGGTCCCCAGGTCCGAGTAGCGGACCTGTGAGCTTAGGCTCCCCGCCTAGCCTAGCTGTCTGTGTGGGCGTTGTCTGTGTGGCTGCTGACTGTGTGTGTGGCTGCTGACTGTGTGTGTGGCTGCTGACTGTGTGTGTGTATCTGCTGACTGTGTGTGTGGCTGCTGACTGTGTGTGTGGCTGCGGAGAGTGCAGCCCCTACAGTGAGCGCAGCCCCTACAGTGAGCGCAGCCCCTAAAGTGAGTGCAGCCCCTACAGTGAGCGCAGCCCCATTGAGAGTCAGTGTAGGCCCCGCTCTGGCCAGCCTGTCTGCCTGTTCCCCTGTCTGCGGGGGGTCCGTTCTGGTTCCTGGAGGGACCAGCCTGCCTGCCTGTTCCCCTGTCAGCGGGGGGTCTGTTCTGGTCCCCGGAGGGGCCAGCCTGCCGGCCTGCCCATCTGCCAGCGAGAGGCCTGTCGCCTCCTCTTCTGGGGCCTGCCCACCTGTCCTCCTGGTTCCTAGAGGGGCCTGCCTGCCTGTCGTCCTGGGTCCAGAAGGAGACTGCCTACCTGCCAGCTCACCTGCCTGCTCGCCTGCCAGCGAGAGGCCTGTCCAGTATCCCGGAGGGGACTGCCTGCCCGCCTGCTCCCCTGTCAGCGGGAGGTCCATGCTGGGCCCCGGAGGGGCCAGCCTGCTGGCTTGCCCACCTGCCAGCAAGGGGTCCGTCTCGTCCTCTTCTGGGACCTGCCTGCCTGCCATCCTGGTTCCCGGAGGGGCCAGCCCGCCAGCCCGCTCGCCTGTCTGCGAGGGGTCCATCCGGTTCCCTGGAGGGAGCTACCTGCATGCCTGCTCGCCCGCCTGCTCATCTGCCAGTGAGGGGCCCGTCCAGCCTCCCAGAGGGGACCGCCTGCCTGCATGCATGCCTGCCTGCTCGCCTGTCAGCGAGGGGCCCATCCAGTCTCCCGGAGGGGACTGCCTGCCTGCCGGCCTGTCTGCCGGCCTGTCGGCCCGCTCTCCTGTCAGCGAGGGGCCCGTCCAGTCTCCCGGGGGGGACTGCCTGCATGCCGGTCTGTCTGCCGGCCTGTCGGCCCGCTCGCCTGTCAGCGGGGGGTCGTTTCTGGCTCCCGGAGGGGCCAGTCTGCCTGCCTGTGGCCCTGTCAGCAGAGGACCCGTTCAGCCTCCGAGTGGGGGTGGTTTGCCTGGTCGCAGGGTCTGTGGGGTGAGGCTCTGGTTGCAGGGCCCGAACTTTTGGACCAAGAGAGCCCTGCCGCCCGAAGGCCTACCAGGGGGTGGGCGTACCGCCCTGGACTAAATGGGGGGCCTACAAGAAGGGGCCCAAGCCCTGGAACAAGGACAAGGGCCCGAGGCCCTCACGGGTTGTGCCCTTTTTTGATTGGGCACTTTTTGTTTTTTTGGTTTTTGTTGTTCATTCCTTGCCCTTGCCACCCCCTTGCTGACTTTTATGGGGATTTTTCGGTTCTTTTGGGTTTTGCTTGTCCCTCGCCACCCCACTCGGACTCTTTTGGGGTTTTTTTTGGTTTGTGGCCCGTTTTTTGGGCTCCCTGCCGCCCCTGTTTTGGACTTGAGAGGGGGTTTATTAAGTGGGCCGGGTGTTACGGCCTTGCCGCCCCAGGAGTTGCGGCCTAAAATGGGGGGTACTGTCACGGTCTGGCCAGTGGCGGGCTAACGCCACTGTTTTTGTTTTCAGTTTATCCCTGTTGTGGTTC